>VZTY01025091.1:68165-85468 GCA_013400935.1 Turnix velox | reverse complement strand
TTCGATCGTCGACATCTAGGAAAGACTCTGCATTTGATCCTGATCTGAGCACTCCTGAATCCAGATCCGGCATCCAGCTCCTGACTGAACTGGCCCCAGCCTGGGACTCTCCCTGCATCTGCTGGGGACGTGATCATCATCCCGGGAGCTTGATACGGTTTTGTAAATATTGTATACCTTTTTATCTTTTCCTTTTAATTATATCTATTATTTCATTATTTCATTATCTATTAGTTTGGAATTCTTCTAAACTCACAAATCTCCTCATTCCTTCCTCTCCTCTCTTCTGAGAGAGGAGGGGGGGCCATGTGCCACTGGGGAGGGTCTTTTTGGGCCTAAACCAGGACAGAGGTGAGTCATGTCTTGTTCTTGTTTGTGTGTTTGGGAAGAAAAACTTCTTTATTATGAAGATTTAATTGCTTTATCCTATCCTTAGTCAAACCAAGTATTTTCAAAATCCTTTTGGCCTTGGAATTTAATTTACAGCTTTCCTAGATTTTTCTTATTCAAATCACTGTCTTTGCTTTCTGTTGTCCAAATAACAGCAAGCTATTTCTTCTGATTCATTACCCATCTGAAAGCCAGGGATCTCCCTTTAACTGGTGTACAGACATTGAATACTAATGGCAGACTGGTGACCACTCTGCTGCAGCTTTTGATGACACCCAGACTTTATAAAACTGCATTATCTAGTTAGTGAAATGTGTCACCAAAAAAACCATGTGAGTCCACAAGCAGTTAGACCAGAAAGTCCTTAGTTCCTCTGCTCTTTTCTGTTTACACAAGATAATAATTAATTTTGCCTAGAGCCATGCTACGATCCAGATCAATATAGTACAGTGTTAAGCAAGCACATTTTCATTACTCCATGATCCATTTTTCTTCCAAAAATATTTTTGAAACCTTGAAAGCTTGAAGTATCGTATGGTTGATATTCTATCAAATGATAAAAGACACAAGCCTGATTCACTGCTGATGCCACATGAATGATCTATGGAGTTACATCAGAGATCAACTCTGGTCCTTGCATCATTATGGTGACTGCATACAAATTTTACCAGGAATAAAATTAAATTGGAATACTGAACAATGTTTTTACAAAGCATAACTGCTTTTTCATTAGATGTGTCCTCTAGCTTGCAAAAAAGACTGCAGAGATATCTTTTTGTAGATAAGCAAGCCATTGTTCTTGCCTGCACTTGGGGATGTGCTATGTTAACATTATTTTCTCAGTATCTGCCAACATTTACAGGTGTATCTCAGGTTCTTAGTTAGAAAAGAAAAAGATCCTATAAAATACATATCTCAGAGTTTAGTTATTTTATTTTTGAAGGCATACTTTAACTAAAAATTAGATAAAAAGCACATATGTGAAACCATATTGAGACACGAATATTTTAAGGAATGCAAAGAGTACTGGCATAGCCAAAATGGCATATAAGCATATTGTGCATACATCATAGTGTCTATGTATGTATATATAACTCAAATTAATTATTTAAATAGTGGAAATCATTTCACTTTATGTTAGCATTTACTGTTAATTTACTTGATGGTTGCTAAAAAATGAATAACAATCAAAACCAATTTCATTTTAAAATAATATATTTAATCATGGTAGAATTATTTTTCTACCATGAAGAATAATTTTCTTTTTCAGTTGGTAAGGTTTAAATAACAAAGTCTGTATTCTTTATTGCTGCTTTCCAGTATTCAAACAACTACATATAAGCAGTGATGATTGCAGAAAAAAGAATTATTCTCCTGGGTCCTACTTGTATTCTTTCTCATTTCACACTTTAAAAACCCATTCATCAATTTCTCTGCAGTGGCACCAGTGCTTAGCATGTACGTATTATCTTTTGCTCATATTTCAGCACAGTCTGCTAGAGAGGAAGGGACTAGAAGTATGTGTTGTGTGTGACCCCCCTACTGTACAGATACGCTTGCATAGGTCTGTGTATACATCCATAATACTGAGCAGCCATTTACTGGAAGTAAATATAATGGTCTTCAATTCCCACCTCTGGTAACATTCAGAGTCTCAAACCAAATTCATCTCATAAACAGCTAGGTGAGCACCAGCACCAGCAATTTTTAATACGTAGCGTAAGTGAAATGCTGCATAATATAAAATGATGACACTATTAATCCTATAGCACTGGTGATTCCAAGCCCCCTCTGCTATTGATACCTACACCATTGTCTCTGGCTTTAAACTTCATCAGTATGCAAACTGAGTGTCACTATGATATGTGGTAACTTGGTTGGATGCACTTTCTACATTTCTGGCAAATGAGTATAATTATTTTCAGAGCTGCGGGCAACTCATGCATGTTTTATCCTCCATCTGGACCTGCATGGTACACAATAGTGATAAAAGATGATTTCCCCCCTTGGATGTTGATAGGCCATCATTGACACAGTCCTGATGAAATGGTCATGTATCCCCTAGCACTACTATATCTGCCACAGCTTGACAACAAAATTATTTCCCTATAGTACTAAAACACTTCAAATATTCAAGCCCTCTGTGCATATATTTGTCTTCAGAAGCATTCAGAGTTAACGCAATGTGGTAATTTATAAACTGACAAATTAACTATGCAGAAGTCTGAATGTGGCCTTCTGAGGTCTGCAAAGCTGCAGAATAGAAAGCAAAAGCTTTTGGCGCCCTATAATAATAATCTTATCAAGTGTCAGAGGCAGGTTTTAGTCTCCCGTTCTTAGTGCTTTTCAATCCTGAGTTTAGTTACTGTATACTGAAGCTGAGATTTTTTTAAATCAAGCTATTATCACAATTGCAGTTCATGACAAACAGCACTGTCACTTCTTGAGCGAAGAGTAGAAATATGAACTTCCATAATTGACCATCAAATGGAAAAAATATGAAGGCAAAAAGGCTCAGATGAAAATCTCCATAACTAAACAGTCATGTCCATATCAGAAAAGCAAAGTCCACCTAAGCAAGAGGATTCAATACCTGCAAAGCTGAGTTTGCTCACAAGGAGAAAAATAAAAGAAAAATCTATTTAATTTCTTTGTTATGAAATAATTTTAATGTTTAAAATCCATCTCCATCTTCATCCTTCTTATTAAGTGCTGGCTTTTCTTACAAGCTCACCGATGATCCCTACAAAGCCAGACAACATCTGTACTAAATGAGGTAAAGGACACTTTTACTGCAGCAGCCCAATTTCTCCCAAGATAAATTAAGGATTAATTTTTCTGGATTTCAGGGTTGGAATTGGTGTCTTCTACTTCTCCATCTTCCAAGCTCATCCAAGTCCAAGGGGTGTCCTGATCAAATGGGGGTGAGGTGCACAGGTGCTGTTCCCTTTGAGGTGTCCCCTCTTCCAGTGGAGTCACTCATGCCACTCAGGGTTGCCAGCATCAGGGCTCCTCATGGCAGCAGTGCCAGTGTCGCCATGGCAACAGTGTAATAGATTTGCCCTTATTCAGTCCCAGAGGCCACACTGAGGCATGATGCAAAATTTGCTGGAGCCTGAATTCCTTTCAAGTCATGGCTCATGTGTCAGAAAACAAGTCAGTGCAGAGACAGCAGCAAACACAGGGATGGAAAGAAACATTTATTCTCCCTGCACCACATGCTTGTGGTGACATTCAAATGCCAAGACACTTTTTTGTCACCTTTCCTAGTTATTAATTTAGGTTTTGGTTAGGAGCAGCAGTGGAATTAGGGCAGCCCAGCAATCCCAAGGTCATCATGCTTTTCCAGCTCCAGCCCCCAAAACCACTGCCCTTTTGAGAAGAGCAAACTCATCCTCATGTCACAGAACATCCTTGAGGGCCCAGGGCAGCTTCAGCAGCATCCTTTGTGACACACAGCATTGCAAGTGCATCCCTTCTACAATTCGTCATAGTGATTAGGAAAAGGACACTGAGCTTGTTAATGACTTGCTTGGTCATGGGTGTGAGAATGAAACATCCCACGTTCCTGATGTCTGCAAGCCCTGGCCATACAAGGAGCATCCCCACTAGTACAACTGCTCTCCCTGATACACCAAGGGTATTTCTTTTACTTCAGTGTCACATAGTTATGTATTTGGTAAAAATTACCTGGGCTTGCTTATTTCTTTACCTCCTCAGTTGACCTAGCATCAAGGAAGCCACCTTCATGCTGGTGGAGGCCAGGCTACTGTCATGGAGAAAGGGGATATATCACAGTGCGTGCTGTCGTTGCTGAGACCCAAACACATGCATAAGAATTTTCCAGTTCTATAACTAGACCTCACTTAATTCATCTTCATTGTTTTTCCAGACAGAGAATCAAGCATGTTCTGTGCTTGGCTCCACTCAGGTTATCCAGGAGAAAAGGTGAAGGTTAACATGGTAGCAGAGCATTCCATGATGGTACATCCCACTGCTTCCTCTTTAAGCCTGGTTTCCTGAACAGAATCTCACAACCATGGCTAGATGGCTTTTGTTGGGATTGTACTTCTTGAGGCATTTGATGACAAACTGGTATCCAGGCTCTCTGTAGTAAAATAACAGAGCCAGCAAGAGATCATCAGCACATTCTCTGGACTTGTTCCATAACTGGTTGCCTTTTATTTTTATTTTGCTCAGCTCCTGGGGAGGGTCTTTTTTCTAAAAGCCTATTCTAAAAGCCATCTGTATGGTGAAGACTCACTGTAGAGGTGGGTTAATGTCCTACTCATGTCCTACTTTATGCATTTGCCGCACACTCCTCCATGGGGAATTGTTGGCCACTGTGCAGCAGCACACCCTGACCCTCTCCACAACCTTCTGCCAGTGACCAGTACCCCAAGGTATAGCAGGCTGCTCCTTGCCAATGATGCTCCTCATCAATGGCTCCCAGCAGAGCACGCATAGAGCACAGAGAGATAGAAAGAGATTCTGCAATGCACGTTGTTCACTTTAAATGTGTTTTTATTTCTTTGGCAGGCAAGACAGTTTCTGTTTTATTAGTCACTTGTCTTCCCTAGCTTGTATGCTGAAATTGTCTCTTTATTTTTACTTAATTTTTACTTCATTTTTAATTAATGCAGGCAGCAATGTAAAACTGTGAAAAAAGATATACGATCCTTACACTCCATGAACCCACTAGTGATGGATTAAATGCAACATATTTTTCCTTAAATATTATGGAAATAGTTCTTGTATATCTGAAGACACAGGCTACTATCTAAGGCACCCTATTCAGGCATGCAAGCTGTGTTGCCTCTGCTGTACGCTGGGCAAACGGGATCAGGCAAATGGTGTTTTGTGTAAAATAGGCCCACGTTAAATTGAGTGCATGCAGGTCTGTTTATCTAGTTACAATTTTTCTTTACAAGAGCCTTTCAGTCTTCAGATTCCTTGCACAAATGTCCCTTGTGCTCTGTTTCTGTGGGATGGGGGAAGGTCTAAATAAGTTCAAAATTTTACAGCTGAATTGAATACTGAGAAAAATTGATACCAAAGTCAGGCTAAGAATAAAGAAATTGATTCCAAGGGGCAGAGGCAAAATATTTTCCTATTGTTATGCTATCAAAAAAAAAAAAGAAATCAGCTACAACAGAGAGCAAATGTTATGGAAAGTAAACACAGCAAAACAGCAAAATTTTGCCAGTGATTTATTGTACATGTATTTTGATTTTTCTTATCTCTCTGTGAAGCCTCTCTGCAAAAAACTGCAGTGTTGCAGACCCTGGTAATGGATTCCTTCCAGCAGACCCCTGCTAGTTCTGGTCATTGATCCAGATGTATATGCTGGCTCAGGAGAAAAAGGCTGTATCTACATCCTGCCATTAATATTTTCAGGAGTAAGCTATTCCACATTTTAGTGTTATTACAGTTTTGAATATGTGTCTAATGCAGTACTGTAGATCAAACAAACCCCCACATAACACTGCAGATGTGACCCATTCTGTTTCATCTGAGGAACTGCAGGATAGCATCACATAACCAAGAGATTTTATACTGCGGCTGCGAACTAATTATTACAATGTTTTCAAGACATAACCACAGAGTGTCACATGGAATGTATTTATATTCAGATTGATTTCATATTGTGTTAAAAATTGGCAGTTTCACTTAGGTCACAAAACTCAAAAAAGCCTCCGTACACAGCAGTGCAGAAGAAATTATGTCATTTTTCAATTTCTTTTTTTCCATACCAAGAAGCTGTGGGATTTTTCTGATCTATAAAGAGAAACTGAAATGGTTAAGCAATGGCATGAGAGATCTGTAGGCCAAAAATTTGCACATGCCATACACAGTCATTTGCAAACTATTTCGTTTCACTTAAACGCCGGAACACTTTTCGCCAGCAGCAAAGACTTTCGCTAAGCAGAAGGGCTTTTTTTACACAGTTATCCAGGCATTAGATCAAAGATGAATCTAAAAGCAATATCACTGAACTAGTCAAGGGATTT
Organism: Turnix velox; assembly: GCA_013400935.1. Classification (NCBI taxonomy): domain Eukaryota; kingdom Metazoa; phylum Chordata; class Aves; order Charadriiformes; family Turnicidae; genus Turnix; species Turnix velox. Next base: position 79,067 of record VZTY01025091.1, on the reverse strand, counting down.
CCCAGCTGCCTATGTGTGATACTTTGCCACAGTTCACTTCAATTTGGCTTTGAGCCACAAAATCACTGTGGCTTTGGTGGTTGTTTCAAGTTATGAAAAAGATTTTTGTAGAAGTGGGCTTATAGAGAAAAGCAAAAAGATATGCTTAATAGGAGCAGGTCAAAAACCATTGTCTAAAAACATCCCAGAAATTCAGAGGATGAGATTTCATGGCGCTGACCTGAGCCAGCAGGAGGGGGTCAGCCTTGAGTGCAGTAAGGCCTGGGCTCCAGGTGGGCATCACATATTCATACATCTAGAGTCACCCAGAGAGTACCTCAGCTTTTAGACTGACCCTGGCCTCTGCATCTGTGTTTGAGCTCCTCAGTTTTCCACAGGGAAAATGCCCCTGCCTAAAGCCCAAGGTTTTTGAAACTCTCCCTGCTGTAATATGAGAGATGTACAGGTGGAACAAGGAACTTACTGAGTGTCTGTATCAGTTGAACTGGTTTAAGAGACAAACTATTGGTCTTCATTCTTGCCTATACAGAAAACACTTACTAGGGTCAAATATGAAAAACATGACTTTATTACATAATTTGGAGTATGTTTTCAGAATTCCTTGAAGGGGTTTCCTATCTCAAGGATACTCCAGGTATAATATTCATATAATAACAGGTATAATATTCATTGCAAACTAGATGCTTGCCCCAACTTCCAGAATTCCACAAAGTCCAAAGACTTTCATCACATACAGAACTCTGTCTTCAAGATAACTGACTGCATTTTTCTGTCCAATCCCCCTTTCCAGAAAGTCTATATACACAAATGCAAGACTTTTTACTCTTGCAGAGCGCAGTTGAACAGTTTACCACTTGACCAAGGGGATTCCTGCACTCTGCCTCTGCTAAATCTAGCTCCATTCTGCATGGTGGTGAAGAGTTCTGTGATCTGGTGACATGCTGTGTGAAAAAGCAATTATTTATTTTTTAAGATGACTCCTTTAGCTCTATGAATCCAGCATGGACCTTTTCCATGTATTTTATTATTTGATATACTTTTTTGGTGTCCTTTTCTATTCGGTGCTGTGCCTGCAGGATCAGCCTATGCTGGGAAGTTCCAGTGGATCCATTTCCCAAGACTGGAGGAACAAGAACACATTTACACATACCTCAGCATCCTTGCTCACTCAGGGACAGAACTTGGTATCCTATCAACTTTTGAATGCTCCTTGCAGGGAGAAACACATACCTGTGGGTCTTTTCCACATTTCACAGTGCAAGGGATTTTCCATCCCTCTAAACTTTTCTTGTCTACAAAGCCGTCCCTGGGTTTTTGCTTTTTCTGTCACATCTATGAGACAGAGCGATGAAAAGTGAACACAGCCCTCCAGATGGGAACAAATGCTTGATTTATAGAATTGCACCATGATTTTTTGTGTGCTTTTCTTGAAGCAGTTCATGATGGATCGTTATGCACTGGTAGGGTTGTTGACTGTTGCTGTGGTTGAGCTAAGGTCTTCATCAGTTTGTAAAATCATACTCTGGTCTATTGTCTGGATATCTTCACAAAGCACTATTCAGGAGCACAATGAATGAGACCTGCTGGGTTGTAAATCAGTAAGCTCATTGCAGGTGTGCACTATAGCCATCCCTGCCTCCATGCATAGGAGAGACTGTTTCCCCCTTACAGGTCAGTGAGCAACACCAAGCCTCACCTGCCAAATTGCTAGCCCCTCTTCATCTTGATTGTGTCAGTACAGAAATTTGTTCTAAATGTTTACAGTGTTTGTTTAAATTAATGTGGGGGCTATATAGGAGCTCTAATTCAGCTTCCCAGCTTCTTCTTTTTAACTTTAATAAATACCAGGACTTGGTCTATGTTTTCTTTTTTTTAATGAAGCAAAGTACTAACCTAAAGAATATCTTGGTAGTTTGAAAGCTTGGTTAATTTGTTATTTTTAATTCTTGTCCAGAAAAAGATATTTTGATTTCATGCAGGAAAAAAACATTCTGGGGAATAAAAGGATTTAAAACAACTTAGATATTTTTACCCTCTGTAGTTTTGATATACTTAATTTCAACTTTGCTTGAATATTTTTGCTGTAGAAATTTGAGTTTTATAGTAAATTGAAAATATGAGTGAATTAGTAACTTTAAATGTTCATGTCATAAAATGGAATTCTAGTTATAATGTAATGTTACAACATAATTAAAACTGTAAAATTCAGATGACTCTTTTCCATAGCAAATTTCATTGAAATTACCATGTTCCTATGAGACAAAATCATTTAAATACATTTGGTTTCTTTTTTTAAAGCAGAAACCTCTTTTATTAAAAATGTACTGAGAAGTTCCCACTGTTAGCCTTTGTCATCCCAGCAATTTACAGCCTATTGCTCCTCTTTTGTGTCCCTCAGCCAGTTTCTGAAGCAGGAGAGCTTTTCCTCTATGTACTTGGTCACTGTTTCTTTAGTAGCTTTTCTTGGTGGACTATGCTGAAAGCTATGGAGGGTCTAAATAATTTTTATCATTTATTAATTCATTAGTGAATTTTAGGACTTTAGGGAGTCCTCATTTTTCTTTCAAGATGCTGTGATAATGATATTCCATTTGTGATCTTTATTTGTTTTTTATTATTTTAATTATAATTCCAACAATCCAAAAACTAACATGTTAGATTTTCCAGGTCATTCAGTTTTAAAAGTAAATAGAAGATTTTCCATGCATAAATTTTAATATTTTTCACTTTGATTTTTCATTTTCAGTAAAATTGTGTTGGCTTTAGCTCAGTCATTTCATATTTTATCCTTCTGGAGCTGATGTGTGCCTTCCCCTGGACCAGGTGGCTTACCCCTTTGCAATTTATCACTTTACCCAGTATCCAGTTTTCCAGGGCACTTCTACCTCCAGTAGCACCTTATTCTTAAAATCAAATATGTTTCCTGAGAAAGATATCCATGATGATTTGCTTTGGATTGTTTTTGTGAAAGAAGGAATAAAGACAATATTGTAGAACAGTTTTACCTACCCTGACCACATGTATAATCAACTTTCATGCATTCTCTATGAACCCATTCCGTAGTAATTCAGGGCACCAAACCCATCTCTCTTGTCTTCACAGGGAATATTTCGAAACTATTTCAGAGAAACAAGAGTTACTGAATCACTCTTTATCTGGACAATATCTTTTCCAACTTAAAAAACCTCTGGATGCGGATTGCTATTAGAGAAACATAGAACGGAAAAGTTCAGGACTATGCATTCAGACTAACCATGGGCAGTTTTCAGTTCTATAGCTTTCATTTATGTGAGAGAGTACCATTTCAAACAAAAAGAAAAAACAAACAAAACCCCCTCATCATTTAAGCATTATTTGATCAGTGAGTTCTGAAGAGAGGGTGATATTAAAAAAAAAAAAAGAAAAAAATTCATCCTGTTCTTAGTCTGTCACATCTTATAATATACAACAAAAGAAAAATATCTTGCATTCAGAAACTGGCAACTGGGAAAAAAACCATAAAGAAGTAGAGAAGAAGAAAAACATTTTGATTGGGGTTTTTTTGGGTTTTGTTTTGTTGAGGTTTTTTGTTTGTTTGTTTTTAGTTTCAGCTATGCATTTGCCTAATAAGGCCCAAGACAATTAGGATCTGATGTTGTAGGTGTTTTTGTAGGGCTGGTCACTGGTTGTACATTTGCTGGAAAACATACAACCCCACCCCCACATCTCCTGGCCAACCTCACCTATGTTCTTCCCTCCAGGAAGGGCACGCAGAGCTTCCATGAGTCACAACCAACCCAGGATCCCCATGGTGTCTGCTACCACTCTCCCTTTGCTCCTCTCAAGAAAACACGAAAAATGTGAGGGGAAAAGTCTGGTCTAGGACACTCTCAGTTCCTTCAGCCTGCAGCAGATCAGCCTATAGGCTTGTAATTTAGCCACATCCTCATGATCCTCCATGAGTACAACAGCAGACATCTTCCTGGTTGCTGGACAACTTGTCAGACAACAGGAGGCCATCAAAGATTCAAAATAAGCCAACTCCAGGACTGTTAGCAAAACTGTTTCTTCTCTCTTAGTCTCATTTTTCAAGCTCAGAGAATGCTTTTCAATGACATTTTAAAAATCTCTTTCTTCCTAGAGAAGGAAGCATGGAAATAGGCAACTGCAAAATTGTGAAAGACTGAATACTGGTACCTTTGCTAGGAATCCTCAGCTGAGCTGGTGCTTCAGCTCTTGGAGTGATACTGCTAGGCTGAGGCCTAGTAAACAATATTCTAGTGTTTTGGGGTTTTCTATTACTCAAAAAATTCTGAAAACTGCCAGTTGTTTGCAAGATCCGGAGCTGAAAAACAAGGCAGTAAGTTCTCTTACTGATAGATTTCTTTTTGGAGCTTCAGCTACTTTCAGGTAAAGTAATCAGAGTATAGACAGTGAGCCCTGTCAGGTAGCAAAAAGTCTTAAGCCCAGAAAAAAAAAGCCCATACTCTCAGTGTTACTTTTTTCCACTTTGATGTCACCACAAGCAACAAGCACAGAGGATGTTCTCAGATAGACAAAATGATATTTTTCAAGAATGTAACCTCCCTGTTTTTCTCTTCCTCCCCCTCCCCAGTGTTGTCTCACATTTGACAGGCTTAGGGTTTTTTTGGCACTGGTGTGGGGCAGCAGAGGGTTTGCTTGGTGAGATGGGATATTCCCAAACTGCCGCAGCTGATTGTACTGTAAAAGTAGTGAAAAGAGTGTTTGCTAATTTAAGTGGAGTAGGCACTCATATTTTAAAATTAATTAAGCACTGATATTAGGAAGTATCTTTTGGTTACATGAGATTGCCACAGGTTTTGCAAATGACTAGGATCCTCAACAACTGGCTAACTTACATCTGATACATTTCAAATAAAAAATCCAATCTGAAAATGTGCTCTCAAATTAATGGCCTTTGTATGCCTGGCAATTTATCTTACCATTTTTAATGGTAAGATATGGTTTTAAAAGTGATAAAGAGATTCAGATAAACACAAGCATAACCTCTGCTGCAACTGATAATGTAAAACATCCCTTGTATCATTTATCTTTCCTTCAGGCAGCATACAAAAGACATAAAAATGCCTATACAAAGAGAAGCTTGAAAGTGATGCATGTCAGATGTTTAGGTCATTATTAGGGGGTTGAGTAGATTTCCTTGTAAACACAGGTTGCTTTGTGCATAAGGAAATATCAGAGATAAAGTGTCAGAAGCAAGACTTCTCCTTTAAAGCCACATTGTTGCTTTTTCTAGCATGCACAGTAAGTTACAGATAATGTTTTTTTTTATGGGACGTCAAACACTGTCTCATGAGCAGTGTAAAATATAATGTGCTGTAGAAACAATGGTTTTTCTCTCCACTTTGTGCAAATGCCGTTTTTCATTACACAGTGAATCTGAGCTTGTCTGGGACCAAAATTAGATCAGAAGAGCACCCTATGATGGATAGATATGCAAATCTCTGATGTGATGAAGAAAGATCTACTTGAGACCACTGGGAGGTGTTCCTTTTGTAGCTTTCTCTTGAATCTGAGTTTGAAACATGGTATCATTCAAGAATGTCACATCTTTTTATGTTATCCATTTTAACCATTCGTATTCATTGCTAAGGTTACATGTGGTCCAAACAGAAGCATCAGAAGAAGAGGAATCTAAACAAACAAAGAGAGCCTTGGGTCTTCAGTAATGAGTACAGAGCTTGCATACCACAATAATTCTTTTGTGCTCAGATATTCTTTCTACTTTTCTTGCAGAGGATGTATGCATTCATTCTGGATTGCAAATAATCTGAAACTGGATAAAGCCATTACAAAGTGCCATTAAAAACATTATGCCTGCATGTGAAATGAACCTGTGGTAGAAAAGCTGAACATAATGATCTAAAAAAATGGTTAAACGCAGAGGATCCAGAGCATAGCAAATATCCTGCTATGGATTTCCGTCATTTTGTCCATTTCCTGCATTCTCACTTTGTGATATTAGAGTGAAAGCAGGCCTCCCAGTTAAAGGCACAGGAGGCTGACAGCAGAAACAGCATGTGTGGGTTCAAAACCCTCAAGCATTGCAGTAAATGCAGGGTGGGTGGCCTGCATAACTACAGCTGGAGAGTAGATGTTGGCAAGTGTCACTAGAAAGCAAAACATTTTTTCATTGCAAGTCAACACTGTAACCCTGCTTGCCTCCCTCTTGCAAAGGGGAAGAAAGGGATGAGGTAACATGCTTGGAAAAGTCACCAGGATGTTACGATATCTCTGGAAACCTTCCATGTTCCCACCTTACCATAGCAAACATCAGTACCCAAGGCACATCAACCATCATGGGGGGCAAGTGTGTTTTCTGCTCTGCTACTCCATGGGCATGGGCCTTCATCCTAAGAGTTCAGTCACACTACCCGCATGGTTGTGAAACAGGGTCTCAGGTGTTCCCTTTGCAACTGCTGCTGTCAAGGAGAAATCCCCGGCTGAAGGCTTTTAGCAAGAACAAAGGAGGAAAGAGCAGAGTTAATGAGATAGCCTAATTGAGAAATAAAGATGAATATGAAATACATAGGACATGGGATCAGGCTTGTTAAAGGACTCCTCCTACCTGAAGCCCTAGTTTTCGGTCTGTGCCTAAAACTGGATTTTTGGTCCCGTGTGCTCCCAAGGAAAAAGCTTCTTACGATTTAAAGGGCTGGAAAAAGTCTTGCCATGACAAAACCAATCACATGTTAAAAAAATGTTTCCTTACAGATCTGTTCCTATTGCTTTCATAATTCAGATAGATATTTGGTCTACTTTCAGATAGATATTTGGTTTACTTTCTCCCTGAGTTCACTCACCAATAAAGTCATTATTCTGTTATTTCATTATTGAGACAACTAAATATTACAGTCATGTCACAAATCCAGGTCTAGTCTTTCATAGCAGGATAGGGAGAGAGAGGAAGATGGAATCAAGCCAACAGATGATGGCGACATGTAAAACCTCTTCATCTCTTCCACAGACCCCTTTCTTGTCTTTTGATTTTCTATGGCTTTTCATAACAACTCTAGCCTGCCTCAGACTGGTATCCCTCCTTGACTCCTCTCCTTGGCTCCTGAACTGAGGATGCCATGTTTCTCTTTCTGTGTTTGCTGAAATTCATCCCTTGCTGGTCCTTGGGAAGTGACACTCCAGGCTGTTTGTTCCTATGCTTGCAGTTATCCCTCTGTTACCAAGAGATTCACTTTTTTATGGATCAGATATACTTACATAACTGACAGAACTTGGGAAATAGGTCTAAACTCATCAACTGAATGTCCAATTTCTTCCTGGTCCATTCCCATGCACGGCCACTACCCACAATCTGCAAACCTCACTGGATGAGATCTTATGGCTTCCAAACATGATCTTCACCTTCCACAAAAGATATCTATTATTGCATCTGAAGTACACACATAGCAATTTTGCTTAGGCTCCAGCACAAGTCTCTCAAGCAACCTGGTGGAGAATGGTTGGAGTCACAAAATCTCAGTGGAGGCACAGGCAGTCCAGGACACAGTTCCAGAAAAGCTGTGCCAGAGTGGGGATTTGTGATGCACCAGATAAAGACTTTGGGATTTGATGCCTTATACAATCCTCATTAACAAGCACTGGGAGTCCTGTCACTAGCTCAGAGAAAAACTGGGCCAAGCCTTACACCCTTTTAAAGTTTTTTAAAGTCTTGTCATCATCAACATCCATTTGCCATGCTTCTAAATGCCAGGATTTAAAGCTGTTTACATCACATGTTATCAGTAGCTTGCCATGATATATCCATTTCATAACACATTAAATTTCTCTATTCTATAAGGACATATATTCTATAGGAACCATTGTCATATTCCCTTCTAATGGAATCAAGCACAAAATTCAACAAGCTTTTAAAATTCTATCTGCTAGAAAGTGAGGTACTAATAGGAAATTCCTCCCACATACTCCCACTCTACTTTTTCTTTAAAATCTATTTATCTTAGTCATGACCTTATGAGCATGAACAGAATGTGGCAAACATTTCTCAATGTAAGAATGTGTCAAAACTTTGCAAAAAGTTGTTATAACTGAAAAGGTGTAATTTCCACACAAAATATAGGTTATATACTGTGATAAAAAAACCCCAGATGCCAGAGAAGATCTTACTTCATGTTTTACACATTAATTGAAATTACTACTCTCTGTTAATTTTGGTAGAGTACTGCAACTTACTTTATGTTCTCAGCTCCCATGGATGCAAGTGGAAGCTGAATATTGTCAGGTCTTGCTTGCAGACATTCCGTAACTCACAGGGCTAAGCCCTTTAAGAAAGAAACAATTTCTAACTCACCAAAATTGCTCACTGAGGGTGATTTTCGGCTGATATTGAAGCCAAGGGGAGTTTTTCATCTAGTGTTTTGATGAAAAATCTGAGTAACAATTAATAGAAAGGATTAAGCAGTATTGAAAATAAATTGAGTGATTGAACATTAGCTGATTTTTCTAGAATTAACTGGATTTTTCTAGCACATGGTTTCCTTTTCCTGAGACAGGAGCACTAAAACAATGAACAGGCTTAGACAACAGTAATGTTAAGGGGTTAGTCTGCATCCCAATCAAGAACTAACTGCACAAGTATAAGAAAAAGCCTGTCCAGAGAAACATGGGACTATCCCTGTGTATGTTTTGGGATAGATCCAAGAGCTATATGTTCTGGAAAAAAGATGATGTGCCAGAGAAGTTCACCCCTGGCCAAGCCTTCCCTAAACTCTAGAAATCTGTAATCTGAAATACCAAAAAAATGTCACAGGCATGTTTAGTATTTATGGATGCCATTTAGCAAGCATGAGTTCAGAGGCAGTGAACTTGCTACATAATGTTTTTCCATGTTACTGTGTGTGATAAAGATGAACAGATTTTTTTCCATACTTGCGTACAATATTTATTACATCATATACCAATACCAAATCAAAGAGTCATGCCTACTTTGTTCAAATTCCCAGTACTAGTCAGAAGGTTGAGACAAGTTAACTAGCTTCAAACTGAGAATCCTGTTTTTAATTTCTAGTTGTCACTTTGAAGTGTGTTCTACGTCTGGGTGGTCATATAGAAAGTGATGTAATTCACAGTTTATTTAGGGAATCAGTATACTATGAGCACATTAAAATCTTTTCCATTGACTTGTGAGTCAGAGGAAGAAATGAAAGTCACATGCCTCTCACTTTCCCAAAATCAGCAGCAGCATGATTTTACCGAGTTCACTCCAAGACATCTGTCCTGAGAAAAGGTGTTGGTTATAGATGAGCTGCAAAAGACTATCTTGAAAGGCTTTAGAAAAACAGCTTCTTGGACTGCATGTCTTAAGTTTCTGTTTATAGTACTGTAATTTTTACTGGTTTTGCAAGTATTTCCTCTTCCTCACTTATGATTTACAATATTCTCCCAATGAGAGAGTATTATGAAGAACATATATTTTGCCAGCTGATCTTTGTCTCATGTTCATTTAATGAAGCCTTCACAAGAATAGTACCTTCAATTTAATGTAATTGACACTCTACTTCTTCAGAACATCTCCCCCAGATGCTGGGATAATTTTAAATTCTAGCCTTATCTTCCATATCATCTGTGGTATGTCCGGATGACGTGCCTTTCAAAAACTTAATAAGCATACTTTATTTTATACTGTGAAGCTATCAATATATCTTGATGCTAGAAATCTTGAAGAGACCTGGACCAACGATCAACTCATTCAGTAGTTTGTCACCTGCAGCTTGTTATAACAGTGCATTCCTGGATGCTTCTTGCCACACAGATAATATTGCAATCACATTAGAAGCTGCCTCATCCAGGTCATTCTTACTGCTACTGGGAAAACCTGCATGAATCAGAATAAAAATCTCCCTAAAATCAAATTATTGGATCACTTTGGTTTCTCTGCCTGAAAACTGTTTTACTGTTTGGCATTGTTTGCTCTTAGAAAATCTGTCTTTGCTTCTACTCACCTTGTTTTCTCCTAGATATTTAAAAATTATTTTGTATACTTATTTTGATATTTCCCAGGAACTAAGTATAGCCTGTGAGTAATTCGGAATCACACTTTATTTTACCCCACTTCTGTCAAAGAAAACAGGCACTTCAATCTTTCCTGCTTACTTTTCCAGAGCAAGCTTTTTACAATGCGATCAATAGCACAGAGACTTTATGCAGCAGTCCTTAATTACCATATAAATGAGGGTCACTGAACCCAGGAAGTGTGAAAACATCTGATTTACCTGCCTAATACTTTAGTATTGCCTCCTGGCAGCTCCTTTTAGGGTGAGAGCTGATGGAGTTGCAGAAGACAAGGAAAACACTGTCCTGTGACAGTCAGCAGTTTCCTCTGCTATACTGTCCTGTATCACCTCTGTCAGTCTCACCTCTGTACCTGGCAAAGTCATGGAGCAGATCCTCCTAAAAGGGTTGCAAAAACACATGGAGGATGACACAGAGGTGATTGGAGGCAGCCAACATGGCTTCACCAGAGGCAAATCATGCCTGACCAATATGGTGGCCTTCTATGATGGAGTAACATCGTCGGTGGACAAAGGAAGGGCAACTGACATCATCTACCTGGACTTGTGCAAGGCATTTGACACTGTCCTGCATGACATCCTGGTCACCAAACTGGAAAAGAATGGGTTTGATGGATGGACCACTCGCTGGATAAGGAGCTGGTTGAATGGTCGCACTCAAAGAGTTGCAGTCAATGGCTTGTTGTCCAAGTAGAAACCAGTGACGAGTGGTGTTCCTCAAGGATTAGTACTGGGACCAGAGTGTAACCAGCAGGTCAAGAGAGGTGATTTTACCCCTCTACTCGGCACTGCTGAGACCACACCTGGAGTATTGCGTCCAGTTCTGGAGCCCTCAACACAGGAAGGATATTGAGCT
>VZTY01025091.1:0-68087 GCA_013400935.1 Turnix velox | reverse complement strand
AGAAAGAAATTCTTTACAGTGAGGGTGGTGAAATACTGGAACAGGTTGCCCAGAGAGGTTGTGGATGCCCCCTCTCTGGAGGTGTTCAAGACTAGGCTGGACAAGGCACTGAGCAGCCTGATCTAGTGGGAGGTGTCCCTGCCTATGGCAGGGGGGTTGGAACTCGATGATCTTTAAGGTCCCTTCCAACCCAAACAATTCTATGATTCTATGATTCTATAGGAGATCTCTAAAACTAGTACCAGATGTAGTTCAAATATGAGCAACAGATATTGTGATGGGTTCTGTGAAAAGTGCTGTTTGATTATTTTTACATGAAGGCAGTATAAAAATGTCCCATAATTCAAAGTATCAAAATACAGTCTGGGAAGCTGGCAGGTAAATTATTAAAATATAGTCTTCATACTGATAAACTTTTGAACTTTCATTGAACTTGTGTACTGTGAAAAGGCAGCTTTTCCAAGAGGAATATTCACCAGACAACCTGCAATTTTTCTTTCATGTATTTAAAGAAGTTCAATCTGGTAAGGAAATAATAGTAATTTATATCTTTTATAATTGAGAAGGTAATGTGTTCTATACACAGAGCAAAGCAGTCATCACCTGCTCTCTGAGTCACAGTTCTATTAAAGAGGCAGATAGTCCTTAACTGCATGAAACCTCAATATTTTGGGTCAGGAGACTAAGGAAGCTTCCATCTCCCTGTGAAATGAAAACATCACTATCAGCCTCTTGCTATCTCTCTTCTACCTTACGATATGTCACAAAATCATTAAATCCTCTTTCTTCCTCATTACCTCCTCCTTAAAATAAGACATTCATTTAACTCCATGCAGACAGAAGCAGGCTTAGGGATAGCTGTCCAAGTCATTACAAACCCTTCTTCTCCAGGCTGAACAATTTGCAGTTCTGCTCTAAAGAAATTGCTATAAACTGAAGTATTGTATATATATTTCATGATGTAGCTTACTGATGTTACTGTGGAGAAAGACTGAATCATTGAAATAGCATTATCTCACATCAGTACACAGGGCACAAGCTGAAAGTTTTCCTGACCACATTTGTTTCATTCTACTAAACTACAGCTCAAGGAAATTAGATAGGCAGGAGGACATATGTGAAGTTATGAATGTGATTTAAATTATATTCTTTTTCCCTGTGTGTTAGCTGTACACTGATTTTATGCACTATACTCTGTCCTGACTAGTGCTGAACCTGACAGAATATGTCTGGTTAAAACTGGTAACCAAATTCTGCCATCTTTAAGCTTTAGGCACCTTTGATAAAGGTTATTGGCAGAAAAAACCCCAAACATATATAACTTCTGAAAGCTAGCTCAAACAAATCTCAATACATTCTCTAATTATTATTAGACCTAGCTGATAATCCCTCCTTAGAGAGGAGTCTGAAAGCAGAAGCAGAACTAAAGCAGGGCAGGTTTAGGTTAGACATTAGGAAGAAGTTCTTCCCTGTGAGGGCAATGAGGCACTAGAACAAAGAGTTGGTGGAGGCCTCATCCCTGGAGACATTAAAGTCCAGGCTTGCTGAGGCTTTGAGCAATCCAATCTAGTACAGGATGTTCTTGCTCAGTGCACAGGGTTGGACAATGTGGCCTTCAAAGGTACCTTCCAGTCATATCATTCTATGGTTTACTATCTGTTTGAAAAACAACACTTGTTGTCTACCACTAATGATACACTCTTAACCACAAGGTTGAAGTCCTGAATATTTCTCAAGAGTTTCACAAAGATGTGCAGAGTGAAATGTTTATTCAGATGGTTTTAATTATTATTTTCTATAATAAGTGAGATACAGTAAGGATGTTAGAGATGTTTAGAGAAGTTATGGATGCCCCCTCTCTGGAGGTGCTTAAGGCCAGGCTGAATGAGGCACTGAGCAACCTGGTCTAGTGGGAGGTGTCCCTGCTCATGGCAGGGGGGTTGGAACTAGATGATCTTTAAGCTCCCCTCCAACCCAAGCCATTCTGTGATTCTGTGATTCTGTAATTTGCGCATGTCACATTAAAAAGCCATTCAAGGTGTATAGGTCATGGGTTTTTTGACTGTCATGGAGAAAGCCTAGTTCCTTAAAATCCTACCCTGTTGGTCAATGATGATCAAGTGTAGTTGCCACTAGTGGGAGGCGTGAGCATGGAGCACTTGCTCATCCCCTGAAAAGTAGCAGATATGGGAAAAACAGATTGCCAAGGTTTCTTGTTTCCCCCATTTCCCAGGACCCAGCTCATCTCAGTGAGATTAGATGGGACTGGGAGAATCTGAAGGGGATTGATGGCTAACCACAGCCCTCTATAGACTTCCACCAGCCCTTTCTGAGGTAGGAGATTATGAGTAATCCCACAAGAACCCAAGGTGGCTGCAGCAAGACTTTCCCATCTCTACTGAAGCACCATGACCAAGCTCTGCTCCTATAAAACCATTTGCTCTCATCTATTATTTTCTTATGCTTCAGATATAAGCCTCCTACCCTGTATGCTCTGATGTTTTGGAGCAGCCTTCCAAGCAACATCTGCCTTCTCATCATGAACACATATCATCTCATCCAAATATTTTTTTAATTGTAGAGTTGTTTTGTAATTTGCACCTGTGATCTCAGTCCAAACCTTTTAAAAAATAAAACTTCATGCTGTCTTAAACAGACTTGGAATCAGTTGTATGTTAACAATTTTTAAGGTGCTAAGGACTGACCTACTAAAGAAGTCTTCTGCAGAAGTCATTGCACACACTATTTTCTTCTGTATCCATATATGAAAATTTCTGCAGTGATTTTCTTTCCTTTTTGCTGTTAACATATAGCTGTAAGCATTGCATAGGTTTCTCTGAGGTCAGAGGTGTGGATGATATTAATCTTGCCATGCAGATGGATTAGCCACCCTGAGGACCCCTAGCAGAGAAAGAAGAGAAATCAGCATTGCTAATGTGTGAGCACATGCATCCTAAAGCAGTCGGTAGTTTGATGAACTGACAGCTTCTGAGATGAAGCTCATCTCTGATGAAGGTGCTACCAAGATGACAATCTGGAAGGTAGAGACCCTTATGTTGATCTCCCAAGGGGATCCCTCCAAGTACTGATGTACCTTTTCCAAAGTGTGCTAATTTTTTTTAAAATTTCCAATTTATAATTGTAACTCACTAATCTGAGATATAAAACATGAAGCCAGAAAATCCATCTGGTATGAAAAGAACAGGGGCATCGCACCACTCTCTCCATCACTGCAGAAAGGGTTCCGAGCTCTCCCACTCTCCAAGAGCTTCTTGAAAGGCGATGTTTCAGGAACCAAAGTCAGTGCAGAAGCCAGCAGGCTCACAGCAACCCACATCTACCTGGAAAATTATTTTGATCCACCAAACTTGGGGAGCTGCCCACAAACCACCTGCTGGGAATTGTCCCTGTACAGTCCTTGAGGTCTACGCCCTTCTCACACATCCTGAACTAGGGCCACCATGAGCATTTTACCAGGTGCATAATCTTGTCCTAGAGCTCAGAAACATTCCCAGAGATAGCTTGTTTTACCCTCTCATCTGCAGTCTTGCATCTTTTTCAAAGCTGCTTACCCAGTTACAGCCAACTGCTCCTCTCTTGATCTCTGAAAAAATGGCAACTTTAATAGTTCAGTTTCCTCTTTGCTGCTGATTAGGAGACAAATTATAAGATGATCTGCACAAGTTTCCCTGTTGCTAGCTCCTGGGTAGGAGACATGCTGAAAATAGAATTTCCATTGCTTTTCTTGACATATGTTTTGCTTCCAATAGTCTCATGGCAATGTCAAAATCACTCATGCAGACTGAGTCTTCCCTACAATGGATAGAAACCAGTAAAAATAAATTTTTCCTTGCTCACTAAACTATGACTTTAAACTTGGTTTCATCTTCCCTGTCCTGAAAAATTTGTTCACAACATTTCTGTGTTTTTCATTGGAAAACACAGAATGGTTAGAACCCAAGACATCAGCAGGGTTGCAAGTGTGTGTGGTATCTCAAAGACAATGTACAGAAAAATTCATATTCAAAACAAAAACTCTCACCTCTTCAAAATTAGAGAGTTTAGGTCTTAGTAGAACCAAATTATAGAGAAGAAAGTTGAAATACACTTTTCTTAAATTTGATTTTTGAAGCTAAGCCAAACAAAACTACTTGAAATCCCAGCTTTTTTCTCTGTCTGCAGCTGTACTGCAATATTTCTCCCTCTTAGGCAGTGAGGGATGAAGGTCTGGCTGATCCTTGCATGGCAGCTGATATGCAGAGATGCCTAGCAATAAGAGGCAGGAAATATCCTGGGCACAAGTATGATTAATTATTCTATCACCTTATCCGCAAAGAAACTGCAGTGAAGCAAATCTGTTAGGTTTGATTTTGCAATATAAAAGTTGTCACTGCAAGAGCTGTTCATGTATGGCATCTGCCTTACAACACACCCCTCATCAAAGACTCCAGACATCCTCTCCTGTTCCTCTCATTGTATGTGAGAACCTTTCTCCTTTTTCCCCATCACACTCCCCTGCGGAAATCAGGATTAAGACAACTCTTTCTGTCTCCTTTGAAGTAACCCAAAACCCCAGACCCAAAAGTCTTTCCCTTTAGCAATAACAGGCACTCTAATTGCAATATATACTTCACATGCAGATTTTAGTAATTAGGTCAACATTAGCTTCTCCTGGAAGGTGAGCAGCAGTGTCCCCTGAAACAAAAACAATTTCCTTGAAGCAGATCAATAGCACATGGGAAAGGACCGTTAAATTGAGTACCTACTTTACAGTATACACTAGAAAACTTACGTATAGAAATTTCAAGAAAAAGGCATACTGGAGAGAGGGATGATAATGGGGTACAACCAGCATGTGAGACTGATATTACTGTGAAGACTGGATTTTTAACAGATTATGTGGAGAATAAGTTAAAATTAAAAATAATATAGATCTCAAAACAGTTCCTTTTCAGTCAAAGTGTGTAGTCTTCAGCATGTTTAGATCATAGCAGAGACTGTCTATGGTGGTTTAATTTTGTGACAAAATATTAGTGAATCTCTAGGTCTTAGGAATCAGCAAAGTAGAAATGTGAGAGTAAAGAAGATTAAAAAAGAGTTCTATTTTTGTCCAGAACACAGTTACAGCTCACTTTTGTGAAACCATAAGTTGTGGCCAAAAATACAAGAGATTCTGTGCTACCTTAGGTGAGATCAGTGCATGGCGGAGATGCAGAATGCTAAATAAGACACTGACAACTCACTTGGCTCAACGAAGACAAAACTGGGTGAATCAGGCACCCTTCCATTCTCCCTTCCATTCTCAGCTCTGCTCAGCACTGGCCTCACAGATTTTGGCAAGTTCTTCCCTGTACAAGTTTCATCTGAAGGGAAGGATGGCAAGGATCACTGTTTTTAAACACAGGGGCTAACAGTTATGCATTTAATTTTAAATCTATGTTAATTTATGTTAATCTATAGTATCCAAGAAACAGATTAGTTCTGAACATTACATCCTTTATTCAGAAATGCAAGTGTAGATTTATACAATGGGCTTATACTTACTTTTGTAGAATTGCTTTTCTTCCCTGCAAAACAGGGGAAGTGTACCAAATAGCCACTGCTGTGCAGTGTGCATTGGAGAAGCAAATACCTTACCTAATCCTTTAATGGAGCTACTGGCAACCTATAAAATATCTTTGCCTGAAATAACCAGACTTTCTGGGCTGAGTATGTTTCCCTTCCCTATGTTCTTTAACCAGTCTAAACAGTTTTATGATGCTTACCAGGAAAATCTCATGCTCATACATCCTTTGGTTTGGAGAAGTGTTCATCCCTGCAAGATGCATTGAATCAAGATGGGTATATATATGGAATTGTGAAGAATGCCTACCGTTTCACATGCTCCACTGAAGCATGTGGAGAACATGATAGAACCCACAAGATACAGCAGAAGTTTTCAAAATCTCAGGAAGAAAAATATCTCCCTGGTACTACCCTGCAGTTGAGAAAACCAGACACAGCAAGGGTCTCAGAAAAAACTTCCTTAACTGCAATGATTTGCTGTTACAGACATACGCAGACATATTACACAAAAGCTAAGCTCCTGCCCAATGCTCTTTTTCCACTCCTTGTTAATGGAACGTGTTTTAAGCCCAACAACAGAAAAGGAGGTATGGTGTTCTCCAGAAGTCACCCTGTGTTGAGCATGAGAACAGATCAGGAATGCTCCAACAAAAAACAGTCACATCAGAAACTTTGAGAGATTCCAGAATCTGCTGATTTTACATGGTTGCTAACCATTTCACACGTTCTTGTTCACAGTCCTGCTCTGGTACACTTTTTCTTATTTATAGGAGTGAAACAAGAAAAACTGAGAAAACAGAACTTGTGATACAGCTTCAGAGATCTGTGAAAGCTTTACTAAAACAGAAATTTGGAGCAGCTAAATAGTACAAATGACATTAGAAACAAGAGAAGCAAAATACCTGCTTGGATAAGCTTAGTGGGTACAAGGAAAAGTTTGAAGTCTTCGAATCATATAGCAGTGGCATGATGACTCGAGCTTAAGGTGTCTAGGCAGTGGATTGAGTCCTTAACATTATTCATGGAGGCTACAGAGTGACGGCCAAGGAAGCAGAAGGCCTCAAATCCTGCAACTTCTGAATAGGGAAAAAGAAGAGGAGTGACAGGTCTGCTTGATTTTAGCATCTGTGAAGAACGTGGTAATGTAAGATTTGTGATAGGTGGGATGTGTGGGCATTGTGTTGCTTAAGCTGGTTCTTCCTTGCATGGAGATGCTAGTGCATGTTCTCAGAGCAGTTTCTTATAGTTAAAATCTAATTGTGTAGATGGAGGAAAAACTTTAATAATTCTGCTGTGACTTGGTCATGATTGCCTTGGTGTGGGATAATGAGCAAGCATCAAGGAACTGCACCACATAGCATATATGTTCAATCAAAAAAACTCATATTTTGAGTATTAAATATCTAAAACAAGTAACAACAGGAACAAGTTGCACCTTGTGAATTATTCACAATAATTTGGTGTTTGGAAAAGTGAATATTTGAAAAACAGTGACTTGTCCATGGATGGTTTGTAATCAAAATGAGATAGGAATCATCAATATATTATTCATAACAAATAATTTGCTCATTTCCAGTATCAGGTCATCTGAGGTGTTTACTCATGCTCAAGGCTTCTCTCTGCAGCCCTCCCCAATGATGGTCCAGACAGTGCTGAGGACCAGAGTCCAGGGCCCATGGAACCATCTGTGCACAGCTGCCTCTTGCCCTGCGTGGATGCTGCAGTGGCACAGGCTACAAACTCTGATAATCTGCTCTGCTGGAGGGTGAGCAGGGTTTAGGAGAAAGGGAAGTAGGTAATCAGGTCAGTGGAGCAAGGAAGAGGAAAGCTTGCTGGAACTTTTTAAAGAATATTTAGTTGGAAATGCACCTTTTCTTTCTTCACCACTTTTTTTGGTTGAAATATGAAAGGAGAACAGTGAAAGGAAAAGAGATATTGAAATACCTGAGATCTGATATTCAGGTTCCTTTTTTCACCTTCAGTTCAAGTTTTTGTAAGGATTTTTGATAGAACTAAACAAAAAAGAATTAGCAATTTTTTTTTTTAAAAAAAGTAAACAAGTCCAAAATAGCATGGTGGATATAAACCCAGTAATTTTCTCTAAATACATTCAGCACTTTCTGGTCAACATATTGCTTTTGCCAAAGGAGATTTCAGAATTATCCTTAAAGTACAGAGAAGAAAACCAACAAGTCATATCATGAAATCAGTCCTAACATCCTCCTTATGCTCCTTTTGTATTGAGAAATCTGTGTTGATTTATCTCTATTGATATCTATCTCTACTCTGCCAGTTGCTAAACTATGACCAAACACTATCTTTTCCTCCACAATTATTCAGATTTCCTAGCAGGCTTTGTAATGGATGATAGTAAGATTTCTGGAATCCCAAGGACATAAAACTAGTGTTCTTTTATCTGATTTCATCCATGTACAGAGTTGTATTATTGTGACTATTGTTGCATAAAGCTGCATTAGCTTAATTTAGTTGATAATGAAGTTACAACATTTGCCATTCATGAATATATAGACATCAATTGCTTATCTTGGTCCATCTTGCACTGGTGAATTTGCATGTACAAGTTAAATGCATAGAACACATCTGAAGATTTTCTTAGTGAAATGAACATGCAGTGGTTGCATCAGTTTAGCTAAGAACAGATTCTGTGTGGTGCTGTACACAAGCCCTAAGGGACTGCTAGTAAAGTTTCTCTTTTGCAGAAGATGTAAATAGTACCGATCTTGCAGCAGGAGCTAGCAGCAATATTACCACCATGGAAGGGTTGGGAATGCAGCCTGAGAGAAGGGGAACAGGTTGCTTTACCACCAGTCCCTTCTGGAGGCTTTCATACACTCCCAATGGCCATTCTTGTGCTAGACATGCTCTTTAAAATCTCCTCATCCATGGATTTCTTTTTAAGGGACAGTCATTACAAGCAAAGATGATCTCAGCAACAGCTTAGAATATTAGTTGGGGTATGCAGTCTCTGAAACACAATGATAAGCTGGTAGCTGCCAGCAAAATTAAAATAACCTAATAAATGCACCTGTGTTGGTAAGTTTATGACTATTTCAACTCTGAACACCAATAGGGAAGAAAGGTACCCATTCAGAAGTAATGACGCAATAGCTGCTCCCTTTCTGAATTAATATTCTGTCAGTGGGCTATACAAAAGGACAGTATAGTAGTGATGAATAGTATTTGTTCTCAACACAGGATTTGAACAGGAATCGACGCAGAAACGTTTGTAAGATGGAATTAATTCAGAGGATGAGGACAGTGAATTTTTAGGACTGAATGTTAAAAAATACATTGTATGGGAAAAATGGCAGTCATCATAGATTTGGAAGGTATGTAGGCATTTTTTTACAGATCAGTGTTTTCTAGAAAGACAGAGGGAATATTTCTGTCATTATCAAAGCACTGTGTGTTTCTGTTTCTCTCTCTTATGCTGTATAAGACGAAGAATAGCTTTGTGAGCTCAGCCCTCTGTCATTGTAAAACAAACCTCACTAGGTCAGCACCAGTAACACAGAGAAAGAGATCAAAAGTGAAATGAAATAATTCATATAAATAGACAAAATACCATCTTTTTTCAAAACCAAAAAGGTATCTATCAGGTCTGCAACTGGCAAGAGTTGGCAGATTTCCATGCTTTGAATGTCCATCCTCGCTTAATACCTATGAGTGTTGAGGATCTCACATAGGACTGAGACTGGAGCAGCTAACGATGTTATGAATTCTTTGGGTGCTTGCTGTCACTCGCTACTGCACAACACAACTTGCACAAAAAGAAAGTGTGATTCAATGCAGTTCTTTCAGCAAGTTAAGTCAAAAACATAGTCATGCCCTGGAGCAGCCAAAGTGGGAGGACACGCTCTACCACTGCACAGCTAACTTCCAGAAAGAAAGTTCAAAAAAGACAGCTGTAGTAGTAACTTCCTAGATCTCTGAAGTAATATTTTCCAGACGCTGTCTTTCACAGTCTTGATGCTGTATATTAATTTCCTAGGTGCCTTTGCTAGAGGATAATGGAGCATTATTTATGTCAATATTACGTGATTTCTAAAGCCAAAAAGATCACAAGAAAACTGAAAATGTTGTATTTTATTTGGAAAAATGGAACAATAAAACGGTTAAATTATAATTTATTTGCCATTTTGATGAAAATGTGGAATGTGGAATGGTATAACGATGACTGTGTATTTCATATAATCTGCCATGTAGTACAGAAAGGCAGATGTTCACAGGTGGACTGGAGCTGGCATTCTGCATGAGCATTTTAGATGGAAATATTATGATATGCCTTAATATTATCTAATTATAACCACTTCTCACATTTCTTTTTGTATAAGTGCCATCATTGTGTGACATTTAGTAAAGGAAGACTGAAAGATTAAGCAGAACAGTTTTTATTGAGCAGCCAATGACTTCTATGATGTGACATTGGGAGCAATTATCATACTAAATATTTATTTACTTATACAGCCGCACCATGAAGAGCCTACTGAACACTGTTCACTCAATTGTAAGGTAGCTAGAATTTGGCTGGCTATACATGCCTGCTTTAAAAGACTTGGGGTGGATGACAGGTAAAACAAGATAACTTCCTCTTTGAGTTTCAACATATAAGGGTGTAAGCACTTATCTCAAAGGCCTGAATTTGTGCTGTTGAATGAAGATTTTGAAGAACAACTGTGCAGCTTGTGAAAATTTGACTTATATCAAAGTATCAAATTCCAGGTTTCCCCTAGGATAGTAGTCGTTTTCAGCTGCAGGGTGAATTTAGAAACATCTCTGTAAAGTTGTTGTAAATGTTACCAGGGATGTATCACCAATGAGTCATTGACCTCCCAGATATAGATTAAGAAGCAAATGCAACAGCTAAAGTAACAGCTTACTTATTCTTGGACCAGAGAGCTGAGAAATAACTGCAATCTTATTAAATAACAACAAAACCTACTAGAAGTACTACTATGTCAGACAGGAGTTTGGTGGTACTTAGGAAAGTACAGAAAGATCAGTCATAGAAGATAAATTCCAACTGACTGAATATGAGAAGCTTTTGTTCAAATGAAATGGAAAGATTAAAAAAACAGGTCTGGAATCTTGTATCTTTGAAAAGAAAAACTGCAAAACAAACAACAAGCTGTTGATAAAGCCTGCAGTGATGAAGAAATTCAACATGTGGAATCCAGGAGTACTCTTAAATAAAAAGACACAAAAACTATTGGAAATAAGACAAGAGAAAAAAATATTTTCTGGAAAGACATTTTCAAAAAGCCACTACATGTAAGAAAATAATGTTCAAAAGAGAAAAAAAATAGTAATAGCACTTCTTGGAGCTAAAAATTCAGGCTTAGGTACACTCTATGATGAAAATTAACTATGAAAAGTTAATTAGTCATAAATATAATAAGGAAAAAAGGGTGAGATACTGTCCTTACTTTTTGTGACCAAGGAAGTATTTTGCTGTGGTTTCAACATAAAAAGGATGTTACAAAGGGAGGAAATGAAGATTTGAGAGCAGAGCTTGCCACAGCTAGGACTGAGACAAAGCTTAAAGAATTTAAATGTATTCCAGCCAAGGGAGCATAGGGGCAGGCAGTTATTTACTGCCTATAGCAGTAAAAGACCTGACACATGAAATTGCAGGTGCAGGAGGACAGACATTTTTATAAATCTTTCTATTTAAAGTAATGCTGCATGACTGTAGAACAGCATATTTGAGGACAGAAGAAAAAGGACTTTGACAATAAGTGCAACAGAAACTTTGTAAAGGTGAATTACAGAGGGCAACTTATTATCTTGTTTTACTAAAGCATTAGAATTTTTCTAAAAAGAAGTTTGATTACATCTCAGCTTTATCTGCATGAAACATAAACATATAATTTACCTTCCATATAGTATTGTGCCACATAAGAAACTATCAGCTAGAATGGTGAAAACAGGAAAGAAACAGATTTTAATATGCCTATTAAAGTATCCAAAAGAGAGATAAACCCACATATTTCTGTGAAAGAAAGTTACAGGCACAGAGGTTTACCAATGCAGCTTCTTATCAATACACTTCTGAGGCAATATTTATTTTCTTTCTGTGACACAGGAAGCAGTACTGTGGAATGAATGTAAATCACAGTATCATAGAGAAAAAAATATGAAAAAACCCCTGAGATTTAGACTACAAAATTTAATTTAATTTAACCAAATACAAGGTCAAGAACTTGGAAATAATACAAATTTCTGGTAAAAAGAGAAACAGATAAGAGTAAAGGTAACTGACAGTGCTGGGGGAAGGGAGACCCTTTGAGGACTGGAACTTCTCTAGTTCAGTAAATTAAATGAAGACTAAAATCGACTAAACATGCCTCTTACAAGTACCAGAAAAGCAGAGATGACACTTAGGTTAAATAACGTGTTAGAATAGAAAACAATGAACATCACATAGCCATAAATACCCACAGGGTGAAGATCAGAAAGAGGTTTCAAGCCATCTGAGAAACATCCTTCTACAACAAACTTCCAAAGGAATACTGGAAGCAATAGATCTAACCTGCTTTAGGATGGATCAGGATAAAGTCATGAAACTGATGATGTGTTTGTGAGAACTGAATTCAGAGTGCTATGGTATGTAGTCCATCTTCCACGGTGAAGGAGATAGAGAAGAATGCAGAGCAAGGCCCTGTCAAAAGTCCATGCCACCACATCCCCATCATCTGACACATCCACATTCAGCAGATGGCACTTCAAACCTAGAGAGTACAATATGATGATAAAGGGAATTCCCATTTTCCAGACAGAAAAAATTTCTTAGTGGAATTACAGAGCATATTACAAAGGCAGATTAGGTATCAGTAATATTTTTTCTAATGTTTACCTTTCCTTTGTGATTGTGCTTACACATCCATGCACGCAATCAAACAAAATCTATAACTTTCTGGAATGATGTAACTGCTTCAGCTAAATCACTGTTTGGTGTGGAAGGAAATTTTGCACATCTTAATACTGGTCCCTTGAGACTTTCAGTTTTAAAGCCTAAGGTATTCTGACACAGCCCTCACATCCAATACATTTGCCTCCTTTATGGTGATGCTGCATCTCTGATGTACAATTTGCTTCTTCCAGACCAGGAAGAGGAAGGTGGTGTCTGAGTGGACAAGTGGTACCACTTTCACAGTTGAAGCAAATATGGGGTTGGAAGCCATGCATAGCAACAGAGCAACAACAATCATTACAGCTTAAATGTGCTGATGAGAAGCATCACCCTAGGTGACATACTCGCAGAGGTAGGTGGAGGGTTAAGGAGACATGAAGGTTGACCATCTGCATCACAGATAACTGCTGAGGCAAGTGTGCTGGAGCTGCTTTTGCAGAGGGTGCTTTGTGCCTACCCTGCTGCTAGCAGTGGTATGTCTAGCTATGCCTTCAGTGCTTCCCTTGATTTGCTAACATAATGAGAGCACAGAGCATACAGCCAGAACAAGTGCACCACTCTCTTTCCACATTCACAGAACTTTAATTCCAATCCTGACAGTCGCTTGTCATCAAGTCTGATGTAGTTAAATTGACATATCTTATTAAATCTTACCTAGTGGCTGACACTAGATTGGAGTATACTAAAGGGATAATGGCTAGCAATATTGTTTCCTCAATTCACACAGTGACCGACTTATTTAAAAACAGAATAAACATTAACTGATTCTGCAAACCTGCAGATTTCAATTCCCGCACTTTGATTCTTCATAGGAAAAAACTGTCATTTGCATAATGCTGCTGAGTGGGGGAAAAACAGCTTTAATTTTTGTATGTAGCAGCATTGTCATGTTGTATCCTGTTCTAGAACAAATAAATACTTTAAGCTTTTAACTCTACTGTATAAAAAGTACAGAAGAACCTGTGAAGTGGTGCCACAGATATCTCATTTATAAGGAGAGTCTGAGAAACCTCTTGTTTCTTCACCTTAAAATTTAACTTTACATCATATCTATCAACTAACCAAGAGAG
The DNA here is from genome assembly GCA_013400935.1 of Turnix velox. Lineage (NCBI taxonomy): Eukaryota > Metazoa > Chordata > Aves > Charadriiformes > Turnicidae > Turnix > Turnix velox. The sequence continues at coordinate 54,518 of VZTY01025091.1, read as the reverse complement.
TTCCCTGCTCTCCAAAGTGACATTGCACTGATATTACTGATATTAGCAGTCATGTACTATATATTTCCACACCCTGTGAAATTTCACAAGTTACTCTTCTCAAAAAAATATGAGAAAATCATTAATGATAAAGTATCACAGTAATTAATCCGAACTTGTCTCTAGTTAAATTGGTCCAGGCAAATTTAATTGTTATAAATTATTACTTGCATTTTCAAAATTTAAAAGAAATTACTCCAGTCATTTTTGCCTTCCTTTGAAATTAATATTTTTTAAAGAGTGCAAAGTAGTCAGTATGAAATTGTATAGGTCAAAGCTATCTAATTTCTGAACTCTACTGAAAATTTATTCAATGGAAATACCTGTATTTAAAAAAACAAATAGTAAAAACCATTCTTATTACCTTCCTCTACACATAGATAAATCAAACATATGACACAGAATTTAATGCTGTGTTTATTAAATCCACTGGTATCACTAAATAGGAAGAATCATCAATACAGATGATGATCACAACATTGTCTCAAAAGCACCGGATTATCTTGGAGATCAATGTGATACAATTAGGATTAAATTTATAGTCAGAGTGAAGGCCATCTGTGGAGGCATCAATGTCAGTAGCTGGACAGAAAACATGAGGTCAGGTTGACTGGGAGAAAAAAAGTTGAAAAAAAAAGGGTTCTTTTGTATCAGAAAAGCAGAGGTTAAATCTGAACAACTAGCAAGGCACATGCCTTTGTGAAACATGGCATAAAGGAGATCAACGCCTTTAGCAGAGCAAATGAAGTCTAAGGAACTTTGCCATACATGTCTGGAAATGGCAGGATGGAGAAGATCTACTGCAATACAATTCAGCAAAATTAGGCAACACAGATATCTGCTATTCATGAGAGCTCTGAGCCTGATATAATGAATATATTACGTGTGAGGAAACAAGCTATAAAGATCTGCGATTAAAATAATACGACTCTTTTTCCAGTGTGAGTCAAGCCACATAGAGGTTAAATATTGAGTTTTAATTTGAAAAAGACAGTTGTGATTTTTCTCTTTACTAGATCTAGCACTACCAAGCATCCTCCATAATGACTACTAGAGTCTTTCAAGGATTGATTGTTCCATTTATAGCACTGTCTTAGTTTTGTAACTTCCAGATAGTTTTTTGTACAGATGGAACAGGAGGGCTAGGAACTGGAAAAGCAGAATCTAAGCTGTACTATTTTCAATTAGTATTTCTAAGATCAACTTGGAAGTAGCTGGTCATATTGTATGTATTAAATATCAAAGGAAGACCTCATTAATTTTAGTCCTCCAGTTTTCCCAGGAGTATATCTACCAATATTTCCACTCTTTGGGACTGATTTAATGGCTGGCAAAGACCCATTTTGTCCTTTTTTCTCTCTTTTCTTTTGGATCTAGCGCAACATCATTGTTACTCTTAGTAATCTCCCACCTCAGGCTATTTACCTCATCACAGGCTCAAAAACCTCGAACTCTTCCATAGCAATGTTTTTAGCTCTGAAGTTCAAGTTTTTGAGAGGTACTACAGGCTGGGGAGGGTCCTTCAAGCTACCTTGCTGCCCTAGAAATCCATAGACTTCATAGAGGAACCAGGCACAATGAAAAAGGTCTCTACAGAGTCCACAAGAGCAGGATGGAGAGCTAATGGGATAGAAAACTCCCACTCTCACATGCAGGAGAAGCTGAGACCACTCTGATTTGCAAATCCACCTAAATGCTCTCTGGTGCAGTCAGGAGGATTTTCAAGTATTCATTATGGCATAATGATCCTGCAAAACCCTGTCGAATTCTTCCTCACTGCTGTGTTTTTCTTCACTGCTTTCTTCTTTGAGGAATCATGTGCTTTGGTTTATTTATTAGCAGAAATCATGAAGAGGCACTTATTTAACCTAGGCTTAACCAAGACTCTGCAATGATTACCAAATTCTCAAAGGAAACTGAGCAAAGGCCTTTGGGAGTCCTGTACTGTCAACCTTAACCTCTACCAGGACAGTAATCTGCAATACTCCATCATGTGTTCTCATAGTAAGATAGTAAGAAAAGGCAAGAGAAAAAGAAAGAGGAGGAACTAAATGAGAATACGACCAACCTCATGAGAAACGCAACAGTAGTACAGGCTGTCGAATAGTTCCCACAGAGACCACTGTCACTGGCTTTTAATTCTAAACCGCCACATACCTTTTTCTTTTTATGTTCTGAGGTTCTGCAGCTATGGAGTGTCATTTTGCTGCAAATATTCATCAGAGGTTGCTGAAAAGGATATCATATTTATTAACTTTACTGAGTCATATTACATAGTGAGTTGCAGGTCACAGGAGGATGAAAAACAGGTGTCCTTTATCTGAGTAAGGTGTTAACTTTGTAGATGGTAAAATTAGTGTTTAATATCCAACCTCAAAGTCTATTTTGGTGTGCAACTGTTCTTCACGCAAAATCATTGAGAACTTGGGAACATATTCTTCAGATTATCAGGCCATGATGCTTTTTTTTTTCATCCTGAAGTATTACTTATTTCTCTGGCATGGTGATGAGCAATGAATGTCTTTTCTACATCTCAGTTCAGATGTGCAGCTATCCCTTCATTCTGATTTGCTTGCAACTTCCTGAGATTAGTTCTTGTGGTCTCTACTCACCTGCTGGGTAAGAAAGAGAAACTGGGTGCTAAGGATGGGTGACTTTGCTTTCCCAATCAAATTACTATATTTCTGAGATTTTTATATGATTTATCTGTATGGTTTAAGGTGTATTTAGATATAACAACAGAGAGGTCTTTGTTAAAAGAATCATAAATAAATACAACATTATTTGGAGTAATGGATGCAAATTGGAAGATGATTCAGGCTGAATGTAAGAAAGAAGTTCGTTACTGTGAGAATGGTGAGACACAGAAACAGGCTGCCCAGAGAGGCTGTGGATGCCCCCTCCCTGGAAGTGTTTAAGGCCAGGCTGGATAAGACATTGAGCAATCTGGTCTAGTGGGGGTTGTCCCTGACCATGGCAGGGGAGTTGGAACTAGATGACCTTTAAAGTCCCATCCTAAACCATACTATGATAAAATATCACAGGGTTTGAAGGAAGCTCTAGGAGAACTGCTTTCTGGCAGCCTGTTTCAACCTTTCCAGCCTGTGGAAATCAAACAGTAACAGAAGGGCTGGAAAACCATCCCATGTCCTCAGCCTGTGCATGGCAGGGGATCCCACAGCTGGTGGGGAGTCCTCATTTCTCCCAGTCTGACACTAGGCTGCGCCTTTCAGCACCACTTCATTAGTAATACCGCCATTACCAAAAAACTTGGTCTTTGATAGCGGTGGCATGGAGACGTGGGATGAGATAGTTCTTATCTCCGATCCCTTCTCAGCAGGAAGGGGAAAGGGTAGGACTGAGGCTCCCTGAACCCTGAGGACAGCGGTATCCCGTGGCACTGCAGCTCTCTGTGCTGGGTAAAGCCCTGCATTCCCCTGGCGTCTCTTCCCAGTTGACTCCAGCATTGTCAAATCCCTTCAAGCAAAGTCACCTTAATCCCCAGGCAAACTCTGATTTCCTCTTTATCAGAATGAGCTGGAAAACAAATCAACTAACTAAAAAAGAAAAACAGGGGCCTAAATGTTATTTATGCCCCTAATTATCTTGTTCTGGTGGGTATTTTAGCCCCTGTCTGGTCAGAACATTAATTACCTTCCTAAACAAAGCAAAGTTAAATAATAAATACCAAGGGATTTTGTGGTATTACAAAGCACCACAATGACCAAGCTTAAACAAACATACTGATTTTATTAGTGAATGCTTTATACAACTCCATATATTGTAAATCAAACAAAACCTTTATATTAATCTTTTAAGGTTGCAATAAAATATATTTAACATTATTGATGATATTTTTATTAAGTTTAAAACTCCTTTTTTGCAGTAATGAGATTGTTATGGAGGTAATCTAATCTAGTTTGTCAAGAGGCACCTCAACTTGTTAAATAAGTTAATAAATGACTGTGCATTAATCAAAGTGTCAAAGCTATGAAGAGCTGAGGATGTGATAGTATTAATTAGTATTCAGTTAGAAACTTAGAGGCCATAAATTAAAAAATTATGGAGAGACATTTATGTGAAGTGCTTTGAAAGTGTGTTGGTGTTATATTTGCTTTAGGAAAAAACTTCCTCCTGTCCACCCTTCCTTCCTTTCTCCCATAAATTCCTTTCTACGGTGTACATAGCAGAGCTGCAGTGATATCACATGGATAGAAATGAGCCTATATTGACTTTAACAAGTTTCTGGTTACAGAACTATATACTGAAATTGTACTCTCTGGCTTCAATGGAAAGGTTTTTTGAGATACCTGACCTCTAGACTAGCAGAAAAAAAGAAAAATCCAAAAAAAGAAAAAAGAGGGGACTTCTATTTCTGCCTTTTTATTCAAGGCACGAGACACCTTTCTCTAAGGAAGAACTGATGCCAGAGTGATGTCACTGTGTTCCTCCATATGTGGTGATGTCTTCTGTGCATAAGCAGCAGCCTTGCTTGTTATCTCACATCACAGAACAGAAACAGTGTTTATAACTATGGTCCTTTAATTGTTTCTCCCCAGAAAGTGTCTGTTTTGAAACAAACACTTACTGCCAGCAGAACAGGCATTATATCACTCTGTTATGTATTTCAGGGTGTGTTCTTGGGGAGCAGACTTTATTATTTGTTGCATTTATGCAAGAAGGTTACCCTCTGTAAAACTACTTCTATTCACCAGTCCATCTCCATCACAGCTTATTTCTGTGTGAACATGACTGACAAAGCCAACATTATCCACAACTGACAAGTGCCAGACCTACAGTTCAATCATCTCCTTCCTTTAAGATAACACCAAGGGCCAGCTGTTTGAAGCAGGGAGACAATAAAGTGGAGAGGGCCAAATAAAGTCAGGGCCAAAATGATCCAATTCCCTGTCCATACAAGGGATTCTGCCTAATAACACACCTCTCCCTTTGCTTTTTGAACACATTAGACCTTAAACAGGGATATGGCCTTCAAGGAATTGTGTCAGTGACAAGAAAATTCTGCAGCTTTAAGTTGGTTCCTTTAGCTGTTTCATTCCAAGGCCATTCCTTAAGAATTCAGTGTAAACCCAAGATAAAATGCACCTGGTACTTGGGGCTTTCTTTGTTGTTTTTAGTGGGATGTTTAAACTGAAGGGACCAGTGATGACACAGAATTGATTCTCCTGTTCTTTTTTGTTGTACATTTGTTTAACAAGTCATTTGCATCTGTTAGTAAAATTAAGCCTGAGAAATTAATGAGATGCAGATCCTTTCAGTGACACTCCCTATTCCCACTGCCAATATTGCAAACTGAGTCCCTGAATACATTTCTTTATATTAAGTCTTTACAGGACAGGGCAGTTAACACATATATTCTTTCAAAATTACCAACTGCTTCTGCAGTGCTATATGTGTCAGGTCTCAGATTTAATATTTTACTGAACTTTCAGAAGATAAAGAGCTTTTCAGTTGTTACTGAAAACTCAAGAGAAATTTTGTTACCTGTAAGCATTAGTATACCATATTTTCACATATTTCCCATTCTCTAGTTAATATGACCCTGGTGCTGCACATAAGCATCTATATTTTTAGCTTTTGTGGACAAAGACCTTATATATTTCAGTAATCAGGAAAGACTTTTATAATTGTTTCTCATTTCCCAGATACTACCTACTTAACATAATGAATAACCCACAAAACTAGATTTATTACCTTCCATTTCCAATACAAACAGAAATAAGCAACCAGTTCTGTCGTGTGGCCCACAAACTTTGTGTTGAATGCTTTCCTGATGATTTTAGTAGTTTAAACATTTTCTGTTGAACGAATTAAAGAGGATAAAATGTTCAGAGGGTCTTGGTCCTCCAGCTCTGTAGTTAATGATAAAATTTCTACTCTCTGGTCTTAGTCTGGGTCTCTTCATTACATCAAACGCCAGAGCATGTAGGTCTCCATGACAAAGTGTGTTGATCATGGTCACACTGTTGGTGGGTTTATGGAAAGCCGGTGGACATATAAAGGCTCCTTTGGGGGATGTCATCAGCAGAGAGGATGGCTGCACTACTTTGAACTATGTCTGGAGAAACCCGTTTCTCTCTGTCAATGAAGGAAAGAACCTGCAAGAATTCAGAATAGCCCTTACAAATAGCAACCAGTCAATTTGTTGAAGACCCTAAATAGTAATTAGGATATAAATTATACCTATGCAGGTGAAAAGCATTACTGCAAACACTATCAAAAAGATTTTTTTGTGTTGTAGTAGCAGAGCCAAATGTATCAGAAAAATGCAATTGCATCATTTGTTTTGATAGTAAAGTGACTAAGCTTTCCTATAGAGCAATATAAGCTCTGAGGATTACACAGAACACATAAAAGCAGTGCAATATTTGCAACTTTTAGCGAATTTCCTATGCTGTACATTGTTTGCATGGTACCTTGTCTTATAGTGCTTTCAGGTAGGTCTATGATTTAGGGCCTTTGTGTAAGCACCACAATTTTAGAGAGGTCCATCTTTCTGAGTATAATTGTCCAGTTATTGCCAAGGTGGCATTTCATTAGTGGATTTCTCAAATGAACTGCAAGAATTATGTGCTTAGAAAATCTAGCCTTCTTTGATTTTTTATTAAACACTCACAATCAAACTGTGAGTCCACAGCTTGTATATTTAAAACAACAACACAAAAAAGAAGAAAGACTCAATCACAGTGCTAAGCTGTTTTTAGGATACTGCTTGGGCAGTCTGCAGCAGGCATTTTACCATGCAGTTGCCTTCAAAAATAGAGAACTGGACATGACTACACAGCATATGCCTCCAAATTCTATGTGCCTAGGAATTTACATTGTCAGAACATCTATAATACTAGAAAAAATTAGACAGACAAACAGATTAAACATTTTCTGAGTTCTGTGAGTCCACACTGTTGACTAATCAGAAATTTCTAATTAACTCTTCAGTTCCAGAAAACTTTTCAGTATACACTCGAATTTGGGATACTTCTGTAGTTTTAAAATTGTTTTGGGTAGCAAACGTCTCATAAAAGATGCACATAACTGCGTATGAAAGTGCATGCATCTAATTTCTTAGATCTTGCTTTGATGTGCTTAAAGTTTGATTTTCATGGGCATGGGAGGATGAAAGCAGAATCTGGATTCTCCAGTAGAGAGTTAAATCAAAAGGCAGGAAGTCTCTGAAAATGTGTGCTTTTTTTTTCTGGTAAGTGATGGAACAACATCTGGGTACTAAACCAAGATGTAGATGGTTCTACAGCTTCTCTAGATTTTAAGTTAATAAGGATTCATTAAATTCCTCAGGCAGGAAGATTTGAACCACACATCTCCTGTCCTTCAGAATGAAAGTGAAAGTATCATATAGTACACCCCTGACATTGTGGCTGTGACAAGGGCTGTTTTAGTCAGGAGCTGACCTGAGCAACTTTTCAGTGTGGGCAACCCTCTGCTCTGTGATGCTGAGGAAGCTGAAATACTCAAAATGAAAGTTTTCAGTTACTCTCACTAATATTTTCACTTTTTCCAGGTTTTAACAAATGAAGTCTCATAGGACTTCTTAGGAACAGCCAGAAGGCAAAGCTGTCACACATGGCTCCATGGCAGCAGGAGGTGTAGAAAGTGGGTATTGAGGTAACTGGACATTTTCACATACCTGGAGGCCCCATGTGTCCAGTTGCACACCTCTTTACCCCATTGCACATCCATATATGTCCATATGTGTCACAGCTTAGAAAATCCTGCCCTTATCTTGCCTCTACCAATTATGTGCGTAGTTGCAGGCTAATGTGATGTTAACAGCTACACTACACTGAGTCACCTTACTGACTTGGTGTTTGAGCTGTTGTGTGTCTACTGACTTTGCTTTGTCTGATTATTCTGAGTGCTTTGAGTGCAGTAAACAATGTTTGAAGGTCAGAGAAGAGCTCTGAGAGAAACAACATGACCACACAGTCTCAAATCAGCTTACACTGATAGCTTGCTGATACTACACTCCTTCCCTCTACCAAGTTTGAAGACACAATACACAAAGAGCCTTTTAAATATGCACTTTTCCTTACAGATTTTCAGTTTAATTCAAACATGATCCTTTTCTATAAGTGTTCCTCAACTTGGTCCTCAAACCCTGTGTGCAGAGTCAGAGGGAGGAGTCTGAAGGAAGAATCAAAATGTTTCATGCTGCTGCTCCTTTCAATGGCACTGCATTCTGCAATGTGCAAGCTGGTGTACACTGTGGAAAACAGTGACAGGTGACATCCTGGGTGAAAACACCTGCAAAGTAATAGAAGAACATTGGAGAGGAAAAAAAAGTAGGAGAAAATGGGGAAGGGAGAGGAGTTCCAGAAAACACCACAGAGTGCCTTTCCTGGAAGCAGGGGAGCTATTTTGAGTCATTAGAGTCTTATGAGTGTATTTTGTCTAAAATTCTAAGATGTCTTACTCTTAGCTAAGAGGTGAAGGCCAGACACTGTCCTTAATTTTGAAGAATAACCTATTAAAGAAGAAATAGCCAGCTCTTCCTTTTCTAAATTTTACTCAAAACTCCATTTCTTAACTTTTTAAGTCTGTAAGATGGGAACATAATCCTCTTCATAACTTACTAGGTGCTAATTAATTGATAACTGTGCTTGTATTTAGCTATACAACTCAAGGTCTTATTACAAGAAACTTAATCCTCTCTCCCTCGTAGGGTATGAAAAATGCCATTTCCTCTCAGAGTTGCATAAATAGAGCTCATCCTAGAGTAAGCCAGGACTTCCATTTAGTTCAGCAGGGTTACAGCAGATATTGCCCATGAGCCTCTGAAACGTCTAATATCTACCTCTGTAAGCAGAAGTTACATGTAAGTTACAGGTCACAAACATTAGAAATGCAAAGAAACTATTTCATAACCCAGTAGCTTTCATGAAGAGTAATCTTTCAATATATTTTAACAATTCCATGAAGTTCTGCAATAATGTGGTATGTTTTTAACATAGTATATACGGTGAAAAAACTGTGTGACAAGGTTATAACTTTCTCTGCAATTCCAGAGCACTTTGCACAACCATACTTACCAGACTGACAGCAGAAAGGAACAGTTTCAATGCTGGACATGGGATTTGATAACCAAGTGAGGAAAATGAGAATTTGCTTGAATTTATGTGCAGACTTTGTCTATATAGTATTTCCATTTCATTCTGCATGTTTACATTGGTGTGAAAAATCAATGTCAGCTACACAGCTTGCCTGCCCTGCCTCTTTTCCATCATGATTGCCTCATAGATTAAAATTCTGGTGAGTGATGAGTCTGTGCTGACAGTGAGAGTGGTCATAATGCATCATTAATTCTTAGTCCATGGACCTATAAGACAGAGCAGAATTTTGGTGTGGGTTTAGCAGAACTGAGCTGCTCCAGTGGCTACATCTCTAACACGAAGTTCCAACCTAGATACCCTACAAGCCTACGTGGAAGTGTTAGCACTTATATTTTTATATTAAGTGAGATAAATACGACCATATATATGTAAACTAAATACATCCTGTAATGGAAATTAATGGCAGCTGTCTGAACTTTTTACAGAAGTATATATTTTATCCCCTGAATCAGAACTTGAGCACACTGAACATGATGCCTTTCCAAGGGACATAACCAACTTGCACTGCCTCACCTGTGAGAGAGGGTCTTGTGTCCCCCCAAGCTCCAGGCAGACAAAACCATCTCTATTTGATTGGTACCAACAAGGGAGGAGGGAGCACCCTGAGCCTTCCCTGAGCAGCAGGGGAGATAGGCTTGGAAATCACAGAAAAGCTCTGGAGAGCTTTTCTCAACAAATAGAACTTTTTCTGGAGCTATGCTGAAGCTTTAGAGGTTCATTTCAACTCCTAACTCAGCTTTATTTGGCAGCAAAACTATGCTTACCCCAATGCACATAATGAGAAAGACTTTTATTTCATGTGTAATATGAAACATCACACCACAGCTTCAGGTCCTCTCTTCCAGGTGACTGAGTGCATTAAGACAAAGCTTATAGTTGCTTGCAACAGCCTAAGGGCAAGTAATTTGTGAATTTTTAGGAAAAATCACTGCTTCTTGCAGGACTGCATGTGCTTGGTGATATTTCATTTAAATATCATACATGACAATGTATGAGAAGGCAGCTACAGGAGAACATTCTTTTTCAAAATTTTACAAAAACATTTGTGCTGGTAAAAGGAGTTACTTTACTGTTTAGGGAAACAGGGTGTTTCTAAGTACATTGATGCCTCTCCTGAGTCAGTCTCCAAGACTTCAGATGCTCTGTCAGTGTTTTAACAGCACTGATGAGGTAGCTGAGGCATCAGTCCCTTTCTCTTACAAATATTCAATAGGACTTGTGTTGTCAGGTCACTCTACTAAGGATCTGAGCCAGTTTTGGATCAGTATCCCCATAATGCTGCACACAAAGGGAAATCTCCAGTGCTTTGGGAAGCATACTTTGACACTGCAGCCTCTCTGGGCTGCTGAGCCTGGCTGAGCCACGGATGGACTTTTCACAGAGGATTCCCAAAAATTCCTCTCTCTTGTGACTCATGACCAAGTGCTTGCAGACCTAAGCATTCTCTTTACCAGGTAATGTACACCGCTTTCCACTCTGCAGGTTTGATCTTGTCCCTTTTCCATCCCCAGAGTATCTACCTCCCACTGTCCCAATTGCATGATACACTGTGACAAGGACTGCCATATCCAAAGCAGTAACTGTCACCTCTCCATCTATAACTCGTAAGAAATACATTACCATAAAGTTTCCTGTGGTACCCATCCTGCTGCAGCCAGGGTTTGGAAGTCCACAGGGAAGCTACATGTCAACTCATAGCTGTAGAGCACCAAGATTTTTGGAGGCTTTTTGCTGCAAATGTTCACCGAAAAGTACTATTTCCTCTTTGATAGTTCTTGGCAAATTTGATTGATGATTGCCAGTCTGGTATTACTAAGAGATTGTCTCCTGCTATATGAAACGAACTTGTGTTCCACTGTTTCAAGGAACATCTTTTAAGGTTTTGACTTACATCGTTAAAGAAGCATTCCCCTTGACAGATATCCTCTAAGTGTTATTTAAACTGAAGATTTAAACTGAAGCTCCCAAGTAAAACAAGGATGAAGGGGGAGGACAGACCCTACAGATACAGGCAAAAGCATAAAAACTTATTTTTCATAGTGCAGGTTAAAGAATATGTAAAAACAGGTCTCTGTCCCCAAAAGTATGAGTAGATGTCAAAGCCCCTCACTCCAATGGTCAGAAGAAATTTGCTGCTAATTCTTCTACTCAGATTTTTTCAGTGATAACAATCATGACTTTGATATTTAGTCTTACCTATAACTCCCTTTTTTCTCCTGGCACTAAACCACTCTGCTTCTCAAGCGATTTAGAGAGAGTAGTAGTGTTGCTTTCTTTGCCAGTGAACGTAAGAAGCTGAAAGCCAGTCCTCCAGTGCAGACTGCCATTGCCATGGCAGTCCTAGTCTTTTTTTGCCCAACCTCCATCTGGGAGCCTTCACAGAAGACCAGACCTATAGATATATTTCCATATAGGATCTCTACTGTACTGCACACCCTAGGCATATAGAACATATTTCTCTAATCTCATGATGCCATCAAGGGCTGCATTTTTTCTCAGATTTACTATATTTTTAGCTACTTAACAATCAGCAGAAGATCTCAGGGCTACCTTCTGTTGCCAGTTAACAACCTTCTAGCAGAAACATTTTTTCCCTGTAAGTGAACACAACAAGTCCCTCACCATATCTGTTAGTTCCCTCCACAATGTCTTCTGGTCCTTCTTCTGATATCCTTCCACCCCCTACGGTGACAGCAATGCTTCTTACATCTGGCTGCAGCAGCTGCCATCCAGCCCATTGTAATTTCTCATTCCTCATTTGGACAAAGAATATCTTAGCAAAAATAGCAAAAGGAAGTCTAGATGGCTGGCTGCATTTTTACACTTTTTTTCATTCCTGTTTGATGTTTTTCCACCAGCACATAGCTCCTCCACCTTCTCGTCTGCTGCATTAACACACATTCCATTCTCCCCATGACCCCCAAACCAGCAGGATTTTGTCAATGGACTGACTGCTATTACTACAGCTTGGAATTTATATTTTCTCAGTGTAATCAAAGTCCATAAGCAATCTTACAGAAGCCATTTAGCATATTTCAGACCTAGGGAAAAATCTTCTTTCTCCTGTGCAACAGAAATTAAAATGAGAGAAATCTGTGTCAGCCTCTCTGCCTCCTCAGATTTATATTTTAAATACATATTTAAAAAAAAAAAAAAAGCAAAAAAACCCTTGAAAAATGTTCACCACTGAAGACATTCAGCTGGGAAGTTGCCAAAAGTATAAGCCAAAAAGGAATAAATTAGCCCTGAAAAAGGCAAAGTTAGGGTCTTACTTAGCAAGATCAGCATTTCTCATCTGTCCTGGGTTAGTGGGTAATCCTGCTGTCTCATAGCAGAGCAGGAAGAGGGAAGGATGGAGCTCCTTGCAATGGTAAAGAAACAGACTAACATCTGTAAACTTTTATATAAAGTGTAAAAGTGAGCCCAGGATCAGCTCACTTAAGACCTTCTATGTGTATCTTTTTCTTGACACTTCAGTATGATTCAAACAGCAACCTGTGAGGGACAAGACAGAGCCCTGCAGCACTGGAGGGCAGAACTCCATCATCAAGGAAACACATGAAAGTCACACCGGCACCAGCTGCATCATCTGATATGAGCCCTATTTGAAGCATCTGGGCTCTTACTACCTGCCAGAAAACCTCAGTGATGTGCACCTTTTCAGCAGGATCTACATTGGGGTCTGCCACCAGCTGTATCTCTAGCAATGGCTAAATAAGAGGCAGAGAACCTGAGCTGTTGGCATCCATCCTTTCTGGACTTGCAGGAAGATTTTTCATACCAATGTCACACAACAACCTCTGGCACAGGGACTTTGAAAACATGAACATGCAGGAATCAAATCAAACACACAGACCACAGAATTTCACACTTCTTGGAGGCTATGAGGCTTTTGCTGCCCAAGTGACCCAGAGACACAGATGTTCCCCAGTACCTGATGGGACCTACAGTCACTCTTCAGTGGTGCTTCACATACACCTCTGTCATGCGAATGCATCTTCCAACCAGGCTGGAAGGAGATGGACCTCTTTTGGCACCTGCATGCACCCAGACAGGCACAACCACACTAGCTGTACCTCAGGCTCTGGAAAGCCAGGACTTCTCCCCAAGATCCCTTTCTTCCTCCCAGATGATACCATTGGGTACACGCTCTCTGCCTCTTTGCTGAAAATATCAGCAAAATGGGTTACAGCCAGGAAGCCCATCTGCCCCAGGAACCCATATGCTTCATGATTGCGCTTGAGGGCTTGGTCAAGGTACACCTGCACAAGGCATGGAGCAGCATTCTTCCTGCCATGTGAGGCGCCTAATGGAGCCTTCACTAGTTTACAAGTCTTTGTCATTGCAAAATGTGTCAGTATCAGCATAGTTGCATTGCTTATTACTTACTTCGATGTGTCTCAAAGCCTAACATGAAAAAAATCAAAGAAGAAATCCTCAAACACTGTAAGAGCAGGAAGGATTTTGGGCTGTCTAGTCTCCTCCTCTGAATAGCATGGGCTGTTACATTCCCTGCAGAGTTTGTTTCAAGTCTTACATCCAAGCACAGGGTGCTTGGTAGTAAAATGGTGACCACCATGCTTACAGCCATGGTTAGGTGAATGGCTCCCTGTGGGAAGACCAGGTACTTTGGTACCACTGGTCGAGTCGCTTCCCTTCACCTGAACCTCAGCTCTCATGACAAGCATGAACTTGAGCCTGGAAAAAAGGCATTGGACAAGCTTCTCTGAATCCCGTGGTAGTACCAGCCATTCTTGATACTTACATCTGCCATCTTGGACCATGTATTTGTACATGGCAAATGGTCACAATGCTGTAATTTCCTTTCTGGCCTCTGCAGTTATTGTTGTGCATGTCCTGTTTTTCATAATTATTTTATAGCTGGGTCAGTGGGAATTCCAGTCATCAACAGCAGAGCAGAATATAGCATGCCTGACACAAAAGGAATCCAACAATGAGATTTGCGAATTCAGGGTGTAATTGTTTAGCATTCTTTGTCCAGAGCTTGTATTATTTTCTTCTGTAATACTATGGTCATCTTCATAGAATACATTAGATTTCTGTAAGACAAAAACTACTTGGTCTATAATTAAACACTAATTTCTATATATTATCTCCCTATCCACATGTATGTGGTTGTAACAAATGGCTTGACAAAAAAGACATGCTCTGTGTTTCCTATTACATCTCCCACTGAAAATACTGCAGGAAAATGTATTCCTATGGCATACATACTTCATTGACATATTTTTAGCATGAAAACCTGAAAGAAATACAGTGTAGAAAGTGTTGTGTAGCAAGGTTGACTAGAGCCTCTATTGTTATTAACATTGCAGAGAAGTTGTGTATAAAATGAAATGGAGAGGACACATTTGTACCCCATTGCTCCAATACCCAAACTATCTGCCAGCTAATAATTAAAGTTGTTGGGGGTGGGGGGAAAGCTGCTGAAGGAAAGAGGAAAAAAATGTTTCCTTTACATACTTTTCCTCTGGTTTCTGTGTCTCATTGAAGTGATGGTGTAGCAGAGGATTTTGTGCCTGGAATAATGAATTGTGTCCTGGCATGAGATAACTACCTTCACCGTCAGTATCTATTGAGAAAAAGATGTTAAACACTGTAGTGATATATTGCAGCAGTAGAGAATTTCATGTTAATTATATCATACCATGCCAAAGGCCCAGCTGGCATCATCTGTGACACTGCTATAGAGCTACTCAGATTTTCATTCTCAGTGTTGCCAACTTTTACTGAATTGAAATGGAAAAATTAAAATTAACAAACTCCATGTTAAAACATGCTGAGAAAACCCCTTTCACTTAGAAAAGAAAGCTGATACTTAAGCAAGATGTTTTCTTCCTAAAAGCTTTGCATACAGTACACAAACAGCATAGCACAGGCTAAGCTGGGATGTGAACAAAGAAGGTGCCATTGCCTGCCTTGGGTGGCCACCCATGGCAATGCTCTTACTCAAGGGCAATTGTACACCAGCATCTCTCTCCTAACTAAGGGAATGTTGTTCCTCATATACCATGGGCAAGAGCATACTCACAAGGAACAGCTGACATGGTCTACCTGCACACCCAAAATTACTTCACAAGAACTTTGTAGTGGAAACATATTACAGACAGAGATTTACCCTGGTATCACAGCAATCAATTTTCTCATTTTGTTCCCTGTCTATTACCACTTCTTCCTGCCCCCCCTCCCAGTCAGTGTTTCCACTGTGAGACTGTATTTTCTCTGTATATCCCTGGTTTCATATTTAAAAAGACTGATAATGTATGGACTGATAATGTATGAAGCCCATGCGTTCACAGGGAAGGAAAAGACAGAAAGTGAAGTATTAAAACTCCTTCCTAGTGTTTAGTTCCCCTCACGTGATCCATCACACAGGGACACCATTAATATGTCAATTAAAATGAGGTGTGCTTGCATCAATTATGTTCCCTCTTAATCAGAGAACTGCCCAGGTTGGATGGAAAGTTTCAGATCATCTAGTCCAATCTTTTCACAAACAGAATTACTTTAACCCCAGACTGTCAATAGGTATCTCATATACACAATATAGATTTTTAAAAGCAGAGGTGAAGATAAATCACTTAGAGTGGCCACATCCTATTTAGAAGCTGCAAGGCTGTTCCTTACATTTTGAAACTGAAATGCACCAAGTCATGGGCTCCACACAAGTTCTTGGCATATTGATCTGTTTTCTCAAGCAGTAAATATTTCCCTACTTTTCTAAATTTACTCAAGCTGATGTTCCCACACTGCTGATAAGTCTTTGGAAACTAGCACTGCAATAGCTGCTTCTCAGTTTTCCACTTCCAAACAGGTCTGGATTGTGGTGACAGAAAGATCCTGCCTTAGAAATGTTGCAGCACTGTTAGGGATGCTACTGCCATCAGCACTTAGACTGGTTGCTCACACAGATGTATGTAGGCAAAGCTGTTTGACAGTAGTTTGACTTGGGTCTGGCCAGCAGGATGTTACAGCAACGTGGAGCTCATTACAAGCAGGAAGGTTGATGTAGACCATGGGTAAATGGTGAGGCTCATACCTAACATGGTTACAGCTCCCAGACTTGTAGACATTGCATCTATTCCATCCAGTCGAACTTAAATCGGTTACATCCAGCGCAGTACAGCTGCATTCAAAGCTAAGGAGGCACAAAAGAAATGCCCTCAGCTAGGAGAATCTGTTCCAAATCGCATGGAGATATTTTTCCTGGTGAGAAAAACTACAGTATTGAGAAAAATAGAGAAAAATAAACATTTGTATTGCTTCAATTTAAAATTAAAAATAGCTATGAAAGATTGTGTTAGTTTTGAAGTTTTACTCTTGTTTCCCTTCTTTACAATATAGTGATTTTGTTCTAGAAGATAGATCATCATTACAAAAGGGAGAAAAGTTTTCTTTTAAACTTCATTTTTAGAAAATACATTTTTCTCTGTTCTTTAAAGATCTTAATTTTATTTCCATATGATTTAATAGAACACTTCAAAAATGCAAATAGATTTTTGGAGGGTTGATATTAAGGATTCTTTGGTCTGTGGGAGCTCTGGTCCAAATTCCTGCGACAATAATAACCTTAGTGCCTCACAATTAAAGACAAAAGTATATGTATTTTTTCAAAATACTGAACAGTTCCATTCAGACCACTTTCTCCAAAAAGTTTGAGGATTTGAGCAAAGAAAACATGAGTACTCCAAAATACTTACTATTTCATATCACAAAAACAGGTGAAAAATAAAACATCAGCCTGCCTTTTGTATTTTTCCCATAGAATTAAAAGTGTATAGCAATTTGATGCCAGTAGATTGTGTGGGATGAAAATCTAAAATGGAAGCTCTCAGTATAGACCTGGACTTCAGAGCTTTTTGGAAGCAGTAACTCAGCAGGGTAGTCAATAAGACTTGTAAATCCATTTACTGCATCTTTTAGATAAATTTCTCTCTGACTTCATGTACAACATTTAAAACTCACTGGTGCCTCAAGTCATTCTTCTCCTGTGGTGCCTTTAGAATAAACCACTCAATCATCAGAAAACATTGTATATTTTCCTTCACTGCCACATCTTGTGACAGGTATTTTAAGCTCTATTAAAACTAAGGAGCTGAGTGTTGAAAATAAACAGCAAGCAGTTCTTTCACAAGTTCCTTCTGGTCTCTCTATATTATTGTTTCTGGCTTTCTTTCAAACAAATGACTGATTCAATATCTTGTTCTTTCTTCTGCTGTCAAGTCTTAATTGCAAGCTAGCTACACATTAGCTGCAAGGACAAAATTAAAAATGCAATCAAAAATCAATAAAAGCTTGTGCAACCTTTTAGTACAATTTACTTACCTGTGTTTGACTTTCTGACAAGTTATGATGTGGCACAGTTTATTTTTTCTTGTTTAAAGAAAAACTTTAAGTAACTTTTCTTGTTGCTCTTTCAAGTGTTACTTTTCACACTCCTTCAGTAATTTTTATAAGGTTTTGCCATGCATCATGTAGGAGCATTTTGAAAACAACGGGGAAATTTCCTACAACAGTCATAAGCTTTATCCCCTCTCCCCGGAAAATAATGTGGGAAGTAAAATTAGAAGAAGGTGTTGATCACGAGCCATGCTTATCTAACAAGTTGAGAGGTTTTTACCCATATGATTAATTTTATTGGTACCTTAAAGCAAGAAAAAATTACTGTTCCACTCTGATTGATCATGGGTTACTGCTCAGAATAAAACCACCAAATGCATGCAAAGCTGCAGCATCCCCAAGCTGATATAAATAAGCACATATCTTGCCTGCAAGCTCTGATTCGGAGGTGTGCTGCCCTTAATTCAAGGCTGAACTGCACACAAAAGTCTCAATGCATATATAACAGGAAGGTGCAACGGGAGCAGCAGTACTCAAAGCCCTTCTGCCCCAGTTGCAGTCATTGGGTGCTGCAAACCCCAGAGTTGCCCAGCACCATTACTGGCTCACAAACAACCTCAGCCAGCACCAGATGACTCAATATGAAAAATAAAAATTACTCAGAATGTGACTTTGTAGTGAAGGTGCAGCCCCTGGGTGAAGTGCTGATAAGTGCTTCATCACTTTGAATGGTACCTACCACCCAATACAGACTTGGACATGGAGTAAGGTTGCTAGCACAGTATAAATTCATATTATGTAGACACACATCTGTTGTTCTTCACCAGAGCTGTGTCAGCTTCTCCTATTGAGCAATACATTTAATTTGGTCCCATCTACACATAGAATTCAGCATTTTCACTACTTAGAATTATTGACTGAATACTGCATAGAAACATCTTGCAGACTATGTACTTTACCTGTGAATGCTGCACCACAGCTACTGTTTGTCCACTAGCTGGACTTGTGTCACCAAAGCCAAACAGTGTAGAATTTTGCTTGTTTAAAAAATGAGAATAACTAGCCATATGCACACCTTTCACACTCCTGTGAGAATAAATCTGTGTGTTCATATTTGCAGTCAATAAGTTGAGAAACAAAACTGAAAATGAATTAGTAAAGTCAGCCCTTAGCTTAGTGAGCAGAATACTTACCTAGGAAATGTGAAATTTATTCTTCCTTCTCAGCCTGAAAGCATGCAGTCAGGTTCCCACAGATTCTTTGGAGGTCATCCTTCCCCAGCTGAGCCCTCCATGTAGGGACACTCCTTGCTCTTGATTTTGAAATTTTCCCTTTCACCAATCAAAAGCATGACTACCATAAAGCCAGAGGTGGAGGATGGGGGAGGGAAGGGAAAGAAGAAAGAAGGGGGAGGAGAGTGGGGAGGAACAGAAAAAAAATCTGATTTGTAACCTTGTTGCTGGGCAGCTGGTTGGAGAAGGTACCCATGATCCAAGGTTCTTCGTTTTGAAGAAACCCTCTGAACCTAGAGCAAGGGCAATGCAGAAGGTAATGCTGGCACAACACAAAACGTCTTCCAAGCAGCACTCAATGCATCAGCATGGATGATAGGCCTAAAGAGTGTGGGCAGTGTCTAAGGTACAGCTTTGATACAGGCAGTAAGGAGAAATAGGAATTGAGGCAAACATCTGACTTCATGTCTCCTGTTGACTGGCTCTGCACGGTTGCCTTGTCAATACTGAGAACTTGGAGGTTGTCCTTTGGAGCTGTGTTACCCTTCCCATCAATTGCACAGGTCCTGTTTTGACCTCTGAACAAGTTGCTGATGTTGATCCCTTGTTCCTATGCTCAAATATTTCTCTCACGCTAACCCTGAAAATTATTCTCACATGTCATTCCTGACTGCCAGGGGCGAGGTGCAATTCATTGCAGGGAGTCTGGAAGAACTGACAGAAAATCTACTTCCCTCCAGATCGTCTCTTTGTGTGCCATGGCTCAGATGACAGGGACGGGGCAAGGGACAGGGGGACCTCAGAGGCCAGACCCAAGGAAAGACATGAGATTGTACTTCTCAGGAAGTAAGGTTAACCTTTTAACAGATACCTTTTCGAAAGGAGGGGAAAGGTCTTCCAGAGCTCCATAGAAACAAAAATACCAGAGTTGAGGAAAGGCTAGGAAGAAGCAGTGAAAACAGAAGTTTTATATGGGGGAAGGAGTACATACAGTATTTCATGGGTGGGTTTTTAATGTAAAAGCAACAAACAGTGATACAGGTCAAAAAACAAGCCCTGTGCAAGTTCCAGTGTTTCTAATAAATGGTATTGACCATTGTCATGGTTTTAGCTTCAAAAAATGTGGTGATTTCTGCACAAGATCCTGTGTTTAGTTACCCAAAATTTCCAGCTCAGGTACAGGCAGTAACAGAGACAGAGAGGGAGAGACTGAAAAACTTGTGGTTCTCTTCTCCTTGTGTGCTTGATTCATTTGAACTGTAAGAAGTTATATGGTGTAAGATTTTTATGTCTTCAAATCTGGGCTTACATAAATATTTCATTACTGCCCTGACCTGTGGTGCCCATTGAACAAGAAGTGCAGAACAACACCATGCAGCAGAAGATGCAGCTAGAGGAACTGCACAGTAAACAGCCCTTGCAGCAAATCCATCTCCTGGAGATGTCACATCATGCCTCTCTCTGTCATTTGGTGGGCTTGTTTGCACAGTCTGCTATGTGTTAGTTAATCCTTCTTTCTCCCTCTTTATATTACTCCAGCCTTTTTTCTGCTTCCTCTTGCTTTACACACTTCCGTCTGTATTTTGGGTTTCTCTTCTGCTATTGTCCTTCAAAAGAAAGGGAAGTCTCATGTAGGGGAAAGGCTTTATTTATCTCATTTCCTCCTCAAAGGCAATTGCATTAGTCATCCCTGACCATGTTGTCCTCCAGCACTCAATCCGCCTTTATGTTGAAAGAACCAGGAGAATAAGTTTGATTTTCTCAGTTAAATATGCATTTAATAACATCACTCATATGCTACAAGGGTTAACTTGTAATTGAACAGGCCCTAAAAACACTGTAACAACAGCACACTAATAACTGATGCCCTTCTCCAGCGGTGCTGCTGAACAAGGAGCCAAGGGAGGCAGTAGCCACCGTAGAGGGTTGGCTGAGGCCCTTGCCCAGGTGAACACCTCTGCTTAATCAGCTTGTGAGCATTACCAAATGCTCCTCACTTTCAGTGAGAATAGGGAAAGAATTTTTTTTTCCAAAGACTGGGAGTAATAGGGCAGTTAAAACTTCTATTAGTCAAATTTCAGTGACCTTACAAAACATTTCAAGCTCTTTTTGCCATCACATAGCTCAGGTCCCCCTTTATCACCCAGTTATCTTCTCTCTCCTATGATACTCAAATGCATTAATTTGGTTGTGTTCCTTCTGCTTTGTTGGTAGTGACAAGTCTTGTACATTACCATGAAGATGCAAGTGCCCATCCAGGCAGTTAGTCACCTAGACTCTTTCTGGTTAGTGAGGGGCATCAGCACTGAGAAGCTGCTTGGGTAGTGCAGTTTCCTGCCACATCTGTTTTGTTTCACATCATGTAAGAAAGTCCTTGAACACAGTCATTGCAAATGAAGGTGTAGATACTTTTACACTGCTGCATGCACTTGGTGGTGCAACACAGGTGCAGACTAATTTTCTCAAGTCCAGGCTCATCTGGGCTTACATTTGATGTGCCTATTTTCCATCTGCAGCACAATAATCACCAGCTACTGAGAAGCATGGCCAACAGCAATATATACTGAAATTAGTAAAACTTGGAAAGTAAAGCAGCAGGCTTCATCCCAGTAACTGAATAAAACACACAGCTGAATGCCAGGTGTAATCCAGTTGATCTGCCCTGGGTCATTTGCTCTCCTCACTTCTCGAGAAGAACATCACACCCATGGCTCCCATGCACCCTGGGGAACACTGGTGGTTTCTGTAGCAGAGCTTATGGATGATGATGTAAAAAGGCATTCCAGAAATGTCATCCACGCACAGACCTGTGTGCAAGGCTACCTCATCACACTTTGTGCTCCTGTCATGTGTGACTAGGTGTTTGGAGGATGTCTATCACCAATTTTCAAGAGAGTCAAGTATCTTCCCTTCCTGATGGTCAGCAGAGCCAAATGCAAAGTTAATTTCAGCCTTTGACTCAAAGCATGCCTTTCCTCTGAGCTGTATGAATTGGTACCGGGAATATAACCATGATATTGGGTGCTCAAATATATAAGGATACATCAATGTATAAAAACAGGTCCTGTATGTGGAGGAACGAATGGGGGAAGAAGAAATTGAAGACTGGAATGCAGTTTCCCTGGTGGCGTCTAGGTCCCTGGTGGCATCTATCAGCTTTTAACAGGCAGAGCACAATGGGCAGAGCACAAAAAACAAGATAACCAGATGTTGCAATTGTATAAAGAAACACAGAAACTTGAGGTATCAGCAGAAACATCCCCAAAGGTGAAAAGTTCAACCCTGAGGAAGACTGTGTGCTTCAACACAAGATGGCGGTGTGACCCCCAAACGACCACCAACCCATTTCCTCGGGACTAAGTGAGACTGCTGAAGAGGGCAGGACCAAATTAACATACGAAGCGAGACCCTGTATTAGCATAGATAAGAGTTTCATGAATATGAATGTATCTGGTGTTAAATACTGATGGTTCTGGGACCTGGGCGATCCCCCGTGTAATAAATAAAGAATACCTGCTTACTCTCTACAAAAGACTACATGCATCTTTAAATCAGAATAACTTCCATTTTGGTTTCTGGGTGACACCGAGAACATGTCTTTTGTTATGAGTCAACCTAAATTTATCTGTTTTTTGGCAAGGAAGAATTCACTGTAGATTGAAATGCTCAATTTGACCCCAAAACAAGATGTAGCATTTTATTTTTTGGATGGGGGAGGAGAAATGTATCTTATTCTCAAAATCAGGCAAAAAGGCACAGCGGAAATTTAGAAAGCTTAAGGTGGATGGACATCTTAACAGGAAACACAGAAGCTGCTTTACAAAAAAGCATTTGCTTTCCCAAATTTAATGTGGTTCCCTATTGAGTATGAGAAGAAAATTACTCTTCCTATGATTCATTCTCATATGCAATTCAAAGAGTTTAAAAATGTGCCTGATTTTGGAAAGTTTCCTATGTTTCAACATAGCTTGGGTAAGGAGTTCAATAAAATGGCATTCTCCAGTAATGCCTACTGATAATGGGCAAGAAGATAAATCCTGTGTGGAGAGTGGCCAAACATAACATTGTATACAACATCTGAAAAGTGAGCACAGTGCTGGATGAGGGTGAGAAGGTAGAGAAAAAAGGAAAGAAAATGGAGAATTCTGAAGAAACACGGGACGTGCAACGAGCACCAACAAGAGTGAATCAGTGTGATTTTTCCAAAACCATGAGGTTACCGGAGGAACAAGGGAAAACACCCAGATATAAACTCCAAAATCCTGAAACCATCAGGCTGGGTCGTGGGCTGTGGATCATGGATTCGGCGGTAAATAGTTACCTCTAAGCAGCATGGCCAATTGAAGAGTCCATGAACTCTTTTCCTGCCTTGCTGTCTCATGCATCCTCATTTCTCCCAATCTAAGGAGAAATATGTTTCTACATGTGCTTCTACATCTAATATAAAGTTCTGATCAGTCTAAAAATACCTGTATCTGTTAAGGCAAATTAATAACAATAATAAACAAGCTAGATTATTGAATTCCTTTTAATGGTGTATGCACAAGCATGGAATGAGTACAGAGTGCATTCCTGCTTGAATCTGTCCTCATATTAGCTAAGAAAAGGAGCCAGGTTCAGAGTCTTAACCTGAAGAACCAAGGTGCCTGTGAGACAGGCTTGAGGTTGGCTCATCACTGAGGAAGGTGCACTATGGTTATTTAGATCATAAATGCCTAAACACAAGAATTTCTTACACACTGGAGTCTAAGAAATGCAAACTCTTGGACAAAAATTTCAATAGGAAGCTAAATAACTATATCCATCTAGGGGAAGATCCAGACCCTCAAAACGCAACACTCAGGGAAAAGGCTGCTTACTCTGTGCCTAGGGCAAGGATCTGGCCTTGTGAAGGACCTCAGGTAAATTACTGGGCAGAAACTGAGAATGGTGTCAGAACACAAGTGCAGAGTAATGGCAATGCAGTAATGCCAAACACTGCTGATATCAGACGTGGCTATTGCAATTCAGGCAAGGGAGACTCCTCCCCTGTTAGCACAAAACAGAAGGTGTACTGCGGAAGGTGGTTGAAATGTGTTTAGTCCTGTCCCTGAGCTTGCAGTAGTATGAGCTGATCCTCCAAATATATCCTAAAATTCTGTTCTGTCTCCTTGACCAAAGCCAAATCTGGCTTCCCAAAGTCCTATTTGCATCATCCTTGTTAAGAGATTCCACACACACAAGTCATCTTGATACAGAGCTATGTCCTTAAGTGAAGACTAGAGCAGCTGCTCTAGTTAGTGGAAGTTATAGTTAGTGGAAGTATAGATTTCAGGTAATAAGAAGTATTTCTTTACTCTAGACATTGATAAAATTTCAGAAAATAAGACAACAGACTTCAAACTAAAGATTAGAATAAAACCTGCCGAAAGCAGGTTTTAAAAAAATTACCAGGTAAGTAAACTATCTTTATTTTAAAGCAGTAAGTGGGAAACTACATCACCACTCTGTCATTGCGTACAAATAGTCACTGTTTGGGATCAATGAATAGGCATGTGCAGCCAGCATCCTTGCAGTTGCTTGAGGTTATGAATTTGGAAGTGGGTGGAAAATTTCAGATTGAGTCTGAATGTTAACTTGCATCTGGAATTTAATGTAACAGCATAAAGGGAGTGTTGCTCTAAATTTTAAATCACAGTGAACTTGATGGAGGGCTTGACATGATCTACAGGAAAAGGTCAGAAAAGCTGTTAATGTTTATTTCAATAAGATTAAACCAGTGCTTTCAGATTAGCTTTTACACTTCCATCTATGTATTCACTTGCAGTCTCTGCAGAATGCTTCTAGTCCTTTTCCATCCTAGGAAATCTTTAGCATATACATACTGAAAGGCAACATATGTGGCATATAACCCTGTAAAGGACCAGGGCTGTGGAATTTGTGTGCAATTGCATGGCAATTGCAAAGGTCATATCAGCAGTAGAAAAACCAGATGGGCAAGAAAGAGGAAGCTTGGGCTGATTCAGGAACATGAACTCCTAACAGGAAAGCTAAGGGCAAACCTGAGGATGGCAACACATAATGGAAGGAACCTTCACTGTTGAGAGACTATGAAGAATAAAATGGGCAACGTAGCTTCATGTGGATCATGTAAGAGCAGTATGTCCAAAGGACAATCACATTGTACTGTAAGTACCCATCATTTGGGGTGGGGAAAAAAATCAAAGAAGAAAATGAGACTAGACAAGACAGGCCAAAATCATTGTACTCTTCTCACAGAGAAAAGATGTCAGTATGTGCTGTGATGCTTGTGATGAGTGCCAGGGTCTTCAATGGCAACAGAAAAAAGATGAATCTTTTATCCATGGTTTAGGCTAGCTGGCTGCAGACACTGCACAACACAGATGTTTCTGCCCTGCAGCACACTTAGGGAAAACTCACTAGGCATTCCTGATCATCAGCTATCTCTACTCTCTGGTCTATGAGCAGCAATGCCAAGATGTGCTAGAATTCCACTCAAATGGCTGACAATTTCTATGGCCAGACTGCTGGAATGTGAACTCAACAACGTGCTCTGTGTAGGAATTTGGAACAATTGTGTCTAAAGCCAGCTGGCTGAAGTGTGCACGTTCGCTCTTGGAGCTGGCTGCTAAAATGATCTGGCACAAAGAGAAAAAAAAAATGACAGGGGTGTGATGGTAAGGTCTAATATTATAACACTATGTTCCTGTACATATGAACATCAGACATGTAAAAAATATAGGAACTTTATGCTTGAACTGAAGAGATGCCACTTGCAAGAGGACGCCACTTCAGAAAAGCAGAGTATAACCATCTTCTGTAGCATGGAGCTGCTTGATGCTGACATGTGGTTCTTGTTCTCCCACCTTTTACAGAAGTTTTCCACATTATTATCTGTGTGCACTTTCTTGCCATTTGAATCATTGAGATGACTTGCACTTTGTTACCAGCTCCAGTGTTTCCTCCTGCTGCCCATAAAGACTGATCTATTACTTTTTGAGAGTGTATTGCTGATTATTTCCAAGATAAATTCACCTTGGTGATAAATTCAGACAAAAAGCACTGTTGAAATATGAAACACAAGAATTTGGATAGATTATGGAGTTGTTACATAATATGCAGCTACAAACTACCTCTCCAGCACCACATATTGTTGTCTGAGCCCAACAATTTACAGTGGCTTGAGTGGTACTTAAAAGGTTATAGCAGGAATCATTTGAGAGGATATGCTTTCTGCTGTTCAGACCCCTGGCAGGAGAATACATGGTTGAGTTTTCTCTGTACTCTCTTACTCTTATTCCATGTGGAATTCCTGGTCTATAAAGCACAGCAAGTAATCTGTAATGCATCAGGAGGAAGAAACCAGTTCATCCCACAAATATTAGTATGTGTAGGAACAAGTCCAGGCATAAATGTATCATTTTTTAAAGCAATGTTGCCTCTCAGGAACATTGGCTGATTTCCAGTTTAGGAACTAATTTATGCTTGCATGTAGAAATGAAGTTTATAGGTAATATTTGGAAGACACTTCTTCAAGTTGTATTACTGCATTTCTGTAACAACTGCTGCATATATTAAAAACATTTTTTTAAGCTGTATAGTATTTTGTCCCATCTGGCCATTTTCAACAAAATTTCTGGTTTTGTACTGGCTACTGAAAGTGAATGATAGAAAAATATTCTCCCAGATAAAAAGTAAACATGATACAATGCCTTCTGGGACCACTGTGAAGGTTTGTCCTCCTGCCACAACTAGTCCACAAAGTCAAGGTGCCTTAACGGAAGTCATTCATCATCCAGGGTTTGTCTGCTAAAATAAAAGGGCAGGTGAAAGTGAGTTTGAATGATATTTAAATCAAGGTAGCAGGTTTGGGTATAACAAAGCTGAACAAAACTAAAATCTGTTGACATCAAAGAGTGACTAGTTTCATATATCAAGCATTTAATGCCAAATACTTGCCAGGATTTTTATCTTAGTCCAAAAATTTACAGAGGCTCAAATGCCATGTAAAAGACTGTAGCAAGACATCCCTAGGGGTTTATATTACTATTTGGCTTTATACCTCTTTCACCACTTCAAATAAATCATGAACTTCTTCAGATGTATCAGTAAGTATTCCATTTCCTCAACTGCAAATGACAAATGATGAATATTACACATTGCCGACTTTTTTTTTCACCCTAGATTCCTATTCAGCTCTCCACTTTCTCCAGCTTTTGCATTTGCTCTGCTTTTGTGGATGTGCCCCATACAATGACAGCAGCTCTCTCAGATTTCATGTATGAAACCATTCTCTTTCAGTGCTACACATATCTATGCAGTAAAGTTGCCCAGAGAGGTTGTGGATGCCCCATCTCTGGAGGTGTTCAAGACTAGGCTGGACAAGGCACCGGGCAGCCTGGTCTAGTGGGAGGTGTCCCTGCCTATGGCAGGGGAGGTGGAACTCAATGATCTTTGAGGTCCCTTACAACCCAAACTATTCTATGATTCTATGATGTTCAGCTTGTTTATTTGAGGTGTGAATTTCACAGTCCTTCCTTCACACTTGAGCACACAGAAACACACACAAAAAAGGGAGTTAAAATGAAAATAATTATTTTTCTCTTGAACTTCAGCACCAAAATAATCATGTAAATAAACATGTAGCAAGCCTCCTTTGTGTAACCTCTGTTGCTATCCAAGCTAACTAAAGTTAATGCAAATATGCTTTTAAAGCTACAGTCATGGATTCCAAAATGCCTATGTTTGTGGTTGCTATAAATGAAAATGTATTTCTCCTCCTTTGATTAAAAGAATGTCACTTGAGGAGGTGTTTGCATTTTGGTGAGAAATGGCTTGAATAAAGGAGATACACATGTCAACATCCTCAAAGACAGGAGTTACTAGTTCTCCTGTGTTCAACAGTGGCTATGATGAAAAAATAAACTTTGAAGCCTGATACAAGTTTCATTGGCTTTGGTCTTTCTGAGCACAGTTTACACCATTTATGAATTAGTGTAACAAAGCTTGTTCTTCCAGCCACAAAGCCCTGTATACCCCAGAATTTGAATTTGTTGACTTCATGCTGTGGGACAAATCTCATGAGGGAAATTAAACTCCCTTCCTGGCCAGATCCTTGGCCGCTGTGTTGGGTGTAGAATGGGCATAAAACTTGTGAGAGAAATACTCAAGAGACACCCCCCTGTCCCATCCTGGAAAATCTTATGAGCCAAGTATCATGCTGATGGTTCTTTATTTTAAAATTGGCACTCCTAAAATATCACCTAAGAACCAAACACAGACCAGCAAAAATGGTATGAAATAATCCAGTCGGGCTGCCTTCTGTTCTGTCCTGCAGATTATGGGGAATACTCTGGAGGGAAAAAAAAAAGCAAACCAAACCCAAAACCACCAAAACAAAACAAAATACTGACTACTTTCTGCTAAGTTAAAAGGCCCCCTTTCAGAAAAGGGTTCTCAATAGCAGGTAGTTCCTGCAGTTAACACTGGTATTAGCTGAGAGGAGCATGCTACTTGTCATAATTTAGGAAGAAAAGATTAAATTAATTCTTTCAGGAAAGATACACAAGAGATGAAAGACTGGTCAAGATTAGATGAAGAAATTAACTCTGCTGATAAAGATGTATTTGAGGCAATTAGTTAATTTTGGATCACCTGTCCTGTCTGCTTCTCCCTGCAGGTGGAACCCCTTGATGCCTTTCTGCTTAACTCTCTAACAGTGCATGTGAATAATTCAGCTGTCCTTGGCCATTACAGCAATAAGTGTAAATTATGGCTTCTCACATACCATTCTTTGGAACAATCAGGTCTTATCTTTCTGAACAACATTAAGTTAATTTCAGAGTTTAGTCAGTCAGAAGAAAACCAGTTAAAAAGTGAAGTTACAAACAAAAAAAAATTGTACTGTTTTCATTCAAACCAGGATAGTAATGGAGTCATAGATTAATTAGCCAGAGTATGCTGCATAGAAGCAACCAGCCTCATTTACTGGGAAGGTACCAGACTTTGGAAGGAAAGGAACTGTCAGGGAAATGCTGTATGGTTTTGTACAGTAGGATTCTTTTTGTGCCTCTCTGTCCTTTGCGGGAGGTATAGATGATGCAAAGAGACACAGGACCACACTGGGCTCTTCAGATACTAGCATAATGAGAACATTTATCTTTGTCTGACAGCTTCAATTCAGAAATCTTAAATTATTACAGGAAGCCAAAAGCAGCTCACAATGAGTGATTTATTCAAGTAATGTAGATACTACTGTATTTCTGAGTAGTCTACTACAAACAGAAAGTTTCTTGTCAATATTTGCAGTTCTTAAGTTTACTGAAGCAGACTACCACCATTCACAAAAGTACAGCCTTGTTTGAAGACAAAATCTGCTTTTGTTGTCATCTGAGTCACTTGCTGTGGGTCCTTCTTGGGAAACCATTTCACTTAAGGGTAGGACTCTAACCTGAGGAAGATGCTTCTTTCCAGGACAGGAGCAGAAGCCATGCAGGTCTGAGAGGAAACAAAGTCTCTTAAAGAAAAACCACCTAAATATGCTCATGGAGATTCGTAATACTGAATTAAATGTTCTGGCGCTCTTCTGCAGAAGTGATCATGTGGAATTACCACAGTTGAGCCCCTGCCTGGCTGGTTGAAACTGCCACTGTCATGACCTGTGAGCACCCAGTCTCATCCTTACTGTACCCACCCACAGGTCACATCTCTGGCCCAAGGTTTTGACACAGGTTACTTTACTCCCCACTCTGCCTGATCACTGACATGGCACTGATTGACCCTAAGCATTCCTGTGTAGACTGGAAGTTACAGAGCTTCAAGATTTTCAGGATGAATTTGATCAAGATGCAAAAGGAATTGTGTAATATAGCACCTCCAGTAGAGGGGACAGCAGTCAATCAGCTGCTTCC
This sequence comes from Turnix velox, assembly GCA_013400935.1. Taxonomy (NCBI): domain Eukaryota; kingdom Metazoa; phylum Chordata; class Aves; order Charadriiformes; family Turnicidae; genus Turnix; species Turnix velox. Next base: position 24,830 of record VZTY01025091.1, on the reverse strand, counting down.
ATCAGACCATATTATACTAACCCAGGTGTAACAAACACAGAGAGTGAGTCACCTTGTTTTCTCTGTCACAGGGATTTTTCAGCATCATTGCATCAGCACCTAGTTTTACTCCCAAAAAGTCCATCCCTCGTTTCATTTCCCTGTGGAAGCCTGGCTCAGGACTGTGACTGTGCACTCCCTGCACTATATTTGCACCTCCTTGGGCACACTGCACGATTTTTCACCCTACAGTCAACATACCTTCATCCCACATGTTTCACTTGGGGCAGAACACTGCAGCGGCCTTCTGGCATGCACCAGGAGACCCTGCACCAGGGCGCATTCCATTCTGTGGGGAGCAACAATAACAAATGCAGAAAAAATACACTGTTGCTGGACTTCAGCGTAAGAGAAAGGCCAGCAAGGGCTCCAGCAACATCCTACAGACTACTGCATTTAACATCCCTGCTTGCACTGGAGTGAAGATGTTATACTCAGGACCTCAGCTCAAGTCCAAACCATGCGACCACACTCAGACTACAGATTCCCTATGCTTTCTGAAATGTGGCAGGTAAACTTCAAGATCATGAACCAGCAGATGATGTGGCTCAACTGCCCCACTCTGGCCTGAGCTGGCTCCCTCTTGTCAGCAATAGGAAAGGATCTCCTCCTAAAGAACTCATAGGAGCTTCAGTGAAAGCAACAGCTACAGCTCTGTCTATGACTGTCAATAGGAAAGTCAGAAGCCTATTAAAAACTATAAAGAAAAAATTATCAAAAATAGGAGGCTGCTGGTTGTATAAAAAAACCCCCAAAAAACAACCTAGAACTGTTGCTCCATATTGATGTCTATTTCAGGAAATGAAAAAATTATATCACAATGCCCTAATACGCTGTATCACACATGCACAGGCCAAATTACATTTTCTGAAAAGGGCTTTGGTTCCCATAGTGCAATGGAAGAGCTTTTAGATATCAAACACATTGTTTCGCTGCACACTAGCACTATCTGAAGTATTAGCTATAATACAGGATTTCTTAGATACCATTGAAGGTCAGATGGTTTGAAGAACAGAAAAAACACACTTCACTTCAGGCAGAAGACAGAATGTCCACTTTCAGAACCACAGATATATCTTTTAAGACCTTATTATGATAGTGCCTATTTGCATTAACATGTTAAAGAAGGCATCATATGTGTTACCATTACAAACTCCTAGTTTAAAACGTTTTGTATGCCAGATGTAAACATACAGCACCTGAAAGAGACAGGCATAATTCCTCTTTAAATAGTTAGTACACACATACATTTATAAAATAACTGTTGAATCTTGATGTTTACTGTAGTTCTGTAGCCCAAAATGATCTAAATCAAAAAAAGTATTGTGTCTCCAGCTTCTGACATAACACTTCTCTTGTGGTATAGCCACTTATATTCTTTCTTTCAAGCCTTGAAAGCATCTGCTGTTGTATCATATCCATTTCTTCTGAGGGTTAGAATGTTACTGCCCTGGGAGTTTCACCTGGGGAGAGAGCCTTCCCCATTCTTCCCATGCACATTTCTGCAGCAGACCTATAACAAGGTATTTGGTAAACAAGCAGCAGTCTGAAAACTCCCTTTAGCAGAAGCTTACAAAAGCTACATTGAGACATTTTTTTTTTCAACACTGGGTGGCAAAGAGCTTTTGATGCATTTGTAAAACACAAGCAAGCAAAACAGAGATGCCAAGAAGCAACATTTTTAATGCTTTATTTTTCACTCCTATTTCACTTTTTTATTTTAAGCTGTTAAGGAGAGAACAATGGAAATTAAATTGAAAATTCTCCATTTAAGAAGCATGGCAAATCCCTCCCAAGCCTCCCAACCATACTCATGTCTTCTTTTTCTCTGAGAAGGGCTTGATCTTCCACTGCTCTGTCCAGGCAGAGGAGGGAGTTGGCAAGGAAGCTCTGCAGTGAAAGGCAGCTCTGAGAAGATGCCCATGGGAATGCTGTACTTCACACAGAGAGCCAGAGTCCCACCAGCAGCTTAAGCAGCATATTGCACTCCCCCCTGTGCCTCCAACTCAACTTTCCAGCGAAGTACTTCAAGGGAGTGAGGAGCAGTGTTGACCTTGCAGAGATTAGTCATACAGAGAACAGTCATACAGAGAACCTCAGCATCTGCTGCTGCATCTTGCTAACCCAGAGACCTAAACTGATAAGCCTGGTCCAGACTTACATCTGTTCTGCTAGTTAGGGAACCCTGAGATCTGCCATGGAAACAAATACTCAGTGTATTGTATAGGAATTTGGGGGAAAAAACCCACAAAAGCAGCATTTTTTCAGATGTTTGGAACTAAAGCTTTCAGAAACCTGTGTCTTCTTTTTGCTTTCTGTAGCACCAAGAGGGCTTGCATTTATGCTGCTGATAGTGAAATTAATGCAGCAAACTGAAAACCACCACTGTATATAAAAGCTAGACATCAAGAACAAACTGAACAAGCCAAGGAATATCCGTAAAGCAAAATTCCAAAATGCTTAACATTTCTGAATCTAATCACAAATCCACAGTGTGGTAGTTCAGTAAGCAGTTTAATTCCTGATAATTCTTAACATACAGAAAAATCACAAGAACTGCTGGCAAGTTGTATTGTCTGCAGAAAATGAAGAGCTCCACAAAAACAACATCGTTTGAACAAAAGCACAGAGGTGTCATCACTCAAGGCCACTGATGGGATGATCCAGCACAGGCTCTGAAGAAAATCTGTGATCTTTCTCAGTCATGTGCCTGGTACCAGTAATACTGGGCCTTAGTCCTCACCATCTTTTGTCCAGCTGAGAAGCAATTAATACCAGGGAAAGAGGAAACAAGCAGTTTCTCAAAGGCTGCCCTTGGTCATGGTTCATCAAGAGGCAGAGAAAACATGTTGTTTCATTCCACTTCTGTCTCTGACACAGATATAACATGTCCTTACAGGATATACAGCCATCTTGGAAAGGCTGAAGCTGTGAATACCATTTTGTTATTCAGCCTGTTCCATCTCCACAAATGTTTCAATCATCTGCAGCACCTCAATAAAAATCTGGGTCCATGGATAATAGACATATTTGGGCTTGGACCTAAACTATTGTCCCCACACCACAGGGACAGTCTATGTTTGCTCCTCTGTAAGAACATATTTGAATAGTAGTAAAGACAAACACCTGGGAAATTACCAGCAAACTCAGGCCCTGAACTCAGGAGTTGCTCAGAGCTATAAGAGCAGCTGCACTTCTCAAGCACCAGTCCAAATGCTAGAAATGTCTTTCATTTGATTTCCCATCAATAGAAAACAGAGACTCAGGATGACTGCTGGTAAAAGATAACCTGGATGCATTGTAAATAACATGGGATGAGCACTGAGATAGCACGGGGAGACAGCCAATGTGGCAAGCATGCCAGAAACACATTATTCTCCACTTCAGCAGGACAAACAGGTGCACAAACTAGCATTCTCACATTGGGCTAAATATAGTCAGTGCCATTTTGGTGCATCAATTAGAACTCCCACAGACATCCCCAGACTAAACAGACCATCTGGGTACTAAACAACGGGCAATTGAAAGATCAAATAATCCTGTATGGTTTGTCTGGACTTTTCTAGGAGTGGAGAACTTGTGCATTGGCAACATATATGCCCAATTCTTGTAGCTCGTTACTGTTTTCCAGATTTAGATCTTTCCTATTGAAGATCAAATACAGGAAAATCTTTGTCTCTTGTGAAGAAAATTCCTTCTTTTTAGCTTCTGTCTTTTATGGCCTGCATTTCCTGTGTAAGGAAGTTTGTATGCTCACAAAATGAATGACATCAAACTCCAAACAGGATCATATCACTTCCTCATGAGCCATGGCTGCTTCTTTCTCAACAGCATATATAGTCCCTAATTATCTCTGAGAGGCAGAAACTGACCAGCACAAAGCTTGAGCTATCCAGACAAAACCAAATCAAACCTGGCTAAACTTGTATTTGCTACATTAAGGCACTGCTGCACAGCATGAGGGAGGTGAGGTGCTGTACATGCTTTGCAAGTGGTAAAAGTGGAAAAAAGGTGATTGCAGAGGTATGGATCTAAAAATTGCAGTGTGCTGGAGAACAAAGCACACGTGGAATGAAATGTTCGTTTTGACGGAGGGCAATGGAGCAAAGATAACCTGAATAACGTGGCAGAGCTGTTCCATGGTAGGTAGCATCTATACCATATCTAGAGATCAGCCATCAGCTGGATAGAGTTTCCAAATAAAGGAAACAAAACATCTTCCAAAAGTACCTCCATACCCTCTCTCCCACAAAACCAGATGGAGGAAGGGTGATGGCTGCCACAGCATTTGTCAGTAGGAACAACTCTGTCTTCAAGGTGAGAGCATGACTGTGAAGGAATTTTTCTTTCAGTACATTTGTTCCTTTCAGTAACAAACTGGAACAACCATGTCTTCTACTTTGGTAATTATTTTGGGATATTTCAGTTTCCATACTGATCTAAACCATACTGTATCTTTAAAAAGTGTCAAGTAGACGCACAAAAGAAATAACATTTTCTTCAGCAACTATGATATCCACTCATTTAAATAAGCAATTGCTTTTGAGAATTATACAACTATGATCTTGTTGGTTCCATGGTACATGCAGTTTTCCATGCAGTTTTCCCTGTTGCAGCCTTAGCCTTCTGAATTAGTTTGGGTTTCTTAACATGAAAGCAAGATGGCCCAAGAAAAGCCAACAATTGTTTTCAGAGATGACAGAGAGCTTCAGTACCATTGCAATTCATCTGATTAGAGGTAAGGTGCAGTCAGCCTGACTTGTTTCCCTGCACTTTGGAAAACCTAGGTGATTAAAAAAAAGCATTACAGTCATTGCGCTATTTGATGAGATTCCTGTCTTCTGGTATTGGAGGCCACAAACCCCAAATGATTTTTCCTGCCACCTGACTGGGCAGAATTTGGTACTACTTCTCTAATCACTGTTGTTGTTATAAGCAATAGACTTCCCAAAAATGTCTGCCAAGATTAACCTTGATGTGTTTCCAGTAGAGGAATATTTAGCTCTGTCCTTAGTCACCCTCAGCCATTTTTCAAATTTCTGTAATTCTTCCATGAACAGTGATTTGCCTTTGATTCCTGTGACCCAAACCAAGACTGCTGCGGCTGGCCCAGCAATTCCAAGGTCAGCAAAGTGGAAAGGCTCTGCATGCCAGCTGTAGCTGCTGGCTTGTGTCTCAGCTCACTTGTCCCTACTGTAAACACAACTGAACAGCTCACCCTTCTCAGTTACTGTTCCATAGATGCTCCCAACACTGCGGACCTTAGTTACCAGGCAATAACTCCACTGTTCATTTTCCATCATCAGACCCTAAACACACCATCTTCCAGGTGACACAAATGACAAAAACAAAAAGACCACACTAGCAAGGAAGAAAATAAGTTTTAACAATGAAATTCAGCTGGCTGTAACAGTTGTAACATTCATAACAGCTACAACAATGAAATCCGAAACTCAGTAAAAGACTACCCACTGTCTGGCTCCGGGAGAAGTTCATGATTGTGGTACTTGATAGATGTAAATGTTCTCTACAACAAGAGCTACAGAAATCTGCCCAGATTGATTTTAGAAACATCTTGTGCTTTGTAGCCTTTACATGTTAATGATGACCTTTGATCTTGCAGTTGTCTGCAAATACAGCAGCTGATGCAATTCTCTTTTTAAAGCAATTTCTTTTCCTTGGACCCTTCAATACTCTGTTTTTACTGACTTTAGGGGATATTGATATTACCTGCAAGGATGGACCACAAACATTTCAGCTGACAGCTAGGCATTAGCTGATGCTGACAGTCCAGGTTATCAGCAGAGGCAAAACTTGTTTTCCCACATGCAGTGTGAAGCTTGCGCTTCCACAGCAGAGGCAAATACTAGCAATCCCTTCCCACAGGTAAAGCCCATGTTTGTTGCCTATCCAGATCAGATTACATCACTGCATATTCATTGTAGTTTGCAACATGCTTTAACATCTCAAATCGCTATTACCTGTTGCATTCCTACAAGGCAAGGGTTGGACAAAACCTTTTGTTTCTATTCCTTCCTTCACCACTTACCCTTGTAGAAAACACACTTTTTCAAGAGGACAGGCACTTAAAATGATGGAAGAATTTCTGCCTGAAAACACTTCATCTCTAGTCAGTACTGACAGAGCAAGAGAATATCTGAGGGGATCATAACAGTTCTCTAAAGTTATCTGTTATGTTGCTGTTCTTCCAAATCATATCCTCCATTAAAAGCAGAAGAATTACCAAAATTTTAAAGTCAGAATGAATGATTTTTCAGTATAATTCTCCATCTAAATAGAATTGAATGCATCTGAGCGAAATAAGCTCACTCTAGCACAATATAATCTATGAGCCATGTATTCAAACTGGCACAGCTCAGGAAGTAAAATTTCCCTCCATGTAAGCAGCACCCCAGTTTTGATGCACTTATATTACTTCTGCACACTTAGATGAATAACTTAATTGCTACCAGACAAACCAGAAAAAAAATGTAGCTCAAACTAATTTAGAAAATTAGAGTTTTGAAAATTACTTTCAGACTTTTGAAAGCTTGAAACAGGAAACTGTATGTATATCCAAATAAAATGAAATAAATTTCCTATAGAGAAATTTGGTAATGCAAGGCACTCACAGTATCTTCTACCCGTAAAATACTAGGAATGTAACCTTAATTTTGAAGCATAATAGTCCTCCAGAATTTCAGCCCTACTGTAGCAAGTCTTAATATTTAATCCCATTTGTTCTAGCATCTGCTAGATGACCATCATGAAATGCAGTTTCTGTATTACTGTTGCAGCTCTCGTCTCAATACTACTGCAATATAATTTGGGTACTGAAAATCTTGGCTTCTTTTCTGGCAGAATCAAAGATAAAAATCTGGAAACAAACTTATAGGCAAAAGTCAGTTTTTCTAGAGCTGTGAGATAATTCAGTTAACATGGAAATATCACATATTTTAGGATTTCACTTGACTCACAAAAGAATGAAGATCCAATGATAGCCCATGTTACAGAAGAACCATGCTCAGCTCCCTTCACTACTGAAGACTGATCCTGGATTTAAAATAAGTTCTCATTTAAAGGAGCATCGAAAAGCACAGACACTTGCAGACAATGACAGAAGTGGTATTCAGTTGTGTATCTCAAATATATGTCCCTGAACAGAACAAATCTGAGACACCATATTTTGACTAGGCTACCTTATGCAAATTATTTGTAAAAAAAAAATCCAACCCCATACAAAACTAACCCATATTGAAGTACAGAGTATCTCTCGTTTTCCTTACTGTCTGCAGGAGAAAACTCATCAAGGAAGAAGTAACAAAGAAAAAAAGTAATGACAAGTTGTGCAACGATTCAGACCTTTTCAATCTTCCACTGATATAAGCCTTGCTGTCAGAATTCGTGGTAGCACTGGCATCTCTAAAAGCTGCTTGCTGCACGCTAATTCTCTTTTCAAAAAGAATAAAGTGAATGTGTTCAGATCACATACTCAAATATGACACCCACAACATTCCTAAGAATGGTAAAATGCTGGTAAAACAGAAATCGCCCCTTCAATTTTCAACCATGCTGTATTCTGTTCTTCATTGGGGGCAGAACTCTTACACAATCCCTACCAAGACAGGGGTCCCAAAAAGCAGAAGTGTTGGCTGCCAGCTTGTGAGAACTCAGTGCAGAGTGAAGTTAGCTGCTCAGCTCAAAATACACAAAGTACTTAAAAAGAACAGGAAGAATTGTCCTTGCAGCACACAGAATCATGGTTTGGGCTGGAAGGAACCTTAAAGATCATCTGGTTCCAACTCCCCTGCCATGGGCAGGAACACCTCCCACTAGACCAGGTTGCTCAGTGCCTCATCCAGCCTGGCCTTAAACACCTCCAGAGAGCAGGCATCAACAGCCTCTCTGGGTAAGCTGTTCCAGTTTCTCACCACCTTCATTGCAAAGAATTTCTTTCTTACATCCAGCCTAAATCTATCCTCTTCCAATCTGCACCCAATACTCCTTGTCCTGCCATCCTGTACTCTATCAAAAAGACCTACTCCAGGCTTTCTGTAGGTCCCTGAACCTTTTCTTCCCCCATAGTCAATTAAATAATGCCTCAGTGGGAACAGACTGCCACAAACTCTACCATCCCTCCAGGTTATTTAAGGCTTACTGTTCATTGTACAGATCATCTATCTTGAATCACGGGCAGCACTTGGTCCCTCCTCTGATGCACCTCTGATGCAGGTCTTCCTTCCACCAGCAGCAATGAACACGGACATTCCTTAGCAGACTTTTGAGGAGCAAAACATCTATTTCCTGGCCTTGGTGGTAATATTGGTTATCACCATAACATAATGAAAGCCACAAGTCAGGTAATTTAAGCTCTATGAACTCTCTGTGCAAAATTTAACTCAGTAATGGACATCATAAAGGAGACAGAATCAACTTTCAAAAAACTAATTTTAATCAAAACAAAAAAACTGTCGATCATTAACAAGTTTATAAAACAGTGATTTAGTTACATAAATAAATTGATATCAGTGTATCAAATCTTAATTACTTTCAACTTCATGAGCATGTTTACATGGGTGATAAAGTACAACCTTTTTACCTATTATAATAAATAAAATGGAGAGCATAAAATTATTTTTCTAAACAAAAATACCTACAAACATACCTCTAGAATGTTCTCTAATAAAAGGAACAAGACACTGGACAACTTCTGCACCAAAACATAAAAACGGCTTTAAAAAGCACGAAGATACAGAACCATCAGCTAAAGTAAAGACACTATACTGTAACCAAAGTTGGTATTTAATAATATAATGAACAGTTTGGTAGTTAGATCTCCAGTTTGGTTATTTTAAAGCATTAAGACAAGGCAAGATAGAAGGCTGCTTCTGTTTGAGTAATTCTAGAGAAAATAAAATACATTAAAAAAACAAACTGAAAAGTAGAACAGTAATTCCTACACAACTTTCTGTCCTGCACAAAGTCAAAATACCTATGCAGAATATATATATATAATATATATATATATGCTATTTGTGTACAAAGGTTAGCTTATTATTAGCTCACTGCAAAGGCGTAATGTATTATGTCAATTATTTTGGAAAAAATTTTACCTTTTGTGTCAAAAACAATATTCCTTTATGTTTTGTAGGCTAGGAGGCACAAACCCCAATTCTGGCATACTGTATACCTAATGCTAAGGCTTGCTGCTCTGGCTGTGTATTTTTTGTTGTCCCTCTTTACTATAGTGCCTGTTACAAGCATGTGTGTATGTGTGTATACATACATATGTATACACGGGTTGTATAAATATATATATATAAAATTTTCCCCAATAAGTATCAGTCCAACCATGCAATCCAAAAGGTGGCTCTGCATAGATGCCCAGCATATAGTTCACCACCTGAGCCAACCCTGAAGCAAGGCGCACTTTAGTCCTTCTGATAGTTTTTTTTTTGTTTAAAACCAAGCTACTGCAACTTCAAGTATTTTGCATTACATAGATTTTTTTATAAATTAGTTAATGTTATATTTTTCAATATTCAGACATATACTATAATATATATACAGTACAATAAATGCTCTCATTCTTTTTTAAATTTTTTTGATAAATCCCTGAGAATGTATGTTGACAATTGCTAAGTTTCCACATGCACAAGCATTGTGTGCCATGCTTCTGGATGAACAGCGCTGCAAAGCCACGTGGTCAGCATTTTAACTGTTAGTATTTAATCTGTTGGTTTGTTTAAATATGCTGAAATGTAAGGATGAGTTAGTTACAAAGGAGTAAAGCTGAATCCATTCGAGGTACTTATCACAGGATGGAGGTGTTTTGTTTGGTTTTTAAAGCCATTGCAATATATGTTTGCTTTTGAGGCTGTGAACGTATACAGAAAGAAGAGGAGAGCAATGTGGACTTTTGCCACTTGACAACATATACTCAGTGTAAACCAAACCTTTTTTAACCCCTCTCATACAAAACAGAAATAAGGAAAAAAAATAAAACACACAAACTTTCACGACATGACAGTTTAGTTTGCAAACTCAATATAACTATACACATATAATACCGGTGTGGCTCTGTTTTTTTAAGTTAAAAAGGATACAAAGGCAGGCTCAAGTAAAAACAAACCACCCTCCCCACATATCCCCTATATCACCTAGATCCCCATTCTCACTTTTGTATCAAGCAACGTATTTTTGTCAGCCAAATCGCTCACGAACCAACATCATCAGTTTCTTTTTACCTTTGTAGATTTGTTTTAAGTTGTCAATAAACTGTGTAAACTGGATGTGACCATCGTGAGCCATTAAGAAGGTCTCTCGGGCCTTGCTGAGGAACTCTATAAACTCACTATAGTGTCGCGGGCTGATGTGAGTGAGACGTGAATGAGTTGTATTAATGTAGGCTCCAATAGTGGCATCCAAGAGTTGCCTTAAAGGGGCTTTGTCCAGTGACATGAGCTTACCAGAGTTCCTCCTTCCATGAAGTCCCACCATGCCAGGAGTGGTCAAAGTACACCTACGCAAGATGTCTGACAGTACTGTTGCACATTTGACACTTTTGACCACCAGAGGTATTATAGCTGCTAGCTCATTTTTCCCAAGGGAGTGGCTGAGCGCACATGCCCACAGAACGTCATTAATGGCAGGGTGTGTGTCCTGATTGTAACTCAGGTTGAGATGTGTCATGGCCAAAGTGGCCAGCTTGTAGGCCCGCATGGGGTAACCACGGTGCTCCATGTATCGTGCTATAGTAAAAAGCTGCGAATAGCTCATGCTGGTTGTAGCAGCATCTAGAACAATTTGGTAAGCAGTCTCAAAAGCTATGTGATCCTTTTCACATAAAGTCAGTGCAGAGAGGGCACAGTTTTGAGGATCCTTCATGGCACACTGTAGAGCAAGCGTCCTAGCACTGCCAGCCAACTTCTCCTGCTGATGGCAGTCCAGATGCAGACGGACAATGGTGCTGTTGGACATCACTGTTGTAGCAACAATACTAGTGGCTTCTGTTGGAGTGAAAAGTGTAAACCAGTTTTGCATGATACTATCCAGTGCATACACACCTGAGGAAAGAAAGAAAGGGTTAGGCACAACTGCTAAACCTAGCAGAAGCCTTGAGAAATTACACTTGCTGCCAGTAAGGAACTGTGGTTCAACAAGAAGGGCTAAATCAGATAGCAAGTTGAAAAAGGGCATTAAAACAAAGGCTACTGTGCAAACTCTGTCACCAAAACACAAAGAATAACAAAAAAGAAAGCCTGCAAAATAAGCATTAATATCCTCGTGTGACAACTGAGCTATTTTACTTGTTATTTAAGACAACCTGGATAACAACTCTTTGTTCATTCAGTCTTGTCACATCACTGAAAAGCAGCCCTCACACTGCACACTTCTAAAAGGCAATTTCAGCTTCTTTTCTCACACAGTGCATGCACAAAAGAATATGGAAATATGCAAAATGGTCTTCTTAATGGATGCCATGGCACATCTTAATGGAACACAATAAACATACCTCAAAAAGATTCTAACCCCACCTCCTCCCAACAGGACATTCAGATACTGTACATGAAATTCATATGCACCTGAACATAAAGGTCCTGATCAGGAAAACACTCTGAGCAACATGAACAACTGGTTATTATCTGAAATAGGCATTTTCCTTAATGTCACTGTATTCCTGGCACATACATGTTTGTGTGTCCTTGGCAGAGAGAGGGAAAGGGAAATAGTGACTAGTGGATATCACGAATCAAACCTTATAGACAACTAGAATGCCTTATTACTGCTAGAGGCATGTAACATCCATATGTCCACCCATCTAAAGAACACTCATAGGTCCCCAATTTCTCCATAGGATGCTGATGCTTCCTGTGCACAGCTTTGCTCACGTGCAACAATCCAGCATATCCAGAGAATACCAGATCTTCATTTAAATAAACAGATTCCTTGCTTTACCAACTTGATTAAGTCTCAAGAGTACTTTGCAAAACATTATAGGTTCTTTATGGGATACTTCCATTAGAATATGTAAACTAATCTAAAGCAGTATTAAACCCAGCACTTTATTTGCTGATATGCAACTGCATAAAATTATACCCAGGCACTAATATACAAAGATTGCTTTGGTAATAATTATCTTAGCAGAGACACAAAAGCACTAAAACAAGACCATTGCACAAAAATTTGCAGACACAAACCACTTTATGGCTGATGGCACAAAAAGGCAAATTGTACTTTCTCATGCAACTGACAACACGAATTTCACAGTTAAGCATAAAGCAAGGTATAAACTACTCCAGAGGATAAGCAGCAGTTCTGAAACTCAAGAAGCATCTATGCGATACAATCTATCTCAAATATACAGTAGGGAAACAAACCTTCCAGAAATAACTTTAGGGACAAATAAAACTGCTCCTGTATTCTAATTACTAACATTGTCCCAGAGCCGCAATTGCTGATTTTTTTTAGAACAAGTTTTACAGCCACAGTCATCTTCACTTTCAGATTCCACATCCTCATCATGCAGATGGCAAATGGGAATGCAGAAGCTAAGGGATGCCTCATCAAGCCACTATAAATCAATGGCAAAGCCCAGAAACGAACAGAACATCCTCCTCATTGCATCGTTCTCTCACTAGTTGTTCTGGACTGGTTCTGCTTGTCCCTTATTTTCACTGTATGTGGTTAGCAGCTGCTGCACTGATACTTTGGTTCGATTTCTAGTGCAGACTAGAGACCTGTACTATATAACAGCCACATAACAATGACACATTACACTCTAAGCTTGGATTTATCCAGATATTTGAAAAACTCCATAACAATGACAACCAGTTCATGAGATCCTATCCACCACACAGTAGAAGGCTGCATGCTCAGAACTTCATTAATTTCTTCCCTAGTTGTTCTTCCCACAGCTGGCCAGACAGCTCTCCTACCTGACCATCCAGAGAGTGTGCAATAGCACATAACCACAAGCATTTTCTCTACCACAGCCTCAAGCCCAAAACAAAACCCATCGTGAGGGGGAAAAGGAATATGAGATGTTACCCATAATGTTATGCATATTCCCACCTTGAAGCAGAAAGTAGGAATGCCACAGTGTCTCAACTATTGTTTCATTTGGTTTGTGCCTGAAAGAACCAACTTAGTGCTGCAACATTCTGTTATCAATAGAATTTTGCTGATAAACAGGAAAAGAGAGACATTTACAAAACCTGTGTATTAGCAAGCAAGATGAAGCCCTCTGTGACTATCTGAAAAGAAAAAAACCTCAGAACATACCTACTTCTGTTGCACATGTTACCAGCCACCTCACCATTTCCCGTCGCCGCCAATTGAGTGTTGACAGCGTCATCCGCATCACCTGTTAAAGCAACATAAGCAAAACATGAATTAGTCCTCTTGCAAACCAAGGCAATATACCAACAATTATGGATCTTAAGTTACCCAAACACACTAAAGTTCAAAATGTCAGTGTCTTCCCCTGTCCATTCCGGTATCTCTTTTTTTTAGCTGGTACCTCAAGAGATTTGAAAAATATTGTGAGTTATCTTAAATGGCACATAGAGAATAATTCCAACTGCAGATCCTGCAATGCTAGAGGAAAGAGATTTTCATCCATGTCTCCTCCCTCTATTCATAGTAGTGTTTAAAGTGGAAATGTATCAGATCCTGTTGGGCAAAATAAGCCCTTTAATTTTCCCCCCAACTGCATTTCTTTTCATTGACTTCAACCTTACAGAAAGAGGTTAGTGTACTGTGACTTGACTGGGTGCTTATTTTGTAAAGATATATATACACAATTCCACATATATCCAGCTATTAAGTAGTCCATAGCAATGATTTCACTCTGAACAAGGAGACCCTGGAAACAACTTTCATCATAAAATAATCAAAACCCTAGAAAAAGGACTTCAGGCTTTGACTGTAACTCCTGTATTTTATATTACTTGCAGTTATTGCCTATGTAAGCTGTTTCTCAAGAGATGGGTAAATACATTTATTGAATAAGACAAACACTGTATAGAAATTGCATGTAAATTCAGCTATATGGACAGAACCCACAGATTCCTAGATGAAAAAAGCAAGCAGCCTTCTCCTTACAGTATTAGTGATCTTGGTATGGTATTACTGTTTGTAGCAATTAAATAAAGAGCATGACAGATCACACAAATCACTGATTTTCACATAAACTCATGAAATGCACTCACAAAACACTTTGGAACAAGTCCAAATGTAAGACGGACCTTAATCCATATTCCCTCCCAGTCCTAAGATGACTTCAAAGTACCATTTGCCCTCTCATGTAGCCTTGCAACCTCCTCTATTCCTACGCCACAGACAGAAATCTTGGCATCTTCTTAATTACCCTGAGACACACAAACGCACAGTTGATCTTTAAAAAGACTGGTTATAAGCAATGATGAGTGGTTCTAAGCTGGCCTACAAACATTTCCACCTCAAGACCTGTGTGACTAGTTCTGCATCAGCCAAAGGTACAAAATTTGGTCAGCTACTTTGGCTTCAGGTATTGTGGGTAACCTTTTACATAAAAAGTAATCAAAATGTTTGATTAGAATCATAGGACAGTTTGGGTTGGAAGAGACCTTAAAGATCATCTAGTTCCACTCCATAGGCAGGACATCTGCTACTAGATCAGGTTGCTCAGTGCTTCATCCAGCCTGGCCTTAAACATCTCCAGAGAGGGGGCATCCACAATCTCTAAGGGCACCCTGTTCCAGTGTTTCACCACCCTCACCTTAAGGAATATTCTTTCTTATATCTAGCCTGAATCTCCCCTCTTCCAATTTACATCTGTTATTCCTAATCCTTACATTACATATCCAATTAAGAAGTCCTTCTCCTGCCTTTCTGTAGGCCCCCTTCAAGTACTGAGAAGCTACTGTGAGGCCCCCCCTGAGAGTTCTCTTCACCAAGCTGAACAAACCCATTCCTTCATCCTGTCTTCATAAAGGAGCTGCTCTAGCCCTTTGATCATCTCTGTGGCCCTCCTCTGGACCCGCTCCAACAGCTCAATGTCCTTTTTAATGCTGAGGGCTCCAGAACTGGACACAATATTCCAGGTGGGGCCTCACCAGAGTCAAACAGACAGGCAAAATCACCTCTCTTCACCTGCTGGTCACACTTCTCTTGATGCAACCCAGGATTTGGTTGGCCTTCTGGGCTGCAAGGACACACTGCCAGCTTAAGTTGAGTTTGTCATCAACTGACCCCCCAAATCCTTCTCTTCAGGACTGCATTCAAGCCACTCCCCTTTCAGTCAGTATCTGTGCTTGGGGTTGCCCCAGCTCAGATGCAGGACCTTGCACTTGGCCTTGCTGAACTTCATGAGGTTGGCATGGGCCCACCTCTCAAGTCTGTCAAGGTCCCTCAGGATGGAATCCCTTCCTTCTGGTGTATCAACAGCACCACACAATTTGATGTCATCTGCAAACTTGCTGTCCATGTCTCCAACAAAGCTGAATAGCACTGGTCCCAGTACTGAATCCTGAAGAACACCACTCATTGCTGGTTTCTCCTTGGACAACAAGCCATTGACTTCAACTTTCAACCAGCTCCTTATCCAGCGAGTGGTCCACCCGTCAAACCCATACTTTTCCAGTTTGATGACCAGGATGTCATGCAGGACAGTGTTGAATGCTTCACCCAAGTCCAGGCAGATAACGTCAGTTGCCTTTCCTTTACACCCCAATCTTGTGACACCATCATAGATCACCACCAAATTGGTCAGACATGATTTGCCCAGGTGAAGGCACATTGGTTACCTCCAATCTCCTCAGTAACATTCTCCATGTGTTTCTGTAGCACCTTCAGGAGGATCTGTTCCATGATTTTGCTAGGCACAGAGGTGAGACTGATGCCCTGTAGTTTTCTGGACCTTCTTTTTTTCCCTTTATGAAAATGGAAGTTATGTTCCCCCTTCTCCAGTCAATAGGAACTTCACCAGTCTGCCATGTCCTCTCAAATACGATGGGCAGTGGTTTGGCAACTTCATCTGCCAGTACCTGACTACCAGGACTCATGGTTGGAACTTACCAGGTCCCATGGACATGCAGACCCCGAAG
Source organism: Turnix velox (assembly GCA_013400935.1). NCBI lineage: Eukaryota > Metazoa > Chordata > Aves > Charadriiformes > Turnicidae > Turnix > Turnix velox. Next base: position 8,703 of record VZTY01025091.1, on the reverse strand, counting down.
TTCTTCAGGTGGTCTTGAACCTGATCTTCACTCACAATGAATGCATTTTGCCTCTCCCATCCCTTACTTTCTAAGACTTGAGTAGTGCCAGCAGAGGCCTTGCCAATGAAGACCAAGGCAAAGAAGTTATTAAGCGCCTCAGCATTCTCTAAATCCTCCATGACCAGTTTTCCAGTGTCCTTTTGGAACAGGCCCACATTTTCTCTAATCTTTCTCGTGTCATTTATGCACTTGTAAAAGTTCTACTCATTCCCCTATATGTCCCTGGCTAGCTTTAATTCTGCCTGGGTTTCACCTTTTCTAACCTGATCTCTGGCTGCTTGGGAAACCTCTTTGTGTTTCTCCATAGTTAACCCTCTCTTACTTCCACTCCTGATACATTTTCTTTTTGCACCTGATCAAGTCCAGAAGCTCCTTGTTAATCCACAGAGGCCTCCTAGCATTCTTGCCCATCTTCTTCCTTGGGATGCACAGCTCCTGGGTTTGGAGGAGATGGTCCTTGAATACTGCCCAGCTATCTTGGGCTCCTCTTCCTTCCAGGATTGTTTCCCATAGGACCTTGACAAGGAGGTCCCTCAACAGGTCAAAGTCTGCTCTCTTGAAGTCCAGAGTGATGAGCTTGCTGCGCACCCTCTTCGATGCTCTGTGGATAATAAACTCTACAATTTCCTGGTCACTGCATCCAAGGCTGCCCTTGAGCTCCACTAGGCCCTCATCATTCGTGTGAACAAAGTCCAGCATGGCTCCTCTTCTTGTGGACTCCTGTACCATTTGGAAGAGGAAGCTGTCATCAATGCATTCCAGGAACCTTCTTGACTGCTGGTGCCTTGCCATGTTTTCCCTCCAACAGATGTCAGGATGGTTGAAATCACCCATGAGGACCATGGCTTGCAAACATGAAGCTGTTTCAAACTGTTGGTAGAGGGCCTCATCCACTTTTTCTTCCTGGTCAGGAGGCCTGTAACAGACTCCCACTACAATATCTCCCTCCCCTGCCTTTCCTTTGATCCTGACCTATATGCTCTCTAGTAGCTCCTCATCCAGCTCCAAGCAGAGCTCCATGCACTCCAGCTGCTCATTCATACCCCTCTTCTTCTTCTCCCCTGCCTGTCTTTTTAAAGAATTTAGCAGAGCCCATTCCAACACTTCAGCCATAAGAACTATCCCACTATGTCCCTGTGAGACCAATGACATCATAGCCATGTATGTACGCATACATTTGGAGCTCTTCCTGCTTGTTCCCCATACTCTATGCATTAGCAGAAAAGGCAAGTTGCCTCCTTGCCAATGCTGATTTACCAACTGGAACACCCTTTTTCTGCACTTCAGTTAACCTCTTTTCTGCCCTGTGGTCCTGGAACAGATCCAAGCTATCCATCCCCATCTGTAATGGACCCATTGCAATCACATCTGTGCATGTCCAGATTGTTCAATAGGTTCCCAACCTTGTTCTCATCAACACAGTTACCCTCTTCCTTTACCTTCACTTCTGGCATCTCAAAGCACTTCCTTGCAGAAGCCCAGCTGCAACGCCATCTCCCTTCAAATCTAGTTTAAAGCTCTCCTAATGAGCCCAGTCCCAGGACCCTTTTGACCCTCTGAGTTAGAGCTTTCCCACATATCCCTGTCAGGTCTGGGATTTTCTAAAACCAGCCAATATCAAAGAACCCAAAGCTCTGCCTGCAACACCAGTGTAGAAGCCAGGCATTCATAGACTAAGTCCTTGTATTCAATACCTGGAGATGGTAGGAGGGAAGAGAAAATAACTCGGGCCCCAGACTCCTTCACTAACTGTTCCAAAGCCTCTAAGTCTTTCTTCATCCCTCTCAGACCATGGGACATAGCTTCCTCCCTACTTGTCTGGAAGACAAGCAGTGGGTAGTAGCCAGTCAGCTGCACCAGGCTGGGGAGTATCCTAGTGATATCCCTGATCTGGGCTCCAGGTAGACTGAGACCCGCTTCCATTCCCTACAGCCTTTGAGGTCCCCCACTTCTGGTTGGTGACAAGAAGGGAAGTGATTCACTGATTTTCCTGGTGCTCTACCTGTTTTTTCTCTCTCAAGGAGTGAGCACTCATGCTAATCTTTCTCTCACACTCCTCGTTACTCCTCAACCTGTCCACTTCATCCTTCAGCTCAGCCATGAGGCTGAGCAGATCATTCACCTGCTCACATTGGACACAGGTGTTGTCTCCACTACCCTCCATTGCAAGTACCAGGCTCTGTCACTCTGTGCACCCACATGTTTACCTGGGGCTACTATTTGAGTGCCCACAGTTTTTCTAACAGCAGCCCTTGAATGTGTAGCAACTATGACTACAAGCTTGTGTCCTTGCTGAAGTCCCCCAGCCCCGCCATGCAGGCTGCTGACCATGCGCCGCTAGGTACAGTTTTTATTTGTTCATGGAGAGAGGCAGAGATAGTACCGTCTGTCCCTTAGGACCATGACCCTTGCCACGCCTCTCTTTTTCCCGGCTTCTAGAAAGCCCTAGAAAGGGTTTTCTGCTGAGACTGGCTCTGCCAGTGAAGGCTTTTTTCCCATCGGAGCACATCTCCTTGACAAGTGACTGTTAGCACTGATTAGGGAATAAAAGCATTTTGAAAGAAAGCAAACTGAATTCTATGGTGCAACCCAACTAATTTAAAATGTGAAAATACAGCTAAGTTATGGAACTACCCTGTTTGACTTCTTTTTGGAAGAAAAACAGACAGCCTCAAGCCAAAGTAGCTTGGAACACAATTATGTTTTCCATTCTGTCTATCAAAGGGAAGGAGCCTAGCTGATTTCCTGTATTGGTGCACACACAAGTTGAAGACTAACGCTTACCCAATATTCATGATCAGTTTTCAGCTTATTCAAAGTAGGGTGGATCCAAGAAAAAATACAGGATTATGTATTGAATTCTACTACTAGGAAGGGAGGAAGGAGGCTTAAAAAAAAAAAGTAAATGACAACTTCTTTGAAAGTCTTCTCTGATGACTTCCCTCACTGTGGCTGTCTGAAGATAGATCACCGGTAACAAAAGCTTTCACTAAATGTAGCGGATATAATAGTTCCAGTGTAGACAATTCTAACTTGATAGTTTCTTGGCAAACTACTCAGGAATTCAGTTCATTTGACTAAACTAACAAATAACAAGATTAAAACTAATCTTTTCTGATGATAAAAAAACCTGAGGACTTGAATCTTTGAGCAGCCTGTTCAGTTGGTAGGAGTCCCTCCCTGCCCATGGCAGAGGTGTAGGAACTAGATGATATTTGTGGACCTACTCAACTTCAATGATTCGAAGCATATATTGATGTCTGGATCAAGGAACAGCTGAAATCAGTTTATACTGTACCCATACATGTGTCCAAAGACCTCCAGCTCAGTTAGGTTTTGAGCTCTCTTTTCCTAAAAAGAATTTCCACATCTGTCCAAGATCAATCCAAGATCTGTGATACTAATTGAGAAGAGCTTCTCAACAAGACCAGAAGCAGTACCTGTTGGTATGTGTGCACTGATGTGGCATACAGCAGGCCAAAGAATGGAGGTCCTTCCTGTACCTGCAGTAAGACTTCCTTACCTGCCAGTAAGGCTCTGAAGGACAGAATACATCTGAGATGCTCTGTGCCAATGACCTCTTTCCTCAGCAGTTTAAAAACTTTCCCATTTCTGAGTCACATAAAACATGCTGCCACTGGAAACCAGGAGAAAGATCCCAAGGTCCATACATTACTTCTAAATACAGAGCTATATGAGAGGCTCTTCTGCCACAAAGATCCCAGTAAGATCTGTGAAATTGTCAGTATCTCCTCTGTCCAACCAGGCAACTTGATATTACTGTATATGAGGCAGAACAGTGTAACTGTGATGACACTGTTCTTCAGTTTACCACGAGGGAAGACTTTTCTAGAGCACTTAAATGCCACAAGCAGTCAGATACTAGATAATGAACACAAACAATCTAATTGCCATTAAACTGGGGCACAGGACAGGGGGGAACACCCGTAGACTACTAGAGACAGGGCTGAGACAAATGTGTTTTGTAGGAAAAGCATTACTGTAGAAATACACACAGGCAAGAGTTACTACCAGAAAACTGCTAAGCAGCTTCCTTCTGGCAAGCAAACCACCTTTGAGATTCTTCAAACAATTTTGTAAGCTCAAGACAGAACAGAAGACAAGTTCTGCATCAGTCTGTTCCAAACCCTGGGGCTGAAGAGAAAGTATAGGTTCATGGCATTTCTTTCACTAGATCGCACTAAAAACATTTTGCTGACACCATCAACCATGAAGGTTCTTCAGTGAACACAGCAATATCCAAAATGTGGTGGTATCACAGAATGATACTTGCTGAATGTTTGAGGTGACACACAGGTCAGACAAGAGATCTTTCTCTCAAGTAAATGTATGTTTAAATAAGAAACATACAAAAATGTAAAAAAGCAGCAGTTTTCCACAGCAAGCTTGCAAACGTGAAAGGCTAACAAAGCATAGAGAAGCTTTGTGATTAAAGACTTCAGTTTCTAAACATCTACAACGGGCAACTGACATAATATCCTTTTCCCAGGAGCTTTGTTTACTAAAGCAAAGTAATAAATGGTTTTCTGGTCTTTTGGTTTTTTTTTTTTTGTTTGTTTCTTTCTTTCTTTCTTTCTTTTTTTTTTCTTTCTAGGAAGATCCTGAAAAGGGATGAAGAGATTTATTTTTGCAGAAATGAGCTGTGTAAATTGCAAGATTCATCAGTATAAGGTAACATTACTCTGGACAAGTAAAACTTAGCTGTCTCCTTTTAGTTTGCAAAGTCTCTCTTAAGAGCCTAAAAACAATTGGAGGCTCCCGTACACTTCTGTCTAAGTCTGATGCAGCTGACCTTCCCACAGCTTGTGGTACACAGCATTTTTACAAAAGAAATTAAAGGGCTGCTGTTAGGGCAGTCTGCCTTGAAAACAGATCACTATGGTCAATGTTGTCTTTCTGTAGTAATTCAACAAGCACCTATCCAATCTTGTTTCATGGAAAAGAAGCAACGGTGAAAAAACCCCAAAAGCCAGGCAGAAAATAAGAGCATTTCTGGCAAGGAGAATAATTTTGCTTTTTAGCCTGTCTGACATTTACTCCTGAACCTACTGCACTGGACTCCTCTCACTCTTAACAGAAAGCTGCCCTCCAGACAGCCACTCCAAGCACTCTTCCATCCAAATGAGAAAGGTCTGCACAGACCCTTGATCTGTGTTCACAAGTCCACTCAGCTTTGTATCGGAAAACAGAATCTAAAACCTCCACAAAGTCTTAATGGAGTATGGTTTACAATGCTTAAAAGCTATAACCACAAACACTGTGTCAAATGCCTCTCTTCTACTGAAATAATGAAAATGGGAAGTACCTGAAGGCCCAGTTCCAGAGAAACTTTCAGAAGGGTGATGTCTGGCAAACTGTCCATGAGTGTAGCAATTTTAAATGCATCTTGGGCAAGTTTGAAGATGTGAGATGAGGAGTGGATATTTTTCTGGATAGATTCTAACACTGTTTCCAGCCTCCGAACATCACCTGTTAAGTGTAAACAGAATAAGCTCCCAAAACATCCAAAGACACCTTATAATTTAGACTGCCATTACTATGCAATAGTATGTCATTTCAGTTATACACATTTTGTTTTCAGAAATCATATATGAATGTAAGACAGAAGACAGCGCTAACTCCTGAAGTACCTCAGTGGACCTGCAGTATATGGACAAAAGGTATCCTTATTAGTGAATTTTAGGAATGATTTGTCCACTCCTAAGTCTCACAGTCTACGCTGTGTGTCAGAACAAAAAGCTGTCTTATTAATCTCAAATCCAGCTCATCTGGCTAACATCTAGCCAGCTTAATTTCTCTGCTAGAAAATTGTCAACTGAAAGCTAGTTTCACTTCCTGTACCCATTTCAAGCTCCTGACAGACCACAGTTTGGATTCCTAAACACAAGTTTCATAATCTGTTTACTCCATGCAAAATTAAAGGCATACATTCAGTTGAGTACATAACTGACAGCAATGTACCTTTGGCTGCTGTCAGCATGGTTGATGCCAGCTCACACTGCTGGGATTCGATGTGACTTAGAGTGAACCAACGGGGATAGCGATTTGGAACAACTGATGCGATGTGGTGTGGGCGGGACATGTCTCCTGAATGAGCTGTGGATTCCAACACTAGCAACCTGAAATAAGGAGAGAATCCTCTTTGATTAAATCAATATTGCACTAGGTTACTCATGAGCTAAGCTAAAGTTAGAAGAACAACTGACCCTGTTTATAAATTGTGCCTTTTTGATTATAAAAAAAAAATTGAAAAATTACTTGTTTTTTTGTGGAATTTTAAAAGCCTATCCGCCAAGCTTGCCTACATCCATGGAAATCTGCAGAGATTCACAAGACAAGCTACTCTTTAGCCAAAGCAGCAGTGACTTTATTCATCATGCAGAGCTGAAGCTTTTCTCCCTGCCTTATTTTTGAACCATAGCCATCAGGAAGTAAAGTGGAGGATTCCTTCACAGTACTGAGAACCTATATATATTTGTATCCTGAACTTTCTTCACTTACTAAAGCATGAAGTAAGGAAGAGGGACATTCAACAAGTCATTCAGATTTTGACCTGACCTAATTTAGCCATGAATACCCATGCATAACAGATGTTTTATTGTTCAACTATAACTACTTTTTTGAAGTCCTTAAGCTCTAACCTACCATTTATTATTGTACTGCAATCTGATGTTGAGGTCCCAAGCATCAGACCACAATAGTTGAATCCACTAAAGAGAATTCATACTTAAAAAACTCAAATTTAGGTTTCTGAGCAAGCTCATAACAGAGACCTCACTAATGGAAATTACAGTGCAGTGGATAAAACAAAAATGCCAATGCAAACAATAGTAGTGAACAAAATTAGGCATTTTTATTCAATAAAACTGAGCATAGTTTCAAGACATTAATGCTTAATTGGATATAAAATTATAGTAATAAGACATTGTCATCAAGAAAAGCCCTTCCAGTGCTTAGATTCTTGCAAAGAGTTCTATTTCTACCACCTTTCATATGCAAGTCATTTTCCACGAGGAAGTCATCTGGGAGGGTGAAGGAAACATAATTTATCTCTCCTGTTAATAAAATTGTGGCTACTCAGTATGAAAAATGGGTTATATTTTGTTTTTCGGTGACAGATTATTTATTACAGAGTAAGTTAATGTAAATGAAAGTTATGATTTCTTACACTTTCAACAAATATCTAAATTCTTTAACTAAGTGGAGCACAAGTCCTTTTTTTTTTTGCAGTAAGTAAATTGTAAGTTATATAAGTTTCTTGTAGTTTCCTGAAGCATATAAAAGTACCTTTAAGAATACCTTCAGAAAGGTAATTTTGAATATACAGGAGGGTATCTCCAACAACACATATAAATACTTCATATAAATAACTGTCAGTAAGAAATGTTTCCATTTGCAGACACATGTGCATTCATGTTAGAAAAAAAAAATTACTTCCCTTTTGACTTATATCAAGAGTAAAATATCTTTCTAGTACCACTAAAATACATCTTTGTATNCAGTAAGAAATGTTTGAGTTACTGTGTCCAGTTGCATTCATGTTAGAAAAAAAAAATTACTTCCCTTTTGACTTATATCAAGAGTAAAATATCTTTCTAGTACCACTAAAATACATCTTTGTATAGCTTTATGGACATTAAATCAAAACACAGAAACTCCAAAAATAGAAAGAGGGCAGAAGGAAGGATGCTTTATTAAATTATTTCAATAAGTAACAAAAAACTCAACTACCTAATACAAAAAGGGATTATTAGGTTACAAGTAACAGTAAGTAGACAAAGGGCATGAAAGAAAGAGGCTGTTATGGGGAAATCTTTCATCACTTTGAATTTCACTGCCAGCTTCTATGTTCTATTTGCTGTGAAAAGAAATGCTGTCATGAACTGGTGAGTTTTCATGCAATGTTGGCAAGATCAGGGCATATCAGAACAAGCACAAACAGATTTAGCATTCTGCAATCCCCCTCTCCTTTCAAACACCAGTTATTTAGCTAGGTATTAGCAAAGCTAGGTGACTCCCTTCTGCAAGGAATGGAGAGCCCTATATGCCGGCCCGACCCTACCCGCAGAGAGGTGTGCTGCCTTCCTGGGGCACGGGTCAAGGACATTTCAAAGATAACTCCAGGGTTGATTCGGCCTTCGGATTATTACCCCCTTCTAATAATTCAGGCTGGCGACTAGGAAGCCGATAAGGAAAGCCTGAAGTCTATCAAGAAAGACTTCAGGGGAATAGGGCGAATACTTGAAGGAGCTGGGGTGCAGGTGGTCTTCTCTTCTATGCCCGTGGTGTCAGGGAAGGGTACAGGGAGGATACAGAAAACCCAACTCTTAAACAGGTGGCTTAAGAGCTGGTGCAGATGCAAGAATTTTGGCTTTTTTTACCATGGGGCAATTTACACTGCACCTGGCATGATGGCTGCTGACGCAAGCAGCCTGTCCCTGAGGGGTAAGAGGATCTTAGCTGAAGAATTAGCGGGACTCATTGACAGGTNTTAGCTGAAGAATTAGCGGGACTCATTGACAGGTCTTTAAACTAGGAACGAAGGGGGAAGGGGGCAAAATAAGGGCTACTGGCGTTGAACGGGTCATTCGAGAGCTTGTACCAAACTCCGTGGGCACTGATGGCAGAGTGCAAAGGGAG
>VZTY01025090.1:9058-40951 GCA_013400935.1 Turnix velox | reverse complement strand
TTCTATGATTCTATAATAGTTTGAGGAGGAAAGTATGCAATCATTAAATCAGATCATTTCAGCTGAGAGTTTCCAAACTATCACAAAGCCAGCCCTGTCTGTACTCCAGGGCACTGTGGACCTGAACTTGCTTCCAGAAAATTAAATGCCAAACCTTTCTGATTTAGTAACATATCACCTGTTACATACATTGTGATGACTATTGTAATCCCATCTACAAGTGTAGAACACTGTCTGCCTGAACAAACTGTATGCCTCATTGAAAGTGGATAGCTTAGGAGTTGGTAATGGTATGATAAATACAGCAGCACTCCATACTCTGTAAAAACACTTGATGGACTTAATACACTTGAAGCAATTAGATAGTCTCATGGAAGTAAGTGGAGGCATGTGATTTGCCATTCTGAGGACCAAACCTTGTCCCCAAATGCCACTACCATCTGGAGATGAATTTACAGGGCATACTCAGCTTAAAGGTCTATCCAGAGGGCAAACGGAGAGAGAGTGTGTCTGCATAGCCCTGGTAAGTAATTGTTTTTTAAGTTGTCACAGATATAATGAGCATTCCAGAGGTTATCTGTCTGAGGATTACAATTTGAAAATTATTCTTGCATTCATAAGTATTTCTGAACCTGGATTTCAAAGGGAAGACTTCATATTCCTGAATATTTATCATCTTTCTAACAACATCACAGTATTAAATAAAATAATGGCTTTTTCTCCATTTGTTTAGACATTACAAAATAAAGCATATTTCCTAATTGGGTGTCCTACCCTACACACTGAAAAGAGGCACTTCTGAAAGTAACACCGCTGCTGGATTAACTGTTTGGGCCTTTAGTTTCAGCCTCAGCTCAAGCTTTAGTATTCATCTATGTCTTTTTCAAATAACACTGTATGTAACAGGAGGGATAGAAAGACTAACTATTGTTTTGTTTGGACCATTTGTACTACAAAGTAACAATACTAAATGCCACATAAAAGTATTTTTATTAAAGTTTTAAAGAAAAATGTAATGGTCTCTTGCTTTCAGAGTGTTTCTGACATTTTGGTTCAATGAAGTTTTAATTTTAAAGAATTTTTTCCACATGGGATTTGTATAACAACATTTTTTCTCTTCCTTTTTTCTTTGAGCAGTGCAATAAACTGTGCTGGGGGGATATTGTCATAAATAATGTTACAGCCTGTGTAGTGGCATCCTTTACCTTTCTGTAGACAAAGCCACTTTAGAAAAATAGATCTTTGTATATTGCAAATACTGGCTAAGTATACTACAGTTGCAGCTCTGATTCAGTAGAATACTTGTGCACCTGCTTCTGAGTCTAATTCATCTGGATTTAGTAGTATGTTCAAACACTTTGATATCTGTCTTCTTGTCTCCTGGAGAGAAATGAGAATATCAGAGCTCTTTCCTTAGCTTTTTGTAAATCACCCCTTGAAGACAATGAAACTTTATCTTTTTGACAGGAAGTACTGCTTTGTGTCCTTCATGATTTGAGGTTCGGAGGGGCTTTGGCCAGCTCTGGACTCCCAAGATAGCTGGGAAAGATAAGACTCCATCACTTCCACTGATTAGCTGGATAAAGGTGAAATTTGAGCAAAGATGCACCTGACTAGATTTCAAGCCATATTTCTGGCTTAAGATATGGGATCAAAATAAAAGTCTTGCTCATGAACCTAAATTTTGTAATTCCTTCACATACAAACACCTCAGAGAAAGACAGTCTTTAAATAGGGCCCATTGTCAAGAAGTTAAAAACAATGTCCCTGAGGGGCAGGAAGATGAGCACAAGTGAGAATCAACAATATTAGAAACAGGAGTTAAGATGAAAATAAGAAGGAAAATGCAATTCTTTGGTATTTGAAGAATCAGAACACTGTCTTCTTGAAATCATTTTCACTAAGAGGGAAAATACAGAGAGAGAATAATTAGTAACAAATGCGTTCATTTAAACTTGAGGAGAACTTCTTTCCATTTTTTTTCATTAGTGTTCCTTTTAACTGCTGCCATTCATTAGCCCAGCAGCAAAAGAAAATAACAGCAACTTGAATAGTCTCATTATCTGCTCTATTTAAATAAATAGGGGTAAAGTCTCACAAACTAAAAAATTAAATTAAATCCTTGCTTTTAACTGGAGAGAGAACTAACAATTGCATTCCTACCACATAAACCATTTTTTCTGAAGTTCATATATATAGTCTAAAAATTCATTAAATATTGCTGGCACAAAGGAAAATGAGAGGAGAATCTGGCTTTTTCAGCACTGCTTTCTACACATTCTGATTTCTGTGGATGAAAAATGCAATTTAACTACTGATATAGTGATAATTCTGTTTTGAAAGTAAAACTATACTAGTGGAAAGAGAAATATGTTTATTTTTTCCAATGATATCTCATTCAGGATTCTGCTGTACAGAAAGCCTGTGCAAAATGGGATTTTATGTCCCGATCCATATGAATCTGCAGTTGCATCAGTGAAATATTCAACCCTGCAATTTTTCCATTGGATTTTAGAAATTAATTGCTGAACTATAATAATTTTTTTTAAAAACTGTACACGCTGCTTAGCATTTTGTCACACATAGTTTTGAAAACTACATTCAACAGCATTTGCCTTTACAAGAAAAGGTAAACAACATTAATATTAGTCCCACTGTAGCAGCATGGACTGTGTCCATCAGACAAACTTACTGCACCTTTTGTCTCCCTGCTTTAACAGCCAGCTCTCTGATAGAACACATTGAGTAAAATTCATATGACTTTTCTATTCTAGTAGGAAATCTTCCTCTTAGCTGTATTTTTAACAACATAGGATAAGTTTGTGAATTTACCCACTTGTCTTCAGCACCAAAGCAAAAATGAAAATAACTTAGTAACCCTTTTCTAAGTTTTGGGATTTCATTATTGAATTCTGAAAGATGAGCTTTTCTAAATTAAAACTTGGCAGTATGTTCAGTTCACACGTAGTAACTTGGAGTCACAGCATCAGTGGATAAAGGAAAAGCAACTGACACCATCTACCTGGACTTGTGCAAAGCATTTAACTCTGTCCCCTGGTGACATCCTGGTCACCAAACTGGAAAAGAATGGGTTTGATGGATGGGCCACTTGCTGGATAAGGAGCTGGTTGAATGGTCTCACTCAAAGAGTTGCAGTCAATGTCTCATTGTCCAAGTGGAAACCAGTGATGAGTGGTGTTCCTCAGGGATCAGTACTGGGACCAGTGCTGTTCAGCATCTTTGTATGAGATATGGACAGTGGGATTGAGTGCACCCTCAGCAAGTTTGCAGATGACACCAAGCTGTGTGGTGCAATTGATGAGCCAGAGGGAAGCGATGCCCTCCAGAGGGACCTTAACAGGCATGAGAAGTGGGCTCTTGCCAACCTCATGAAGTTCAATAAGGCCAAATGCAAGGTCCTGCACCTATGTTGGAGCAACCCCGAGCACAGAAACAGGCTGGGTGGAGAGTGGTTTGAGTGCAGCCCTGCAGAGAAGGATTTGGGGGTGTCAGTGGATGACAAACTGACCATGAGCTGGCAGTGTGCAGTTGCAGCCAAGAAGGCCAATCAAATCCTGGGCTGCATCAAGAGAAGTGTGACCAGCAGGTCAAGAGAGGTGATTTTGCCCCTCTACTTGGCTCTGGTGAGGCCCCACCTGGAGTATTGTGTCCAGTTCTGGAGCCCCCAACATAAGACAGACATTGAGCTGTTGGAGCAGATCCAGAGGAGGGCCACAGAAGGCTGGATCACTTTGTTGAGGAAATACTGCCTTTAGAGGTGGGGGTGCTCAGCTTGGAGAAGAGAAGGCTCAGGGGGGATCTCACATTGTCTTATCAATATCTGAAGGGGGCCTACACAAAAGCAGGAGTAGGACTTTTTAATAGGATATGTGATGGGAGGACTAGAAATAATGGACGTAAATTGGAAGGGGGTAGATTCAGGCTAGATGTAAGAAAGAAATTCTTTACTGTGAGGGTAGTGAAACACTGGAACAGGTTGCACAGAGAGGTTGTGGATGCCCCCTCTCTGGAGGTGTTTAAGGCCAGGCTGGACATGGCACTGAGCAGTCTGATCTAGTGGGGGTTGGAACTAGATGATTTTTTAAGGTCCCTTCCAACCTTCTATGATTCTGTGATAATTAGCCACTTATCAGAGCTGCATCAAAATAAGTAGAAAGGCAGGATAACACATTTTTAGATTTTTTTTTTTGCAGATCTAGATGTGAGTTTAGGCCTCCATATATTCATATTAAGGTAGATTAATCTTACAAGTTTCTGATTACTCATCTTCTTCATTGAAGGATCCTTCATGAGGGAAAAGCTCTTGGTAAAGCCCATACTCCAGGTTATCAGCCATTTTATCCAAAAATCTACGTGAGTGAAAACATTTCAGAAACTGAATTTTTCAACAAGTTTTTAAAAACTGAAATTGTTTTCAATGAATCATTTCCAAACACCAATAAAGTGAAAATTTTCCATAGCCTGAAGAACAGTTCTGTTGAAAAATACCATCTGTTTCTTGGAAAAGTAACCATTTGTAATAAATGTACTGTGAGTGCAAGCTGCAAGCAGCAATAACATTGAGTCTGGCCATGAGCATTCAGTAAATTTTTGGAAAGCCTTGGTGTGATCCCAGTCTTCAGAGAGGTAGAAGATCTGTTGCGATGTGCTCAAGTGATTGACCACGGGGGTCTGCCTCTTCTACTTCATTAAACACTGTTTAAAATCTTTATTTTCCTCAGGGAGACCTGAGTTACTAATTCAATGCCCAGGATTCCAATGGGCTTATAGGAAAGCTATCCTTGTGACCACCATTAGATAGAAGACTTGAATGAGGCTATTGTTCCCCATAAAAGGGTGATTCGATCAGCCATAATGAGTGCAAGTACATAACTTATTCTCATCTGCAGCTCAGCAGTATTTTTACGAGTAACCTGATAAAATAGTTGGCTATAAGTCAATTCATACTGTATGGCATGAATGATCTTATTTATATTAAAAGATCTATGCAAGCCACTAATCAAAGTCAGCAACACTGGGAAATAAGTTGGCTCCTATCACTATTATTAATACAGAAAAGTGGTATTGCATTATGAACCAAGGCACCATTTGTTATTTCATGCCTCACCAACAAGTAATTTAACATACTGTAGTAGAAGATTTGTGGTGAAATGGGCAATACGGTTTTGTCATCCTTCTGCTAACCTTTAGAGCTGAGGAGGGAAAAATCTGACTTAGGCAATTCACATGATTTATCATAGACATCTGTATTAGAGTTAGATGAATCATAATGATTTACTCTTCTTCCACTGATTATAAAAGAAGTCTAAGGGCCTGTTCAGATTAGACACGTGCATCATAAATGCAGCATTTGATGCATTTACTTATGAGAAGAGAGTGTATGGGTACTAAATATTATGCCATTTACTGCACTACTAGCATTCAAATGCTATCTTGATGATTCTGAAATTAGAATGGAATAGAATAGAATACAATACAATACAAGAAAATTAATACAGTTATGATAATAAATTTTTCTTTAATATGTGATTACTTGCTTGGATGAAGTTAGGTGCATGGAAGTGTATCATGAGGAAAAGCACATGTCAGTCCTTCTCAACTGGACACCTGAAAATAGACAGGCACTCTTAAAGTGGTTATCAGTAAAAATAGCTTGAATTTAAATACCTAATGTTTTACACTAATATTTCTTATTACTTATGATGATGTCTAAGAGACTCCACTGTGATTAAGGACCTAGCTCAAAAAAAAGATATCTATGTTTATACTAAAAGATTTTTATACTGAGGGAGGCCATTTTAGGGGCCAGATCAAAGTTGAGAGACCCTTCTCATGACTGCAGGGATGGTGGTAGTAGTGGTATCTCTGATTCTGTGTACCTGGCAGATAGGTTAAGGTCCTCACCTTCCATTTCCTGCCAGCCTTCCTACAGAAAGTATAGAGTGCCTTCAGGAGCCAAGACTGACACCGCTTGTGCATTTTGCTACCCCACAGCTTCTTCCTTTCTCTCATGTGTTGTAAACCAAAGTGCTCTAGATTTGGTCTTCCCAAGTACTGAACTTTCTTGGATTATTCCAAAAGAAATTTTAACCATATGCTTACCATTGCACACATAACTTCAGAGAAGCTGCTCAGTGAGCTTCAGAGTTCACATTTTCTGTAGGGTTCCCTCCTTCAGCACGTAGTGCTGGTCAGACACAGCATCTAGACTTTCATGAATGGGGCTGAGCTGTTTGTACCATGGGGCAAATGAGGTGCAGCACTGCAGATTTATGAGGTAAGACAAATTACCCAAAGGCACTTTAAAAACGTAATTTGGGCTAATATATGCAACCAGTTGAACAGGGTAAGACTGGTGATGTGAAAAGAAATCCTAATGCTAATTCAGACCTCATGGAAAGAAAACATATTCAGTGACAAATGGAACAAGTGTTGTCGGAATAAGATCTAATCTGCACTGTGGAGGATCAGATGACTTGACTCAGTGTTCCTAAAAAATATGGGAAAGTAAATATTGGAACAGACTGGTAACAACTTCAATGACTGCTTGAAACAAGCATTTAGATTTGAGCAGATTGTTATGATAAACCTGTAAGATATCTAAAAGGAAAGAAATATTTATTGACAGTAGGATATGCATTATATAGAAAAACCCCATTCAGACTTCTTAAGCTTCAACAGACACCTGTCTTGCAGCTGCAAAGAATGCAGCACACTGGATCACACACCACTAGATTTCATTCCCCTAAGCAACTGGTCAGGTCTGGGGCTACCTTGTGCTATCAGAATGCCTTGACCAGCTGAAAGTCTAGGTGATTAAGTACTTGTCCAATTTAACTGTCACATATGCATTTTCTGCTGTATCCCTTTTTTGGGATGTTCATTTGCCATTAATGTTTTTGTGATTTTCCTGAAATCTATACTCAGCTCTGCAAAACAGGAATGTCATGAATCAGTTATATGTGACTATTTCAAACAGATATTTGATGATAAATGGTTCTGCATAAATGGAAGCCTAGAACAAAGATAAATTGTGCAGTTTGAACACAAAAAAATTACTCCTGCATCCTGGCCAATCAGCTCAAGCACATTTTTTTACCTCAGAAAAACTCCATGAGATGCTGTAAAAAAAATGGAAGGTAAAGACATTTTAAGCAACCCTAGTTTGCAAGATTAACCCCATCTTTTTAAGAGTAAAGACTTCTGACACCCTGAACCAGGTATTATACATGAATGCCCAGGTGCACAGCTTGACTAGCTAACCTACTGATATCACTGAGCTGACAAAGACCCCATATGGACATGATTTACAGCAGTAAAAAGTTTTTCTCCCTCCATGGGTTATGCTATCCAGAGTAACTGCTAGATATACTGAAAAATGAGTCACTTCTTCTCCATTCGCCAAAGATAGACTAAGAAGATTGATTAAGAAGCTTTGCTATCAACACTGTGACAGACACCCCAGTGATGCCAGAAGTTATAAACACAGACAGGTCTTAACTTGTTCAAGTGTTTCAGCCCCAGTCCAGAACAACTAATACCTCAAAATATGACAATTGTTGAGAAAGAGAGAATGGATTTCTAAGTGAGGTCTCAAAAACACATAATGATCTTACTTTAGGAAAAATCTGGTCATTCAAGTAAGCAAAAACAGCTCTGAGAGCAGGGCATGCACTGCAACCTTGATTCTCTTCCCAGTGAAGAGGAATGATGTCGTCCACGATGTAATTTCATTTAATTTGACTTAGTGCTTCAGTCAGGCAGCAAATATATCTGTCTGAAGACAAACCAAAGTGATTGGAATCTTCCACAGCATGAATATGAATTTAAAATCAACTACTCCCTAATCAGCTAGAACTCTGAGAGATGTATCAGCTGCTCTGTATTTATTACTCCCCTGATGATGCTTCTTCTTGTACTCAGAGTTTCTTGCATACTAATAAATAGCATTCTGGAAGACACTCATATAACACATTTTGCCTCATCATACAGATGAGGATGATTAATATAACATTGCTGCAAAAAAATTGAAATAGAACTGAAAAAAATTCTAAGCACTTGGCTTGTGTTTGCAAAAAGTTCATAGATTTGTATAATGATAGACATACAGACTTCAAAACACTTCTTTAGACATCACCATAACCACCCTCCTCCATGAGGATAAAGTACTATATCATGCTTGACAGATATTTCTTGAGAGCCATTTAATGATAAAGAGTCTAAAACTTCTTAAGCAACCTCACTTATTGCTCCATTTTTCTTACTGCTAATGAGTAATTCTTGCTGGTTTTACTCCTAATGTCTAATCTGCTTCTATTTAGAACCATTACATCTTGCCACCTCCCTCTTGAACATGGAAAATAGATTATTCCCAGCATCTTTACAACAATGTTGTGTAGTTGAAAACTGTTCTCATATTCTCCCTTGGGCTCTTGTCTGGCTGCAAACTACAGAATTAAATGTTTTAAGCTTCTGTTGATTCTAATTTCCTCAGGACTCTTTCCATTTGGCTCCAGTTTTTGTTGAAGTCTCCAGCGCTGAAAGCAACATTAGAACTATATCTAATGCCTTGCAAACTGTACTCTTAGTCATATACAAGAGAGTTATGTCAACCCTCTTCAGTATATGTTGCTGATGATTATTTGGCCAATATCAATCACCACTGAAGAGCTACTACCTTGACAGCTGTTCCCCAGCTTGAATATGGGTATCCAACATCAATGTAACACCCTGTCTTGGATAGTTTCTCAGAAATTTCTGTCCAGTGAGCATGCTAGTAATAAATGCTTATATTAGTAAATCAGACTAATATAGTGTATTCTGGAATAAACCATTCACCTCAGCGGGGGTTTGTGATATGGCAGAGTTATATGATTCTCCTCAAGAAACACAAGTATACCACCTTTAGCAGGAAAATCCCATAGCTCAAGTGCCAACAAAAAGCAACTTCATTGAACTCCTTTCCAGAATCCTCCTCTTGGAGAGGAACAGGGATAGAGAGCTCCCTGTTTGTTTTTTTAAAGAGTAATACTAATACAGTATGGATTTGGCTTACACTCATGGAATACACAGATCACTGAGCACAACTGAGATTTCATTCCAACAATACCCTCTTCCAGAAAGTGAATATATATTCCATTGTTTGTTGAAGCACTGCAAACTGGTTTTGCACTTATCCTTAAAATCATCATTCTTTCAATCTCAATCTGTGAGAGCCACCATACACACCAAGATTAACAGAAGGATCTTGTTCTAAAGTTGACATCATGGATCTTGCAATGTTCTTTCTTGATTTCTTATTAGGATAAAGTTGTGCTTCCTCCATGCACAAATGACTTAAACTGTCATGTTTGCTACACTCTCAGGCACCTTGCTTTTAGTCAGCTTACTTGAGCAGGAGGGGCAGATTAGATAACCTCCAGATATCCAGTTAATCATTATGTGATTCTAACAACACAGGATAGAAACAATTGGGTAGACTCAGCATCTAATAAAGCAATTTTCCGAGTGATAGGCCTTTGCAATATGTAATGAGGACTTAGCAGATGAGATTAAATGAGACTGTGTTCCAGCAGGTATGCTTTACCAGACATATGAAGAACCATTCTCTATAAGATTTTGGCAACATGTTGGCCAGGCTTTCTGGTTCTTGGGAATGTCATCATGTTGTACTTCAACTCTCTATGATTATTCAGTTACTTTACACCCACACGGTGCTTTATGGGTAGCTGATTATCCAGCAACATACTAGTAACCTCTATTCTATTAGATAAGAAATTTTATGCAATTTTCTCTCTAGAGGACATATTTGGAAGGGAATAAGGAAATAAATCATCTTTGATATTGATGAGATCTTAATGAGTTTGCAATCAGTACTTGTAACATAGAGTAATTAAAGATTTGTAAATAATTTCTTGTGTGGGTGAAAATCTGAAGTAGGATGCATCTTCAGGGGAACGCAAAAATAGTCATGAGGTGTACCATAACCATGTCTACATGCACCTACTTTTGATTGAATTTTATCTTGTTCTGGTCAGGTTGGGGGTTTTTTCACTTTCTCTGAAATGAGGGCACAGTGACAGATAAAGATGTCTAGTAAATTAAAGTGTGTCTGCATAATCAGGTGGTATCAATACCTGAAGGGTGCCTACAGAAAGGCTGGGCAGGACTTCTTAAAAGGGTACAGGATGGCAGTACTAGGAGTAATGGATGCAAATTGGAAGAGGGGAGATTTAGGATGGATATAAGAAAGAAGTCCTTTACGGTGAGAGTGATGAGACACTGGAAAAGTTTGCCTAGAGCGGTTGTGGATGCCCCCTCCCTGGAGATATTTAAGGCCAGGCTGGATGAGGCACTGAGCAACCGGATCTAGTGGGAGGTGTCATTGCCCAAGGCAGGGGGGTTAGAACTAGATGATCTTCAAGGTCCCTTCCAACCTAAACCGTTCTATGATTTCTGTTCAGTGAGAAATGCTTGTCCAATAGTGTACAGGAGAATGGAGCCTCCAGCTATGCTCATACAACAGAAGTCCAGTCAGTACTATCATCCTGTAAACTGTCCCACACTCTGCCCCTCAAAAAAACTGAGTGAATGACTAGAATTTAGGAGGGGAATTATTTCTTCATTTTGCTTCAAAGTCACAATAACAGAGTTCACTGACCCCCAGTGGGGGGTGAAGAAAGGGAAGATTTCAATGCAAATATCCTGTGTCCTGTACAACCTATCAAAAACCACAGAATTCGGCTTTCATAATTACTTTATTTTTTAATCTGATAGTTCTGAGATTAAAATATTTTTAAGTTCATAGTATTTCTTTAAAATAAAAACTCTTCTCAAAGTCTAAAAAAAACCCTTATTACTAACTTTATACTGAAACCCTATCTCATATATTTCCTATTGTTTAAAACATTAATCTTAGAAGTGCATATGGGTTCCAAAAAAGGTTATGTTTCAGAGTTATTTAATACCCTGTTGTCTTAAGAACACATTCTAGCTGCTCAGTATTACAATAAAAATGTAGCTTGATGAAAAGCAAAGCAATTTAATTTTGAAAAAAAATTGACTGAGAAAACTATCCTAAATTAAATCCCAAATGTCAAAATTGAAAGCCCAATTTTCATTTCTATTTTTTATGTCTAGAGGGCTTTCATAGATTATTTGAAAATTATAAAAGTAAAACAAAACCTCCTACTGATCTTATGTGGATGAAATTACAAAATAACAATAAAACATTCTTTTTTTCTCCAGTACTTTATCTTATGTAAGATCTAGTTCTAAATGAGTTGAGAGAAGGGTGGGAATCTTCTTTTTCAAGGCCAAATTTAGCTCCTCTGTTAGTTATACAGAAAAATTAGTGCTAAATATCTAAAACTCTCTGAAAGATTAAAAGCAACACCAGAGGACAGATGGAAGCACAGCAGAAACCATATAAAGTTTTTTCCAATGTCTTTAACAGAAAGACACTTCTATCTGAACTGTCTCTGGAAGAATATAAATTCAGAAGTGAGTAAAATACTTTCTCAGTATGCTTTCCTCTAACTTAGAATGGAAGACTGTATATTTCAGGGAAAATTAATACTATACTCATGTTTTTATATGCATAATGCTTCTTTGTGTATTTGTGATGAAATGGTTATTTCAAATGCATAATTGCTTTTAACTCACTCTAAAATTTCTCATGAGCAGTAAAACTCATTGCCATGAAAAGCACAGAATTACACTACACTTAGAAGTGTTCTAAGAGTGAATCTGTAGGACTTCAACTAGCTTCTGGACACAAAGAACTTTTGCTTTTTTACAGTAGACATTTTTTAATATAATGTTTTATAAATAGGTACAATAAAAAGACCAAATATCTAAGAAATAATCCAAATAGCTTTTCTTTCTTTTTATCCTAAATTAAGCAATTAAAACCACTTTCAACAAAAGCTAGTAAATATTCAAAACTGTATAGTTCCTTTCTTTGAAATGTCCAAGCCCATACTCGACTTTTATACACTGTATGACTGAATTATCAAAATTTTTCCCCTTAATTTATTGTCTCTATTTTTTTGATTCAACATGCTTCAGTTTTAAACTATAGCTGTCCTCAGCTAATGCATTGAATGTTCTGAAATTATTCTAAGTTGCCTGAATTTGTTGAAAATATTAGCCAACATAAATAGTGAAAAGCAGTAACCTTAGTAAAAGCAAAGCTTCTACTCAGGAAGGGGATATCTGAAAGTTGAAATTTCTCTGAACTATTGCATATCCCACCCTTCACTGAGTTCCTGCGAGATCTTTTTTAGTTTTGCTGAATCAGTACTTTCGAAAAGTAAAACATTATGTCTAAAGAGTCTGACCCATGTGAGATCAGAAGTTCATGTCATGATCCCTGCAATAACAACTACCAGACCCTGTGAGGCAATCCTTTATTATATGACTGATATATTAACAAAAATATTACAGATAATGGATGAGAATCATATGCAGGGCAAATAGTGGGATTTAGCAAGATGATATCTACTTTCTGATAATCAAACTGTTAAAGGAAAAAGTGAACCTTTAACTGTAAAGAGATCAAATTTGTTCTAACCAGGATTGTAACCTGATTGGAGAAAGCATCATCTGCTGAGACACTTCAAGTGGCACCTGTCTAACCATAACCAAAGTTAGTACTCCAACGTGTTGTCTACTGCTCTTTTATCTGAGATTTTTCCCTCAGGCCTCTTAGAACCAGCAAAAACACTCTTTTGTTGCCACACCAGTGCACATTACACTGTAGCTACCAGGCTGAGAACCATGGAGCATCCCTGCTTTTACCTCCTCTGCAAAGGGAAATAAACTGGAAGGTCACAAACTGTGATCATTTGACTGGAACCCACCTTATTTACCCAGTATAAACAGTGCACATTGCAGAGGTATGACAGCAATTTTCACATGCAATAAACTGTGATATAGATTGAATATGTGGGTCCCTTCCGTTAAAGCAGTGGGAAAAGGATTGAAAGGATTGAAATCTTGAAAGGATTTCAGGATATGCTACAACTTCTGCTCCAATGTGGTTGAAAACTGGTAGCATACCAAATACCAAATCTGTACTGCAATAAAGCATTTATCTAGTAACATCCTGCTTTCTCTGAAAAAGACATATCTATATGAACAGTTCTTTTGAACACTTGCACTGAAGACATCTTCAGCTTCAAAGAGCAAACCACTGACCTGGGTCGGTGCAGAAAATTTGAAGGATTTATTATACAAGCCTGCATAGCAGCCTTAAGCAAGGAGACATGAAAACTCTTTTTTGTGGAAGCCAAAACAATTAAATCTCATATGATTAAAATCTCTATGACTGAAAATTACAGGTGTGGAACATCCCTTGTATTCTTTGTTATACAGATGAGATAAAGCTTGCCAATTTTATGGTAGTGATTCTTTCCCACAGTTATACATGTTGCTGGGTAAAATCAAAGAAGTCAAGATTTCCTCTGGCAGCAGAAAACAAGTGTAAGATTTTAGCCCTATCTGTGTCCCCTAGACACCTACTCTTTTAGATCTTGCCTTGGTTTAGACTTACATCTCCAAAATGAGTCCAAAACAAAAGTTGTTGAAACATTTCTGTTATGACAGTGTTTAGTATAAAAAAATTTTCTTCTAAACATCTATGGGAAATTATTGCATTTTTTTGACAGAAACAGAATCTATAGAAAGAAGAAGTTGAAAATTTTAAATAGAATAATCTGGAATAATTTTCATTTTTCAAAACAATAGACAAAAATAACCAGATTGTTTCATAGACAGAAAAGAAAAAAAAAAGGATGAGGGGAGAACTGGAAAATGTTGACTGAAAAGATAACCTTGTGTTTCCATGAAACCAAGAAAAGAGGTTTTGACAATCTATTTTCATAGGATTCCCAGTGGTGTCTGAAATGCAGACATCTGCTGCAAACATCCCCCTTTAATTAAGTCATCAGCTATTTTTAACTAGACAAAATTATATCACACATTCAGATTCTTGCTACAGACTTTCCATCTTAGGTCTTTGCTCACATCTATACATCAAGGGCACTGGAACATCTTCCCTGTTTTAATGCATTTAGAGTCATAATGCTACTGTGGGGAAGGGAAATCTTCCCATGTCATTTGGTAACTGATTCCCTGTCAGGATTTTAAAGGAAAAAGCATATGGGAAGAAAAAAGGTAAAGAAGCCAAACATAAGCAAAAAGATCCAAAGCTGAATAAGCTTTTGTTTTATTACATTTTCAAATTGGTTTTCAAGCTCTTGTTGTCAGTAACCAAGATCCCCTTTTTATATGTATATATACACACATATATATATGTATATATGTAGCTCAAAGGTACTTCAGAGCCCAATACAGCAGCTGCATTCACCTTCTTCGTGCAGTTATGCCCTCACTTGTCTGCAGTTTCCATTCCAACCTCTTTCAAGCCCATATAGGACTTCTGAATTAACACTCTCTGGGATCAGTGGATAGAGGGGCAGATCAAATTAAAGATATTATGGAAAAACTAGACTGACTTGTTTTCTGCAAAGTTAAAGATGAACCTGCAGTAATTGAAATCTATGCTCTTAAGCACTCCTAGCAAGAGTTTTTCCCACAGTAGTCAATGTCCCTTGTTTTCCTCTCATGAACTGCAGAATTTTGTTCCATGGCCTTTTCAGCTCATCACACCACCCTTTTAACTCCCAGGAACCATGCCTGCCATGTCTAGTTCCTTAGTGCTGCATTTTCCTTTAGCAGCTTTCTGTTTTTCATAACTTAGAACTTTTGATTATTTCCAGATTTGTTTTCTGTTTATTATCTGGAGATGGTTATATATGCATATATATATATGCATGTATATACATCCATAAATGTGTTCTAAAAAGTCTGGAAGTGCATGTTGTCAGGGGAGGGAGTATTAACTGATGACTCAGAAATTGCAAGGAGTTCTCCTAATTTGAATGGCTCAGAGTTTTTTGTCCAATTCATTTAAGATTAGCTAGTAAATATTGTAAGCATTGTTTGTATATAATATTGAATGCACACTGATACACATAAATGAAGCAAGCTGGCTTTGCACAGCTTTTAATGCATATGTAAAAGAAGAATGTTATATTACAAGTTTTCTGTTGAAAATAGGAGAATATTCCCTACTGTGTTCTGTAATGAGGATGCAAGAAGTTTAAATTAATTTATATGCCAAAAGAATGTATCCAGACCAGTACTTTTTGATCAGGAAACTCAAATAAATTAAACTCACTTCAAAAAGATCATTTGATTTTCATCATTTTCATGAAGTCAAATGACTTGCAAAAGAAGCTGAACTTTTAAAGCCCTAGAAAAATAGGCATACAAGCATGATGTAGAAGAATCCAAATTTTAGTATGAATGATGATGAATAGTAGCCTGTGTGAATTTCAGAAGACACAGCTGGTAATTATTCCAGACTTTATGGAAGCAATTTTTCATCTACAGACAAGATTTTGGCAAGGCTCATTTCTCAATAAAGTGAGCTGGACTGCAGATGCAATAGGAAAATCTCAAGTTAGATTATCATTTTGCAAAGGCTGAGCAAGGTGCTGCAAAAATAGGCATCGAATGTCAATAATGATCTCCCAATGAATTATCAATGCTGGAACATGATGACAAGTAAGAATTTAACAGCAGAAAGTAGTTACTGCAAACAAAGTTACAGGTACTGAGCACTCCTATCTAGCAAAGCACTCAAAAACTTATAAAAAAAATCAATAAAATACTTCCTCTGAATGTTAATGGGTTTTAGGTCCAGGTCTTCACTAGCTATTCACTTAAAAAACACAATTTATTGCATGAATATTAGTTAGACAACTCACTATGCCTTTAATGCTGCTGCTTAGACTTTCAGACTCATCATGTGCCTACTGACTGATGAAATGTCACAAAACATCTTCCTCTGTGAAAGCCCAGTAACTGTATTTGAGCATAAATCTGTTCTTCCAACTAAATTGCCCATTTTTATAAAAGATATATCTGAACCTTCTATAAAAATCAGATAAATCCATTTTATCTAAGATATTTAAATGAAATATTTAAATCTGATCTACTTAAGTGGAGATAAATGCTCTGTATCATTTAAGCACTAAGGAAGTAAAATCCATTTTGTCTTCCACACTCTTCTAAGTGGGGGGATAGCTGGCAAGCTTAATCTGTTCTCTTGGACATCTCTCTCCTACTGTCTAAATTCTTAACCCACTTTTGGAGCACCTCCTGAGCTGCAGTAGTTCACAGCCTGGCATGATGAGCCAAACAGATCAGAGACTGCTTCACTAAGAGATATCCATGCTGAGGGGCTGAGTTTACCTGAAGGTGGTCATTTTGCCTACCAGTTTAATGTGAACCATCCCATCAACAGCTTCACATAATTCCTTTTTTACCATCATGTGAACAGAAGTGAAGGTGTGTAATTTCTTCTGCAGACAGCTACATGAGGAGCAAGAACAATCATATCCACTATTAGTATAGTAATAATGTTCTTAAGCATGCACATATGCTCTGCTGTTCTTAAGGACATTAATGCAGGAAGTGGCACACTGATCTTCCCAAGTTGTGTTTGTGTGTGCATTTGAGGACGTGCCTATGCAGAATCTGTAAGGAGACAGCTGGGCTCCCAAGGCTTCCAAGCCAGAGTTCTCTTGCCACTTGTATTCTTGTTTAATTTACATCTTTTATTTTTTTTAATATTACATGAGGAACCGCAGATTACAGAGTTTACCCTACCTCCACAGCCCCATAATACAGTTCTAAAGTCCAAGATCATAATAAAGCTGCTTGCTCTTGTTCTCTAGAGGGAACACACCAGTGAATTGTAGGTCTCTAACAATTATGTCAACTTGACCAACCAACTGGCAAGCTGCAGGCTGGCTGTGCCATTTTCAAAGGTTTTTCCTCAAGGGTTTTGAGAACAAAAATCATACCTCAAATGATATTTGGCTTTCTGAAAATGAGATTACTAGCGGTAGGTCTATTTATTCCTAAGGCCACCATATTTATTGTGCATGCTGAGGAAAAAAATGCACCGTGACTGCTCAGAGGACCCAGTGGTTTCCAAAAACAATAGATCAGTGCTCAAGTATGACACAACAATTCAGTGCATATATGGCATGTGCTGTTTCCCAGAGAGGTTGTGGATGCCCCCTCCCTGGAGGTGTTCAAGACTAGGCTGGACAAGGCACTGAGCAGCCTGATCTAGTGGGAGGTGTCCCTGCCTGTGGCAGGGGGGTTGGAACTCGATGATCTTTAAGGTCCCTTCCAACCAGAACTATTCTATGAGTCTATGATTCCCAGACATAAGGGATTAATTATACACACACAGCATAGAAGTAATGATACTTAAGCATCACAAGGAGTCTGTATGCATATAGAAAATCAGATGCATGAAAAGCTACTACATTTTTGCAAAATTTCCTCTACAAATATGTAATAGTAATATGATTGGAGAGGGATAATGGGAAGCAAGGAGCCAAAGAATGTAATTGCACAAATGCCACTATAGGAACAAGAAACCTAGTTTGTCACCATCTCCCCAAAATTATATCCAACAAGTGAAGAATTTTGGCTGAATTAATTGCATTCATGGTCTGCTCTTTATAGGCTGTGTTTAGGTATCACAAGCTGCTGCAGTGACAGCAGGCTTATGACACTATACTATCTATGCTTACACGGACACAGACCCTCTTCTCTTGCAGTCACGTTAGTAGTAATTGGAAGAAGTAAACTCCTTTATTTTGGGAATCTCCCCATTCTTCTCATGATTTCTGAAGCTAAACCTAAACAACATGGGACAATTCAGAAAACTCACATACTTGCAGAGGCAATGGAAAACCAGCCTAGAAAAGCTGAGGGCAAGGGAGACCTTTCTTCATGTCACTGGATTGTCCTCCTAACACAGCATCTCTGAATGAAGAGACTTCATGTGCATTTCTGAAGCATTATGAAATTAATCTGGACATTTGGGATGGTTTTAGACAACATGCTCAACTAGAGACTACTTCCCTCTTCAGTACGGAGTCCCAGGGTCAAGGGGAAAAGGAATGGCATATGTGTTTACATTCACAGAGGCTCAAATATCATACTGATTTGACATGCATATGGATTGCATATTACCACCAGATTTCTTTTACAGATATAGGATTTTCTTCAAACTCCTAGGATTGAGAAACTCTTAGTCTTTATGGAGGATTAAATACTTGCTCAATTTCAGAGACTGTTTTGGCAAGGTCTCTGTCAAAAACAGTATTAATTTAAATGTAAACTACAGCAGGTTTGAGTTTTGGGATATAAGGTGCCATATAATTGACTGATATAGATGGCTTGCTGTTCTCTAATATATCAGTAAACTAGAATGGGGAAAGGGAAACTGGAAATAGAGAACTGAAAGTTTTCAGGGAAGGCAAATACTGTATGTTATGGACTTAGTAATTACATGGTGAAGTAAAGACAAAATTATAACATTAGAACTTCTACTGGTTAAAAAGCTTGTTTTTATGGGATTAGACAAGGTGAAATTAGAAAAATTCAACACAAACAAAAAAACAGTTGCAGTAAACTGCTGCTCCTGTATGCCTACCTATCCTGGAGCTGAGAAAGGTCAAACAGAAAGGAAATATTTATAGCCACAGTTGCTCAATCTAGGTCCTCAAGAAACACGAGAGAAACAGGAGGTGGTGGATGTCTGTAATGGAATTATATAAGTTCTTTAGATTCATAGGTTCTTTTCATAGTATGCTCCCAAAACATCCCAGTCACTAGTCCTGCAAGGGGTTCAGTAGCAACCACCAAAGCTATAAAGGATCAGCTGGCTTCATAAGAACAAACTGAATATAGAGCCAGAATGTCACAATGTTCTATAGCATCTGCCTTCACAAGTCTTTTCTCAATTCTATCAGTTACAACCAATGTTCTCATTTTTTTTCCTACCTACAATGACTCCTTGAATTAGGTATTCCCTCTTTAAAAATGTTGTATGTCATTTTCTCTTCTCCTCTAGATAACTCTGGATCTTCAAACATTTGCAATTATATTCACTGTTACATTTTAGTCTTACAAGACATAAACTCCTCACATATTCCCTGTGGCCATCCAGCTCAATGAGGGCATGATTTGCAATGTTTATAATTTTCCTGTATTATTTGCAAGCTGACTGTAGGTTTTAGATACAAGCTATCAGTTGACTGTGTGCTGTAAGAGTATGGTCTGTTTTTCACATATATCCCATCTAACAGATCAAAGTGCCAGGTGGTGGAAAATCTTCTCTTGAAGCTTTAGAATTATTCTGTGAATGTTTCTTCTGAGTTCACTTTGGTGGCAGGCACAGTTACTGCAGTCTTATTTTGACTCTACAGCTCTAAAAATGTTCCCATTAGGAGAATAAACTTCTTCCTCATGCAGTCTCAGGACTTAGCACCTTACTGTTAACCACCTTAAAGACTTCTGTCCAGCAGGGCACACTCATGACCAGCATCCTCTGTGCTCCAGGAAGGCTGTGTGAGCTCTTCAGTGCACTCCCTGAACTACCTGCCAAGAAAGATGGCTATGGATAGCTTAGCATGACAGCAACTATTTCTGCTACTATTGCCAAACTTGTGACTTGATCATCAAAAATCTTTACTCACCTCCTGTCCCTCACTTTCACACATCAGAAACATCTTCAAATTGCTAAAGAGACAATGATTTAAGGTCAATATCCTCTTCCAAGAAGTAATGGCACTTGATAAAGGGGATAGAAATTGCAGTCATTATACCAGAGCACAAGATATCAGACTGTGCTTATTCCGAGACACACCAAAATCAGTAGGAATGATAGATAGAGACTTCTAGTCAAAGATGTGAGCCCAAACATTACTTACATGTCAATAGAAAAAGAAGTTCTATGAACATTTCAGTACAAGGATTTCTCATCACGTCTCTTGGGAGATTGTTCAAATACTGACCAATTTTGCTATGATATACTCCTCAGTCCTTAATGAGGACATGCGTTAGAAAGTACTTCATCATCTTCTCATGGTAGAATACATTATACTCTTCTCTCTAAATGCAGAATAAGAATAGTATTTGAATACTTCTGCCCTTTGAGCCCCTCTTAGGGCTTTCTTCCTACTTTTTATCTTTCTCTTATTTCTTTTTGGTCCTTTAAGCAATGTGGCTACTTTATCTTTGGCTGTAGCCAAAGCCAGAACTGTATACTGTGAAAAGCATTTGCATAGTTGCTCTACTTCTTACATCATGCCCTTGAGCATCTGCTGTTGATCAGTAGAGCATCTGAATCAGAATAACCATTTTTATTTCCTGTTACATTCTTAACAATTCTGTGCATAGCAAACCTACCAAATGACAATATCTTCTCTTTATTTCCCCTGCTTCTGTTTGTAGGAATTGAATTTATACTCAAACTTCTGTCTTCAGCTCAGTTTATGAATGGTGCTATTGCCATAGTTCTCTTTCCTGGAATGGTGGCTTTCACAGGAGCTTCAAGATAACACAGAAAGCTTTAATTGATTTATATAAATGTTCTCCATTGCATATAGTTTGAAGTTTTCAAGGTATTAATCTGTAAATTTTCACATGCAAGAGAAAACCAGTAAAAACTGGAAGGGACTATGTAAAACTGATAATTTCTCTCAGATCCTTTTAGGCTTCCCAGCTTACCTTTAGAGGCTGGGATGCTCATTCCTGCTTCAAGTGCAACATTTACACCAAAGGCAGTACCTTCCTTCCTCTAAAACCCACACACTTGAAAGAGAATTGTTCTAGTTTTGTATTCTAGTTGCTCCTTCACTGAACAATTTTAGAGCTTTTACAACACCTCTCGGTAGATTCAGTCTGTTTAGTTCTGATGCAAGAACTCAAAAACCTATCATTTGCTACATGTCAGCTGACTCTTTTTCTCTGAATTCCATTGTTAAAAGCAGAGCTTTGTGATGCTTTGTGAGGAGCCTGAATTAACGACTGGACATGATGAGGATCTTAAAGGTGTCTTCCAACTATAATATTTCTATAATTATATAAAGTCCAATATACACAAAAGAAGTCTATGTCCCAGTGACTTAAGTGCATTGGATGCTTCTGTTTTTATGTCCGGCCCTTTTTACTTTAACTTTCAAGAGAGATATTAAAGCACTAGTAGGGAAGAAAAGCAAGCTGGTTTGCATGCAAATCTCACTTGAGGCACTGGATGACAGGATTTGAATTGCCTTATTTTGGACAGTAGGTTAAATTTAGGTTCTAAATCTAAGACAGCAGTTTAGCAAGCCTTGTATCTCACATACCAGTGCATGTTAATGGAACAAGGCTCAAAGTTAGAGAATGCATGACTGCATGCAGTAATCATAGCTGATAGCACTTCAGGGAATTATGAGAAGGCAGTAAGTGTGACTCACAGCAGTGGGCCACTGGGCAGGCTGAAAGATGGGAGAGGAAAGCCATTTTGGATACACAGTCTTGTCACTTTGAATTTTGTTCTTTCCCTTTTCTAAATTAGTATGAATGTTCCTTTCATTATTTTCTGACTTGTTATTTCTTGTATGCTTTTATTCCAGATTTTATCTGTGCCATAATCCATCTTTCATGCCTCTTTTTTGCTATTCTCCAATTTACATTTATTTGTCTAGCAGTGTAACAACTGCCTTTTACAGTGCTGGCACAAGCTTTTTTCTTTTGTAAAGAGCTTTATAATGACCTTCCTAATTTCCATTTTTAAAGCCTGCAAGATTTTAAATTTTTTTTTAAAATATGACTCATCAGCAGAACATCTTAGCAGTTCCAGAATGCTGACAAGTGATCCACTCCCAGAGACTGAGTTATGGTTTAGTTCCATTGCAAACTTTTAAAGGACATGTTACATGATTTCATACTTTAGTAAGGAAAAAGATTACATTGGTAACAATCCTTGGATAAATTAAAGCAAGATACTGGTGGAAAGTGCGAAAATAACACATGCTTTTACATTTGCTCTTGCCATTGTCATTAAAATAGCACTATCAAGTTAGGAAACCAGAAACAAAACCAAAAATATTACCCATTAGTATTCTCTTTCAGTATGAGAAGGCTACCAATGAATATAATTTACATTATCAGTCCATGATCCAAAATTTTTGTGCTGGTCCACCAGCTTGTATTATATAAGTGAAGTGCTCCATCTCGTGGGTAGCTCCTGGGCAGGCGAGCCAGGTACTTTGTGCAGTGTATTCAGATACCCCTCAGGGCTATAGCATTTTTATCTAAGCTGTATATTCGAGGACAAGAGCTGCAAGTGCTCTGAGTCACCCGTTTTCAGACAAAACCAGAAAGTTCAGGAGATTGCATCCTCCAAAATTTTGTATTTTATTTTTTATAGCTCTTTGCATTTAGATCTAATGCAGATTTCAAGGTAGATGTCTTGTCTTGATTTATTCTGAGATTCTTATTTCTATGTTTTTAATTTAAGAACTTTCCTCTTTTCCACAGCACGCTCTGTTACATTTCCAACCTAGGCAGTTCTGATTCTAATCTATGATTATCCCTTTCAAACTAGCCTTCTTCTCCTTACAAACACACTGATTTGGATAGAAGAAGGAGATCCTTTCACCTTTGCAGTATAAGTTCTTTCCTATTTAAAAATACACCAAAAAAACCCAGAACAAAATCAAATAAATTAACAAAACCAATCCAAAAAACAAAACCACAAATACCTGCTATCTCTCAAAATATTTAACTGCAGTATCAAAATATTCAAGTAAATGTTTCTTTCTGCTTGTTCTACATTGGAAATAAGAGTTACATTTTGTGTTTTGTGAACACATTGAGGCATGGTAAACATGACCTACTTGTTTTAATAAGCCTTGAACTGGCAAATGCCAGATGGTTGATCCTGTTTTCTAAGATTTTTTTGTTTGTTAAAACCTGCTGAACAAGTAGTTGACACTGTTGAAGTCTCACTTTTCTAGCAAAGAAGATAAATTGTGACTTAAAATAGTTGGTGCATTTTGTTCACAAGCCTAGGAATAGAAAGTCCATGTCTTGGTTCTGTGTACCTTTGTTGCTTTTTACAGATTGAAAAAATCTGCACAAAACAAATCTCTAACCAGTATTCTGGTTTTTTGAGGACTTAAAAGAGATCAAAAGTGTACAGGATGTCAATGCCAGTAATATCCATGGCTGAGAGCCCCCTTGCAAATCAGGAAAACTTAAAGGACTACAGCAGGAAAAATGGAATGACTCCATTCAGACCTGAATGGAAATCACCAAGGAATTTTGACAGGATCCCAAGGAGACCTCTTTCATACACAGAGTTCCATCTTCCTCTCAGTTCTTTGTCTATAAAATAACAAAGCATTTTATTTTCCCACCACAAGTTCAGTGCAGCTTCACCAGTGTGACAGGGGCTGATGTGCTGCTTCCTGCTGATCAAACTCTGTTCAGATTGGCTGAACTTGGTACATCCATCCAGTGACTTCAACAAAACAGTATTGAGTAGAACAAATCTAGAGCACAAAGGGGTTATTTCTGGGCCTGCTGCCATATTTGAAATGAGGTGTGAAGTTCCCCTAGTACCATAAAAACCTCAACCTGAAAGCTGAGGGTGGAGGATGGAGGAACAAGCCAGGTTTCTGACTGGTCATTGACAGGAATGTGTTGTTGGAGAGCAATGGCAGGTACTCCCCTTAGAGATAGTGGTATGTGGTTTAAGTTCTGCTCATGTTTGATACACAGCAAACCAGATATAGGGAAAAGGCACTACATGGCAGCCTGGATGAAAATCCAAGACTCTCACTCTTCTCTTACACTACAGATTGTACTTCATTCTCTCCCCACCTCACCCAGACGTTACCAGCTTCCAGCAAGGTTGAACTCCTCTCTCCTGTGTCTGTGCATCCCCAGAGCCTGCAAGCTGTCACTTGCAAATGGCTTAGCGAGATAACCAGCAGGCTGCTTCATCCCCACCAGAGAGTCCATGTGGGTAACCAGCTGGTCTGTCTTCTTAGTTAAACTTTAGAAAAGGGTGGAAATTTCAGAAACGCTTAGCAACGCAGAAAAGATTTGTACATCATTTGTCCCCCCTAAAAGTAACTCCCTCTCTATTTTTACATTCAGCAACAAGATCCAAATTTGTGATTGATACTAACAAAAATATTATTCTGAGGCCAAATAAGCCACAGAATATACCACAGTATATGGTATGGTGAATCCATCACATTAAAACAGCTTTTTCAAAATTACACTTTTGCCCTGCCTCAGGTGCATCCATCCAATTTGCATCTCAGAAAAACTTATTCACAGACCCAAAGTTTGAGCAAGGAACTCAGATATGTAGCACACACATAGCAGTCATTGCTCCCAACCTCAGCAGCCATCTGGAGGAGAGTTTTGAAGCTCACTGACATGCTGAAGAAGGGGACCTGATCGAGAAATGATGGTAAACAGCTGCCAAAGGGGAGGGGAACTGGAGCTGAAAGCTTTCACCAACAGCTCCCACATTGCCCCACAGTGCTACTAGCAAGTAAAAATATGTCACAACCTACTGATCATGCCCAGTTTACATTTCATAAATTAAAACATATCGGCTGTTTCTTAACATTTTATTTTCAGTCTTCTTTCAGTCATAATTTGGCCTAAGGACTGCATCTGTGATTAATTCCATGTAACAGGACCTTGCCATTTGGGCTGCAGTTGTCATCAAAATATTCTAGCGCGCTCACATAGGCTGAGAGAAATATATTTTTTTAAATATCCCATCACTCAAAAATTAGTTCCAAAAAAGAAAACCACAGTTGCTTTTTGAGATTAAAACTAGCCCATATTGAAATTCTGCTCGTGCATTGAAATTTCCATGGGTATATATGTATAAGCAAAGCAGTACAATAGCAGTAATACATACAGACAATAAATTTATCTATGTAATGAAGTTTTGCAAAATGCAGTCACCCCTTAATATGCTCCTTTGGGCATTACATAGCAGCTTGAAGACAACTGCAAGTGTGTGTTTTAAAGCACTCTTTTTTCAAATCTGATCCTCTTTTAAATCTTAAGTGTAGCTGTTATCAGGCAGCTGTACACTTGGTGCTACAAGAGGTGGTAAGACAGGTACCAGGTTCTGGATAAATTTTTTTTTTAAATAACTTAAAATCTCCCATCTTCCCTCTAAACATCCCTGTCTCTTTCACAGCCCTACCCTGAGCCAGGTGTGTATTGATCTGTCCCAGCTGCTGTGGATGGTGTGCCACCAAGGCCAGATGCTGGAGAAGAGCTCCACTTTCAGGAGCTGAGGTCTGCTTTGGACAAGAAGCTGCAGGAGGGACAGAGGTCCTGCATGAAATGAGGTGGACAACCAAGAATTCCATCACTGCTGAGCATCTTAATGTATTTCAGGAGCGCTGCCTTCTTGGAAAATGCATAACCAAGGTTGTCAGGAGATCAAAGCAGATCAATAAAACAAAAAGAGGTTGGTTGTGACATTATTCTCTAACAGATCGTAGGCTGTAGCCACCCTTGGTGCTGTTCCTGTCAGCTGTGATCATGCTGACAAAAGCCGGGGAGCCGTGTCTGGTGTGAAAAGCACTGCCTGCATGCAGTGAAGTAAGCATGTTGTTTCCCAGCTTTTTTATGATTCCTCCCCCAGCTTATGTTTTTGCTGTGTATTTATACCTGTGTGTTTTTCCTGTGTATTTGAGGTTCAACAGTCCTTGACTAAATCCTCCATGTAGTAGCATCTGGTTTTGGTCCAAGTGCCCAGGCTCTGGCAGCAGTGATGTTGCAGGAGCAGGAAGAAGAGGCAGAGGGAGAGGAAAAAGGGACAGGAAATGGAGAAGTATCCCCTGTAGATGACTCTGGAGCAGAGGAAGGGAGGCAGAAGGAACATGGAGAGGATCTGCTGTGAACTGACTGTAACCCCCCTCACTAGTTCGGGTACTAGTTTAGAAGCTCTTGAGCTGTGGCTACAGATTAGCCCCTGTGGGGCTTTGTCATTCCTATGCTTACTTGCAAGTGACTACAGCTTTGCCCCTTTATATAACTAAGTTCATGCTGCCCAGTAATTTTCACAGGAAAGGGGAGACCCACAGAAGCACAAGTGAGAAGGAAGAGACAAAAAGATCTAGACTTTGGGGCATTTTCTATTGACAACAGAAGTACTTTTCTAAGGACATATATTTCCCTTTAAAAATCTGTAACAAGAGAGATTGGTTTAGCTCTCCTGGCCCCCATCCACTCTGCCAGCCATTCCACAGCATTTTTCCCACTTGCCTGTCCTGCTGTAATATGCTGGTGTGCTCAGTTGTAACAGTTGCCACTTGCCTGAGGAATCTCACATTAC
The DNA here is from genome assembly GCA_013400935.1 of Turnix velox. Lineage (NCBI taxonomy): Eukaryota > Metazoa > Chordata > Aves > Charadriiformes > Turnicidae > Turnix > Turnix velox. The sequence continues at coordinate 14,622 of VZTY01025090.1, read as the reverse complement.
TAATCAGTAAATCAGCAAAAGTGACCTGTCTACTACAGATCAGAGCTTAGAGTGAAATGATTTTCTCAGCCCTTGTTTCCTAAGAGTTAGATTATTCTCCTTCCTTAATGAGAAATAAGCTAATACATGGGAAGAAGATGACACCCATCTCATGCATACCTGTCTGAGATGTGGAAAGCCTGGGGACACAATTTTTCCCTTTCGTGGACTTCAGCTCCTCATCTAAGTGGCATCAGCACTTTCCCACAGTTCACACTGTGATTCAGACTTCTTTATTCCTTTCCATTCTTTGCTGATCCACTTCACAGCTTGTTAAGGAGTCACTGCTCACAATAGTTAAATAATTTATTTGTCTCAGTTTCTCACTGGACCAGGCAAAATTTTACAAATTATTACAAGTTATTTTTGTTACAGCTTCCAGGGGAGGAATTAGATAGGCAGACCTTCAGAGCTGCTGTGTAGCTGAGGCTCAGGTGGGAGTCAGGTGGGAGTCAGAAGGTCCAGACATCCCAGTGTCATTCTCTCAGATATCCACCCTAGCACTGAAACTGCTTCCCAGTGCATGTCACCACAACTCAAGCATTCCTGTACAAAGTAGGAGTTTAAAGAAGGAAAAAAGTCCTGAGCAAGAGCCTCTCTGTGCACTTCCACCTTTCTGGCCTTTAATAACTCTCGACAGCTGGGAAGTGATCTGGAGAGCCTGACAGCAGACAGAATTGCTTAGCTGTAAGCATGCTCAACTTCAGCCTCCATTTTTTGGCCAAACTCTCATTTATCCTCATAGTCTCTGAAGTTACTGGTTCTTTGAACCTGACTGGTATTCCACATAAGCAGTGTTTTATGTATAATCAACTTCTTTATTACATAACAACCAGCAACATCTGAAAGCTTTAAACATATTCTAACATTTTAACGATAGCAAGGAAGGATTTATGGGCAGAGTAAATATCTTTTATTGGCTCAGTGATGTAGCTGGAAAAATGCAGGCTTGCTTTTGGGCACCCAAACCTTTTTCCAGATTTGAAACAGAAGCTGCAAAATTGTGGCTTGATGATTGCTGTTCCTTTTAGTCTTGAAGCAAATCATGGATGCCTGAGCTCTTGCCTGGTTTCCCAGCTCTACAAACAGGGAAATTAAGGTATTAAGCCCCTGCATGCCTTGTTTTGATTACACACTTCGATCATCATGGCTAAATTATAAAACTGTATTAGAATTCTATAAAATTCATTATGAAGTGGAATAACTATATACTTGATGATCTTGCCTTTGAATTGTCATATTATATTGCCTTATATCATCATTTTCAATCAATACTGTACCTCAAAAGTCTTTCTAATCAACCTCAGTAAATTCATAATATTCGATCTTTGTTCCCTAAGTGGTACTTCTTCTTTTTTAAAAATGTTTACTTGTTTTTAGGCCCCTTCTGTAAAATTCTCTCCTTAAAGAGAAGAGAAATGCACTGTCCATGGCATACCTTGTAGCTGCTTGGTTGAGGCAGACTGTTCAGAAGGTATTAAATCTTTCCACATTTTAGAGAGCTTGGAAGAGAAGGAATTTATCCATATTTAGCAGATAGTGGAGTAAGTACATTCATTCTTCTGGAAGCCACAGGTTTTGGGGGCAATAAATCCTTCCATTGCTATTAGACAGTAGGCAATAAATCCTTTGATCTCTATCACACTCAATGATTTTACTCCACTCAGAATGTACATTTCATTGAAGTACTGTCTTCATTTCACATTTCCCTTGGAGTAATTTAGCCTCTGTTTCTAGGTTGCTATCACTTTTTTAATTAATTGGTTGTACCTCTTAACTGTTCACTGTTAAGTTCATGGCTCTCAGTTGCAATACCTATTAAGAGAGAACTTACATTCCAGCTTGTTTTCTAATTTTGTCTCATCATATGGATAAGGAATTTTGAAGATATACCAAATTATTCCCTCTTTCAAGACTACCAAAATATTTTCTCTTTTAAATAGGTAGTTGCATTCAAGCTTCTTGAAGGAAGATTTTCTTGAAAAGTTGTTTTATACTTTATGCTAATTTCAGGTCAGACCTGTTCCTTCAATCTGGCCTCAACCCTCAGTAGTCTCTGTGTTGGACTGAAAAGCAATGTAAATCTAATATCTGTTCTGGAGGAACAAGCTTTATCTCTTAATATAGAATTATTTTTTCTTCCACACAGGTAATGGTAAGATTTTTTCAGTTTAGATTCTGACACCAGAAAACAAATCTAATTGGCAGTTTCTAGCAGCACAGCACCTACCAATTCTTCGTAAGATGTTTATCTGGGGTTTTTTTCCCCTCCAATTTTTTTTAAAGACTGAAAGCATTTTCCAAAATCCATTAAAAAAAAAAAGGCATTAAAGCATTCTCAAACATTCTTTAAAACTCCATGCACTGATGGGACAGATGTGGAGGATGAACTCAGAATGAAGCCTGCAACTTGTACGATACAGGCTTGAAAAGTGTCGAGTTTTTAGCCTATCTTGGGTTATTTCTGTCAGACAGTGACACCTGGTGGCCAGTGAAGCTAACTGAGTTGCAGACTTACAACCCCTTGGTACCTGCCTCTGCCCTTGAGAGAAGTATTTCTGGAAGGCAGGTACCTAATTAGGAATGAGGGAACTGTGTAGCAAATGAAACATAGAAAGCCTAAGTGCACCAAAAGATCTGTCTTGTGGGGTTTTTTTCTTATGATGTTTAATAGCATCATATTAGACTGGAGATGCTTATCAGTTCCCCTATGGATAGGAAATAATATATATTTTGTTTATAAATACGTCAAGTATTCCCTTCTGCCACTGTGTTATTGTGCAGCTGTTAGGCTGGGGACAGTTCCAAAAAACTGCACCACGGGGTGAAATTGAGTGTTATCAGACTTCATAAACCATCTGGAACAACATGCTGCTTTTCACACCCTGAAATCCCTAAGTCCTGATTTCTACAGTATATATAAAAATTACATCTTACTGTAAAAATGTAAGGCTGAAGCTATGAAATCATAATAAGTTGTTCCAGGCTTTTCATTAATACTCTCATTTTATCACTGAGGTGGAAGGTGTGTTTGGCACGTAAAATATGGGGCAACATGGTATAGAGCAGCCCCAGCAATCCTCTGGCAGTTGTGGCCACCAGCTCCTCATAGCCCTGCCCAGCAGGGATCTCTTAAATAGTCCCAGCAAGAAGCAGTTCTCCAAAGGAAACTGATTGTCCAGCATACCACATTTTTTAGAAAAAAATCTGAGAGCTGAAGGGGTGTATTTTGTTATCTTTGCCAGAGGATTGATTTTCTGTAAACAAGACTCTTCCAGCTCATACATCTGTGACATCTTTACAAAAGGTGCTCCAGAGTAGGAGTTAGGCTGTCACTGGCAAAAATGCCTTTCAAGTGTAGCCAGAAACGGAACTAATCAGAGGTGGGAGCAGGACTGGTAGGTTTTTGTATGATGTCTGCTCATACAGCAAGTGAATTTGTCACTAAATAATGGAAAGAGACTGGTTCCTTGCTTCATTCATTCATCTACCCAGCTCCAATTCTAATCCATATGCTAAAAAAACCCCTACTTTTATCTAGAGGAGGCTAATATCCTGTTAACTCTGCTTTACCCTATTAACTTCCCTTTCTTTTCATATCCCTAAATGGGTGCCAACACTAAATAGGGTTAAATCTCTTTTCTCTTATAAAACATGTTACCATCTGCAATTATTGCTGCTTTTTTGGTTATCTAAAAAAAAAAAAATTATGAGATGGAATTAAAGATGAGAGAGCTGCTGAAAAAAAAATATGTATTAAACAGGAATCTTACAATTTCCTTTGTATTCATGATTCTGAAACTCACATTCAAAAGAAACCCAAATACTCTGTTATGAAAAGTGCTCAGTGAGTCACTAAGCTAGCCATAAATGTTTCAAAGTGATCCATGCAATGCCAGGTTACTGTAAAAAGATATGCCTACAGTCTCAGAATGGATTTTATCAATTTAAAGAAATCTCATGTGGTGCATAATCTATATTAAGAGTGTTTTCATTAAGGCTTAGGAAAGGGGAAGGTCTATTTGGCATTAGTAGTATATGAATGTGTTTTATTTAAATCTCTCTGTTCCACATACATTAAAATCATGTGACAGAGATGACAAAAGCCAGATATGTAAAACTGAGGCTGTCACTCTGCACTTGAACTTGGTCCCTGAGGACATTATGTGCTGCATGACATCAGCAGCACACATGGGTGTGACTTCTAAAATGGCTTCCAGAAAAAATGCAAGAGCTGGTTGTAGCAATATTCTGAGCTCCAGATTTCCATCCAGAGTAAAACACTGAACAAATAACAGGCCAGTTATGACTGTGACTGGAAGAAAAGCAATGCTGATTTGTAGTTGTTTGGTCATGGAAAATCACTGTGGTTATACTTTTATGATATTGACACTTCTGCATGGAAATGCATTGTTTTCAATGAAAACTAGAGCACCCAGGTCTGGTGTAGGAAGCCCCTGCTCCCTGCAGGGGATTGCCTTTGAAGGCACCTTCAAACTCCAGACACACCGATTCTATATAGAAAGCCCCCAAGCTCCTTCCTCTTTCCTTCTCTTTTCACATTGTCTATTTCCATGTATTAACATCTGCTTCCTCACTTTCCTCTCTTCCTTTCCCTTCAAATCCTCTCCAAAGATACTACGTCCACCACTCTCTCATATTTATCAGCTCCAGAACTTGCATCTGACTGACTCAACATTCACCCAGTCTTCGACTTTTCTTCATAGAGGGCCCTGACCAAGATTGGCTTCTTTGGGTTTTTTTTTTGCCACAGGTTATTATTCCCACAGACCACCTTGCCAGTGTTGTGTGCATAATTACACATGATCAGCTCTCCGTGGCTTCCATCAGATTGACAGCAATTCTTTTCAGTTCTTTTAATGCCAGACTTTTCTAGTTCACATCCTTTGACAAGAACTAGGGAAAAGGAGACATGCAGCCTGCAGTCATCTTGTGGCATCAGGAGCACTTAAAGGTAATGAAAACTTCACCCAAGGGCAACGGGAAGCACTTGGTGACAGCCTGACAACCTTGGATTTCCAGGCCTGGAAGGGGACACGTGACTAAGGCTTTCTCATCCCTTTGGCTGCAAAACTTAGATTTTATGGCATTTTCCCAACTCTTAAGTTTTTCTAGCAACCTTTCCCCATCATATGTCCTACTGAAACATTTCATGTGCCGCGTATTCCTCTGGGAGCTGCAAATCTCACCAGGAGAGGCTCTAAGGAAGTGTCTGGTTTTTACAGACCATTGAGAATTCTGGGGGAAATTTCTTCTCCACAGGATCTGAAATAGTGGAGAGGCTTCTGAATCAAGTTAACCAAGACAGTCTTTTAAATGAGCGAAGCTGGGAATGTTGCAGCAAAAAGACACCTGTATCCTGCAAATTTGATATTATTTTGCCAAAATTTATTGCTTTGTATATCAGAAGCAGAATCAGGTGTTGCCACTTGGAATGCCACTGGAATTGGGTTTTAATGAATGGTATTGTATGAACTGCATTTAGTTGCCAGGGTTCTTGGACA
>VZTY01025087.1:0-20153 GCA_013400935.1 Turnix velox | reverse complement strand
CCCGCTGCTCCGGTCCCCTGGTGCCGCCGGTGGGGAGGCCGGGCCAGCCCAGTCCCGCCGCCTCGCTGTGGCCAGGTGCTGCCCGGGGCTTTAGGGTGACCCGTACCCCATTCTCCTGGGGTGAGAGGGCCGTCCTGAGATCAGCAGAACCTCCCCCGGGGAAGGGCAACCGAGTGGCCACCGTGCAGCCCCGCTTGCCGTGTGCCCGGCCCCGCTTGCCCGGTGTCCGGTCCGGGGCTTGCCGTGTGCCCGGCCCGGCTGCTGCCGCTCGGGGCTGCCCGGGGAGGCCCCGGTGAGAGCCGGGAGGAGGTGGGTTGTGCTGGGTTGTACTGGGTTTGGGCGGGGGCTTCCCCAAACCCGGCGGTGCCCGGGGCCCGGGGGTGGTTCGTGACTCTTCCCGGTGCCTCCGGGAGACCCGCCCGGCCCCTCCGTGACTTGCAAAACACGGGTTTGGGTCGGAGGGACGGGGTGACAAATCGCTCTGGGAGCCTCTGAAGGATTTAATGGAGCCCTTGGGTGTTCTGATATTCGTGTGAGAAGTCGGGATCCCAAAAACCCCTCCCGGCTCTCGGCGGAGCAAGTTTTCCTCTCCCTTACGGAGGAGAGAGAGAGGGGAGGATGAGGAGAAGGTGAGGATGTGGAGTGAGCTCCCAAATGCCATTATTTATCTCCATAATCTTTTGCTTTGCTTACACACTTGTGCAGGAGGTGAGGTGGTGGCACGGAAACACTTTGGGACTTTCTTTGCTCTCTCAACAGCGAAAAGACCTGCTTTATAAACCCTGTTAGACCCATCTCAGGGTATAAAGCACTCTCAAGTCCTGTTACACCCGTCTCAGGCATTAACTTCTGTTCAAACCTTTGCTTCTCTCCTGCCGATCGCAGTTTCTGCCTCTCACACCTTCATTTTGCCCTTTGTTTTTTAGATAATGCCCTTTCTTATCTTCTTTTGCAATGCTTCCTCTGGATAGAAGGTTAATGTAGCTCTTGAGAGCTACTGTAGTTCTCTCATTTTTATTTTTCCACTCTGTTATTGCAATATCTTGCTCCAAATCTCTTGTATCAGCCCAGCCCCAGGGTTCATTTTGGTGCTTTTATCAGTGTTTCTCACACAGGTGAACTTCAGTCCGTGGGGAAGCAGAGATGTAAGAGCTGCCTTTTCCTCTTCTAAATTTATTCAGCCTTCTAGATACTGCATTGCTTTATGAATGCTGATGTGTTTGGTGTTTTTTTTTTTCCTTTTATATCTGTGTCATTATTTGTTTTCTTCAACACAAGAGATTTTTTTTTCCCCCTTAGCACTAGTTTTGCCTCAGGTTTTTAATTTTTCTGCCTTTTGCCTTGCAGTGATGGTGTTTATTTGTTTTGTTTTAGGGTTTTTTTTTTCTTTTTTTTCATGCTCAGTTCAGTTCTTCTTTGCTCATAATTTTCTGTACCTCACTGCTATGAGGTTATTGTCATATGGAGACCAACACATATTTATGTACTGATTCTCCCCCTGTTTATTACTTGGTATTAAGTATTTTTTCTATTTTCCTGCTAAACTATACCAGTCTTTTAACAGTGGATGCTCTTATCATGTGAATTATCCAAGATATTCCTTTGTATCTTCTCTCGGATTCCAAAGAGAACTGTGCATTCTGAAAACTTGCCACATCATTTCAAGTATTTAGGATGCTGTTAAATGTTTGTTTTGCATTTACCCAAATGCAGAGGATTGATCCGTTGTTGCTCTGCTCTAAATTGGGTCCATTACACAAAAGCACTTGCTAAGTATGTCTTTGTTCTCTTCTGCTGGGGCCCACTCAGCAAAAGAGGTCCTTTCTCCTGCCTGGCACCCTTCCTTTAGGACATTCCTGTTAGTGCTTTGTGCCCCAGCCTCTATTTGTTCTTATTTATACATCTACTTGAATAAGATGTTTGTTTCTTCTGATGTCTTCTTTTTCAGAAGCACAGAAGGAGTTAAGTGATTGCTTCTCTCCCTTTTTCATCCAGATGCTCTCTTGAAGTTCCTGCTAACTCTTAACAGTTCTCCATCCCTTGTGCAGGAAGCTTCTCCAGGAAACTTTCACACAGTATTTTTGCTGATCATTTGATAGCTCAGTCAGTTATTTACCTGCTCTTGGACTGCTGGTAACTCCAATTCAGCTAGTTCACACATCTCCCTTATCTTCAGTGATATTGCTGGGGTTACTGTTTTTAATTTTCCTTTTGGTTTGCCTTTAGCCTCTTGTGCATGAAGTTTACCTGTAATATTTCCTGTTAGCTGCTCTGCTATCCTACTCCCTGCCCTTATAATTCCATCCTTTTGCTCAGTGTCTCTCTCTTCATCTCACTGTTAAATTGTTCTATGCTTATTGCTATTTTTTCCCCTCTTGGAAGGGATGTGATGGTTTTCTGCATGACTTCTCAACACTCATCCTTGGTAGATTTTCAGTATTCAGCATTGGAGGTCTTGGCTCTCAGCATGTTTAATTTTCTGTGAGCCTCAAGCATAGACTGAAGTAGATTTCTTAATATGTTCTGGTTCCCTCCTATAAAGCAGGACATCTGCCTCTCAGGTAATGTCAAAGTCCTTTTCCCTTAAACTTTTTACATGTTTGTTGAAATTAAGGAATAAAAGGGACACATTTTGTAGCCTAAGTGATGACAAATCACCACCTTTGTCATTAATTTATCATGGAATGCTTACTGGCCTGTTAGTCTTTAGTCTTTGTTCAAATTTCCTTTCACATCAATATCTCCCCTACCTGGTAACTTACCACATTTTTAAATGTCTCCTATTGATTTCTTCAAGTCACTTAAATAAAGTCCTCACAAAAGGGAGCAGAGCTTGTCATGGGCACTGTTGTGTTTCCTCCTACACAGAGGCAGCAAATTAAAATGCCTTGTAGTAAATTGAAGACAAGCTCATGTGATGAGCTTCATCCTTTTCCCCTCCACTGTCAGTCTGTTGTCTTCAGATTTAAACTCTTTGGGTTTAGGGGATTTTTTTCCCCTCTCTGCTGAGCTTATGAATCCTCAGTGGGCTTTGAATTTATTTCTTATGCTTTATTCTTTGTGCTGTGCTGAGACTTTGTCTTTCAAGAATCTCACCAGAGTTATGTCTTGTATCCTTGTGTCCTAACAATGTATTTTACTTTCCCTTCCTGGTTTGTGTGCAGTGATTGTGAAGTTAACAGGGCAAGGGCTGTGCCAGCATGATCTTTACTTCCTTCTCTGTCCTCTATTACGTTGCTGAGGTGTAGTAAAAGTTAACTACATGACTCAAAAGGTTGTGTGACTGACCAGGGCATCATCATCTCTCCCCAGCTGTGTTTGTAATGGACTGGNTTACCACATTTTTAAATGTCTCCTATTGATTTCTTCAAGTCACTTAAATAAAGTCCTCACAAAAGGGAGCAGAGCTTGTCATGGGCACTGTTGTGTTTCCTCCTACACAGAGGCAGCAAATTAAAATGCCTTGTAGTAAATTGAAGACAAGCTCATGTGATGAGCTTCATCCTTTTCCCCTCCACTGTCAGTCTGTTGTCTTCAGATTTAAACTCTTTGGGTTTAGGGGATTTTTTTCCCCTCTCTGCTGAGCTTATGAATCCTCAGTGGGCTTTGAATTTATTTCTTATGCTTTATTCTTTGTGCTGTGCTGAGACTTTGTCTTTCAAGAATCTCACCAGAGTTATGTCTTGTATCCTTGTGTCCTAACAATGTATTTTACTTTCCCTTCCTGGTTTGTGTGCAGTGATTGTGAAGTTAACAGGGCAAGGGCTGTGCCAGCATGATCTTTACTTCCTTCTCTGTCCTCTATTACGTTGCTGAGGTGTAGTAAAAGTTAACTACATGACTCAAAAGGTTGTGTGACTGACCAGGGCATCATCATCTCTCCCCAGCTGTGTTTGTAATGGACTGGTACTTTGATCTACCTCTTCTTGTGGCCAAGCTCCTGCTTTAGATATTTACCTGGCACTGCTGTGGGAATTTGGTGTATTTGGCAGGCTTTGCCTGGTGAGGGATACTCACTGCCTCAAAGGTTGGGTGGAGATACTTATTAATGGCTAATGATAACTTATTAATGGCTATTTGTTAACGAGATGTCAAAGAGTTCTCATTTTTAGAGAAAATCATCCTTAGGTGTAGTGGCTTATAAGCTTGCAAAACATTTGCACCTGTAGTTACTTCTCTGCCTTTAAGGCTTTTTTTGTCATAGGAAGCTTTAAGTTTCTGAGTACCTGAATGCTTTGGAGGACATGAGGAGCAGGACAAATGTTGAGGACATTGTGATTTGAAGGATAGGTGTGGCTTTTGGGGTTGCTTGCTTCAGTGCTTGTGTGCAAACCCAAAATTAATATGGCTTGAATCATAGGTTAGAGGACAGTCTGCCTGCCTGCAGACAGTGGGACATGCTACAAAGTGATTTTAGGAAAAGAAAACCCAACAAATATACTAATGTTCTTTTCTTTTTTTTATTTTTTCTAGAAGGAAGCCTGTCTGGTGACATGTCAAAAGCTTAGGATTTTTCAGTGCTTTAAAAAACATTCACCTAGTGGTAAATGAAGAATGATAAGCACTCAAATTCTTATCAATTTATCAGCCATACAGCAAAAGGTTAAAGAAAAAAATTGAATGACAGGTGAGTTGTTCTTTTCTTTAAAGTTTCATCTCTCTGGAACATTTAGTGTAGTGGTATCTTAATTTAATCTTAATTAAGTAGTAGTTTAATCTCAGTTCTCCTGACTATCCTCCCGGAGTTATTTAGAAGTCTCAGCTGACTGTGAGCTGTTTCTGGTACCATTACAGCTTTCCAAAAGCTTCTTAAAATTGTTTTTGAGCTTTTTTTTTTCTGCCTTTTTGATGTGCAGCCATAACAAACAAATGTGTATGTGCTTTTTTTACCATTTTTAGACTGCCTTGTGAAACACTTAGGTGCTTGTCTGCAGCTGGCTTCCCAACCCAGTCCCAGTCATCTCCTGAGCAGCCTGGCTCTTTCCTCTTGTCAGCCCTGAGAGCTCTGAAACACACTGACTAACTTCCTCTGAGTTTCTTCCTACAGCTGGAGGCCCTAAAATGCTCTAAAAAGAATATCACAGCTCCAGCAGGATAGCTTGGAGACCTGTAGTTTCTCTGACTACACTTGTTTTGTGGGTGAGCATCAGGATATCTCCTGCCCAGTATGCAAGTGAGGCACAGGGAGGAGGCACTCAAGGCAGAACCTGAAGAGATGAAAGAGGCAGAAGCAAAGCTGGGTTCTTGTGCAGGTGCTTTTGGTTCTTTTTAATAGGTGAGCTAAGGGGCTCCTGCCCAGAGCTGTGTATCAATTTCTGTAGACTTCAGCTTGGAAAGCCCCAGATGAGGGATTACACTTTGTGTGAGTGCCTGCTGGCCAGGTTTGCTAACCCAGTGACCTACATGTTATATTTGATTCAGAGGGCAGCTGGCACTGGATCCACTTACAGGAGGAAAGAGAATCAGTGGGATGTCTCCTGCTCTGCCAGTGCAATCCCAAGCTGAGCCTAGTAAAGGATGAGCTGCTGGATTTCTGCAGTTGGCAAGAAGGTCTCTACACTCCCTGTTGGCTACTGGGGCTGAAAGATTGGGCCATCCTCTGATACTGCTTGAATTAATAAAGAAGTGTAAGTTTCTTCAGCCTGCTTCCTGCTGTGCTGTTGTGGGGCTGAGAAGAAGAGGGTCTAGACACTGTCTGCTGTGTGAGGCAGTTGCCAGACTGCTGACAATCCAAGCTCTCAGCTGAGGCATCACTGAATTTTTCAGCAATGTTATCAAAATCTTTCACACATCCTGAACTGCTTTCAGTTTATTTTGTGCATTTGTTCCAGCTTAGTCATGCTGTCTGTCTGCCTGGGCTTGTTTTGGTGGTCTGCAGCAGGAGGCTGCTCTGCCTTCCACACACTAGTTCTGTCTCTTGCCTTCCTTTGAAAATCAGCCCAGCTCTGACAAACTGGGGAAGCAAAAGCATTAGGATGAGTTTACAGACAAACTCTGGGATTTCATCATTTCAGGTCAGTGACATGAAGCTGGTGGTTTGCTGACAAGAAGCTGTCCCTGCTTTTAGCATTGTTCCATGTGTGATTACATACATATCACTGGGGCTAAATCTTCTTCCTATGGCAGGACGATGAGCTGTTTAGTTTCTTGATTTGTCCTCAAAATGCTTTTTTGATTTTTCTGTTCTAATGTATTGAGGTGCTTCATGTATTTTACTGCAATTTACTCCAGTGAACAAAAAAAACATCTCCCCATAGTTTAAGAGAGCTTTCATTGGCTTCTGGATAGTATAGGTGAAGTCTTATCCCTTGTAAAATGAGCTAGCATTACATTTACTAGAAAATGTGGGTTTTTTTTAAGAAAGAAATAATTGTACTGGGGGTTTTTTGTGCTGTTTCTTTGCAATTTTGCACCTCTGCTACCTGAGGAGTCCACACTTTCATCCCTCTACTGTCTGTTCTGGATTTTCTTAGTCCTTTTAAGAATTTTGAATCCTGATGTCTTGAATGCTTTTGTCAAAACTTAACCATGTGGTTTGTTGATAACATCTGTAACTTCCAGGGCAGCAAAGAAGATTAACTTGAATTAATTGGAGGATTTATTTCTGAGCCTCTGAATGAATGTCTGTGCCAAAACTTAATATGGTGTAGCTAATCAATTTTATTTACTGTGCCTTGTATCCCTTCAGTTTGTAGGATTAGTGTTCCCTGCCATCTGCAGGGTGTTTATTCTTATCTGCCTGCCACTTGTGAAGCTCTGCCTTATTCTCTGCTCCTTGGGCAACTGCTGAGCTTGTACAGCTCTGCCACGTCAGCCAGCTGGAGGCAAGTCTTGTTCAACTTCCCCAGAGCTGTCAGATACCACTATCTTTTTTTTAAAAGATCCCTATCTGGGGTGTGTATTCATCTGCCTCAAAGCATAGCTTTGTTTCAGAGAAGAAATGCAGCGACCTGCCTTCAGTTTGGGGAGAAGGGAAGGGGGGGAGTTGTGTTCTGCCTGATTGATGCTGCTGTTAAATGGGTGCTTTAAAGCGTTAAAGCTGAGGCCTTGTGAAGGTCGTGGTACAAAGGGCACTTCCACCCAAGTGTGGGGAGATGAGAAAATGAGTTGGGGAAGTGAGAAGGTGACAAATGCTTTGGTTTCTCTATTAGAAGGCAGTGTCACAGAACGGGCTGTGATGCTTGAGCAACCCTGAGCCTCCTGGTATCTTTGTGTGCAGAGGTGAGGGATAACCTGGGCAGGGTGGGAGTCTCTTACAGGCTCTGTTTTGCTCATACTGGTTCAAGTGAGGAAGGAAAATTCACTTCAAATCCACGTTTCAATTTTAGCATCCCTCTACTGGCTTAAAAAACAGATTTAAGGGAAGTAAAAAAGGCAGAAATGGTCCAGCATTCAGGTTACTCTAAAACCTGACTTTCACAATGAGTCTGCAGATAAAGAAACTACTGTTAGTGCCTGCCTCTTCTTTCTCCTTTGACTGTTATCCCAAACAAGGGATGAGTTCCCCAACTACTCAGCATTTCTGACAGAGCCAGCGTAGCCTAGAGAAGGCTGCAGGGTTAAAGCCTGTTGTTTTTTTTTATTTTGCATAAGCTCTGCTGAGCCCTGGGGGGGTTTCACTGTCAGACACTTGAGCAGAAGCTGGAAAGTTTAGAGATGTGATCAGTTTCCCTTCCTGTGAAACAGGCGTGTTCAGGGTCAGTCTGCTTTTGATTCCGGGTGTTCTCACTCCAGCAAGAATGCAGATGGCTGTGGCAGTGGCTTTGTCCTGTGGATGCTGACACACTGCATGCCACCCAGTGCTGCTCCCCATTGGCTTTTGACATGAGTCTTAACCCTCTGGGATATTTTTAAAAGAAAACAGAATTGAATTAGGGGGTTGCTTTGAGTTCCACAATGTGAGGCTTGATTATAACATGCAAAAGAACTGACATGGCATTTCCTCGCCCCTCCTGAAACCTGTGGTCTGTCTACCTGTGTGTGCTGCAGGGTTGCCACTTGGTAGCCAGGCTGGATGCAAAGTTCTTCTTTCTCTTTACTTGCACTTCTTTTCTCTTGTACTTTAGAGATTGACTGCAGAGCTCAGGGTGATCTCTTGAGGAAACATTTTTCATGTTGAAATTGCATTTGGTTTACTGGAAATTCTTGGTTTTCGTCACCTGCCCTGCTCACTTCAAAGCTGATATCCTCTCCCTGTTACAAAAGCTTGTGGCTGCAACAGAGTTTCTTCTCCCCCCCTCCCTTATTTCTGTGTTGAAGTTGATTATGTTGCAGTGATTCATAACTGTTTCCTTTTTGTGGTAGTTTGAACTCTTCATCTGACTGGCATCACAGCTATTTCCATCCCTTTCCTTTTTAGGAGCATCATTTCTTTGGGAAAGAAATGCTAGGGAAGTATTTCTAATTATTTTATCTCCTTAATAGGAACTTGCTGCCTCAAAACTCTCATGATTTTGCATTTGGGAAGCTGTCCACTTTACTCTGGGGTTTGGGGACTGGGCTCATAGAATGGTTTGGGTTTGAAAGGACCTTAAAGATCATCCAGTTCCAACCCTCTGTCATGGGCAGGGACACCTCCCACTACACCAGGTTGCTCAGTGCCTCATCCTGCACTCCAGAGAGGAGAAACTCCACTAAATTTCTCCACTTTGAAGAGGAGAAATTGCTGATCTTACTCTTGTGAGAGTGTCAGAGGGTGGAAAAGTGGTTCCAGTCGCTGAAGCTCACTCTGCTCATTTATGTGCATCATGAGGTGCTTTTTTTTTTTTTTTTTAAATCACTTGCTTGGCAGTGCACTCTGCTTCATGGAAAGGAGAGGCCTTTTCCATCATGACACAGTATTATGGTTGGCTGTAATCAAATATTTGAGGGGATGAATCACTGGCTGTTGGGCTGCTTATTGCAGAGAAAATGAGCCTAATGCCACTTGGAGCTGCCTTCTCCATTGATGGGCTGATCCAGAGGAGTTCTCTCCTGGGTGGGTTGGGCATCTGTGCTGCCAGGGAGGTGTAAATCCACCCCAGTAGCAGTTGTTTCAATGGGTGATGGTTCCATCTTTCCTACCCAAATGTCCAACTGTGATGGTTGGGTCAGACTGTGTGGTTGGAGACCTTGTGTCTGTGCCTCATCCTGCCAGGAGAGCAGCAGCTTTGGGGTGATGGGGATGATCCTGATGGTCACTGCAGGAATGTGAGAGCACAGAAAGCTTCTACCAGTAGGGATCTGATGAGGAACCACTACTGCTTTTCCACCTCTGTGTCCAACCTACTGATGGAGCTTTGGCTGGAGAGAACTCTGCTGGGGAAGCCATTTGGTAGGTGTCCTGGGATGAAGGAGAAGGTATTCCCTTCTGCACCCACAGAATCTGCTCAGCAAGTGGTATCAATATCAGGTGGTGCTTACATTTTCCTAAGTTTTCATTTTATTATGTCTTTTAGAGCTATATGTAGTCCTGCATCCCAAAATAGTACCTGATGGCCAGAATGCAGAGGGAAAGGATGATGCTGCCATTACTGTTTCTTACACTTAAAAAAAGGGGGTCAGACTTTTATTTAAAAAAAAAAAATTATTTCAAAGTAAAATAAAAGTGTTGCCACTTAGAAATCTGTGAGCAGCTTTCTTAGTCCTGTTGTCACTTTATGAATTTGCCAAAAAAATGTTCTTTTAGGCAAGTTGAGAAGTGATGGGTCTGGGCTGTCCCCCATTGCAGTGCACCTGAGGGACATCAAATTGGACTTAACCACAGGGAAAGATCTTGTTTCCTTTCTATCCCATAGCTTAGCTCTCACTGGTATTTTTACACACTGTTGCTTCATCTGAAGACTTTCAGTTCTCCTTTTGCTTTGCACTAAGTGTTTAAGAAAATGGTGTTTGCACAATGTCATTGTAGCCCTGACAGCAGGTGATGGATTTTGTCTCCTCTGGGCTTCCAGGGAAACTTGTTCTTACTCTTGTGCTGGTGCTTTGGTGAATCTCAGCTGTGAACTCAGAATGCATCTGAGTGGGATGTGATTCTGAAGTACACAAAGTGTTTCAGGCCACACTAAATTCCCCACTAGCATAATTTTTTTTTTTTTAAAGGCTGTAACCTTTAATTAACAATTGGCATTATAGTGGAAGACTGAGAAATTTTAAAAGCAGCTGCAGAGACTCTTGGTTGTGTAATTGCTGAAAGGATTTATATAGCGGGTTGTGGAATATTGGGTTTTTTTTTTCCTCTTACCTGAGTTTTATCATGGCCTTTGTCTCAGGAGACTGAGTTTATGGCTCCCAGGTGAGTGCACCAGGAAAAAACTTGTTTGTCTGTTGTATTAGGCATTAAATATCTGCAGCCAGGGAGGTGAGGAGGTTTCTCTTGGTCTGTCTTGGTCCTACTGTTGCTTTGCTTCTTGAATTTTTTTCTTTGGACCAAATATTTACATTCCCCTTTCTCTTTCATTCCTACAACACTTCTATGTAGATTGTTAAATATTTTTGGAATTAAAAAACCTCCTGGTTTTACGGAGAGGAGGGATTTAAAAAAACTAGAAGTTAAATTTTTTAATTTATTTGTATCTTGTGTATAGAGATTGTGAAAGTTGAAATATATTATTGTTTCAATAACAGGTGACAATGTGCAGAATGCATTTGTTTTTGTGTTGATTGTATTCCTGAGGTCTACAAGCCTGGCCAGAGGCAGGATTGCTCACCTGCATCTCTTCTCTGCTGGATTGCCCTGCTCCATCCTGCAGTTTGATGTCTCCATCCCCTTTATTTCAGCAGGGAGAGGGAGGGAGCTGGGCTGGCCACTGGCAGCCTAAAGCTAATCTTGCAGTTCATTCTAATGCTACAGAGCTGTCCTTAAAAGCATGTGCCAGCTCAAATGCCATCCAGTGCATCACTGGCTTAAAAGATTTTTCTTTAAGAGCTTTTTCTTTGTACTTCAGAACTTCTCATGCATTCATACCCTGTCCAGACAGGCTGGTTTGCAAGGCAGATGTGTAGAAATCTCTTCATGTACCTTGTGTTCCTAATTATTTAGCTCTTCAGTTTCTTTGCTGTGTGACAGTGAGCTCCTTGGAGGTGATGGGAAGTGACATCCAAGTGAATGCTGTCATACTGAACCCTTTAGTAAATAAGGGCAGTTTATCCTGTCATTTTTATCTTCCTTTATCTAATCAACTTTTATAGTGTGCCCTTATTTTCTGCTCTTCCTGCTCGAGGGTGATCTGGAGCAGATGTTATTGCTTCTCCCTCTAAGCAGTAATTTCAGGGGAGGAGTCGATCATTCTGCTCTGGGTGACAACCACGGTGTCTGGAATACCAAGGCTTGTAAAAACAGGGAGTTTTCTGTAGCTGTGTCTAGTCTAAAGGCTAGTAGGTGGCAAGATGGTTTTTGGAGCTTTGAGAGAACTTCCCCATAGAGGCTGAAAATAGGAGCCTGGCTCGATGTCATGGCTGGTGTGGGGAGGAGGTGGCACACGCCTACTGCCCAGCCACTTCCCAACTGAATTGTTCTTTCTTTTCCCCTCTGTCTTCAGGGACTTTTCCACACAGTTCCCAAAAGTGAAAGCAGAGTCGCCCACAATGACTCAGTGCCCTCCATAAAGGCTCAGAGTGCTCCTTTTCCACATGTGTGTCTGTGCCCTGAGGAACTGCTTCTCCTACAGCTTTGGGAGCGAGACCCCCCACCATTCCTCTGCACTTCAGGGTGAGTTGATCCTGGCTTAAAAGAGTTTTTAAATCACACTTGGAGTGGTCAGACAGAAAACCCAAGTTTTCAATGATCAAATTTAATCTTGACTTGAGTTCATGTTTCCTTGAGTAAGTTCTCACTCGTTGCTAATCCCTAAAATACTTGTTTTGATGGTGAGGTAAATCCACTGCTTTAATATTTTTATGAGCTGCACAACAGCTGAACTAGTTCACAGTTTCATTGTTGTATTGTTACTAAAATGCCCTCAAACGATCTAGAGGCATATCCAAGCATTTTTTTTTTTTCTTTAGGAAGGTATGTTTTACACATAATATAACCAGCTTTAAAAAAAAAGAAAAAACAAAACCCCACAAAAAACAGCAACAAAAAAAAATTGAGCAAAATGAAACACCCTCTCACCCCACAACCTTTTAAACCCATCTGAACCAGTTGTGATTTATGGAAACTGAGTTGTTACCCTCACATCTGCTGCTTTTTCTGGCTGAGAAGAGAGCAGCTGTGTTGGCTCAGGGGGGAGGACTCAAGGGTTTGGTGCTCCCCTTCCTGTGGTCAGGCTGCTAAGGGTAAGGCGAGTACATTGTGATGCTGAAACCCTTCTAATGAGCTGTGGTTTAGAAATTTCTTGAACAAGAAGTCAACATCTTGTTGGTTGGGTTTTTTTAATTGTTTTTTTTTTTTGCAATGAAGGTTCCTTGAGGCTTTTTTCCTAGTTAGTTAATATTTAAGTAGTGATGTTTTTATTGTGCTGAGAGGAATTAACATAATTCAGGATTGCAGAGCTCATTGGCTGTGCTTTTCCAGTGGCTGCTGTACATCAAATCTTGCTCATCCAAAAAGTGTCTGGCTTCCTGATCAATGTCATTGTCATCTTGTCCCAGCTGTTGGCCAGCAATAGGCCAGTTGGTCCTGATGATAGGAAGCCTTTTGAAAGGTGGCAACTGTCTTTGAGTATTTTCTTAATTTTATGGTGCTTTGTGCCTGCTGTTAAACAAATTATCTAATTGTAGGACAGTAAAAAACTCCTACAGGATATTCATGTGAACTTCTAGCTTAAATGTTCATTTTTATTAAAAGGCATTTAGTTTTTATTAAAGAATGTCTTTTATTAAAAGGCATTTAGTCTTACAAGTGAGATGTATTCTTACAAGTTTGTAGTGCAGAAGTGGTTAAATGTTATCTTTTGTAGGGCTTTATTTTAGCTGATAATTTAGAGAAAAAGGACATTAAAATAACTTGTAATGAAATAAGATTTTGAATCCTTTTGCTTTTGATAGTGTTCTCAATTTAATGCTTTGGAGGGAATACCCTACAGTCTGTAGTGGGGCCTGTGTTTGATCCCAGACTGTTTGAATCAAGAACAAAAGAATGACTGAATCAATCCTTGCTTCCCAAGAAAGGAAGATTTGGTTTCATGTGTACAACCTGCATAGAAAACAACCTTTTCAGAATCCCAGTTAGATTTGTGGGCACTAAAATGGAGTCTGTGATCTCTGGGGTTTTTATCAGGGTCAGTATTTGGTGCTTCTCACTTAGATGAGGATCCATTTGATGTAGGGATGTTCCAAAAAGACAAGTTTGCACACAAATGGACTAAACACTTTGCTATGTTTTGTTGAGATAGCTCATAACTGTGAGATTAGTTCTTTACAACATTTTGTAGAGTCTGCCTGGCAAAGATATACCAAATATTCCTCATGTGAAATGAAAATCTAAAATGTAGAGCTTTTATTTGGGTTGCCTGTATCTTTATAAAGGGTAAATGGTTTGTTAATGCTGTGTATTTAAAGGGTAGCAGTGTGCTAGACCTTGGGACAAACTTGTTTGCCTGCAAGCAGGCTGAGGGAAGAAATAGGAAAGAATAGGTAATGGGGAAAGGAATGGTGTGTGGGCGAGATCTGACCCAGTGAACTTCCTCCTCCTGCTTCCTTTCCCCCTCCCTGCCACAGACTTTGGGTACAAACCTTCTGTTTCCTTGTGCTTTATCCACCAAAATCAGTTGTGTTTACTGAAAAATCAGAATTCTTCTATTGTTCACCACAAGCTGGAACACTGACTCTCAGTTTGGGTTTGCCTTTTCAGACCTCCTGGTGGATGACCAACGTGTGTTTTGAGCAATTACCTTGGAAACCGAGTCTCCAGCTTCCCCCATTCATTCCAGCTGATAGCAACGTTTACAATGCAAAACAACCCACCCTCCAGGATCACATAAACATCACTCTTAAAGAACTTTCTAGATGATTGTAGTTGCTTTGGTTGTGTTCTACGCTAGCAGAAGCCTTTTCCAAGGTTTACTGTTGACTCTAGAGCACCACATCCCCCTTTTGCTGGGAGCCTTGGGAGCCAGCAGGATGGGCAACTCCTGTGTGTGCCGGGATGACAGTGGAGCAGAAGACAATGTGGAGTCTCGGAGAGGGCACATGGACAACAGTAGGATTCATGTCCCTGAAGCAAGAAGCCACCCCAGGGACCCCGTTCGTCCACCCAGGAGGGGTCGAGGGCCTCATGAACCAAGAAGGAAAAAACAGAATGTGGATGGGCTGGTACTTGACACTCTGGCTGTAATTCGGACGTTAGTAGATAAGTAAGTACCTCCTCAAGGAATAATTCAACATGAGTGAAAATGTTCTTGTCTTCTCTCAAACTGTGGCTCCATCCTCTCACCGATCTCCACCTGACCCTCCCTGAAGCAGCTGCTGTTTCCACCTGGATGTTTGAGAGAGAAGCACCTTCCCTAGGTAATAGAAGTAGCTCCTGAGTGCCCCAGGAGCTGAGGAGCTTTCCCAGGTGGGGTGAGGAGTGTGCTGAGGATTTCTCACCTGCCACAGATACACGGTTTAGAAAGCAGTGAAATGCTTCAGAATTTGGAAAGTCCTAAAAACTGGTTGGTTGTACAAGCTTTCTGCTTTCCAGGCTGGATTTGTATCTTTGGAAATGGTTAAACAAAAACTGAGAGCTTTGATCTTTGCCAGCTTGTATAAACAGACTGAGGTTTTCTTTCCAGTTGTGTCTGCCTACTTTTTAAAGCCCACATGTTATGATTGTTCAGCTCACCATCCCAGTATCACATTCTTTGCATGCTCAGAGCATCTATTAAGGGTGTGGGGGATATTTATGGATTCATCCTTATTTTTTAGGGTTTGTGTTGTTTTCAGACAAGCTTTAAAGGGACCTTGAAGTTAGGAAATCCCATGTGATGGCAGTGTCTGCTCAGAGAAGCTCCAGCCCTAACTTCTTACTATTTCTTCAACAAACCAGATTAGAAAACTCTTCTGACTCAACCTTTTAGTGTGTTTTTATGTTGGAAAGTGAATGGGGTGAAATGTCTTTTGGTTAAATTGCCTTAACTATTTCTTTCAGCTGTTGTAAATGAGTTTGGTGTTGCTGATAGGTTGCTTTTTTTTTTTTTAAATATATATTTAGCAGAGAATTTCTAAATNAGAGAAAAGCTCAGATCCCATCTGTGTTTTGGATGTGGAAGTGGCATGAGCAGTCAGCAGCCTGTGGAACTTCCTTTTGTTGGCTGCTCAGTGGATTAATTCTGTCTGCTGTGTTTTACTCAGTGTGTTGTGTGGATTTTGATCTGTCTAATATCTCTTTCAGTGACCAGGAGCCTCCTTATTCAATGATCACGTTACATGAAATGGCAGAAACAGGTATCAAAAAAAACTGTGGTGGGCATGTCAGTTAAGTCTCCAAATTAAAAAAAAAAATTAAACAAAACCCCTTCTTTTTTTGCAAAGAAAAATCCCTGTATCTGCTATGACTTGTTGTAGCACTAGTGGTGTGGGATCTGGATTACAGTTCTGCCCTTAAGATGCTTCACTGAGTTCATTGCATTTGCCTGAGGGTTTTTCTTTCCAAAGTTCCTCCAGTGAACTCTCTAGAAGCAGCTCATGGATGTCCACAAACATTTTGATGGCATTAAACCATTAAACAAAGCTTGCAGCAAGGCAGAAACAACCCAAAGCTGTATCTAAAGATGGTTTAAACCAATTGTCCACAAATAGCATGTGCTTTTTGTCTTGGACTTTGCTGTCCTGAGACCTTTCCTTCATAGAGGTGGTTGTTCTAACTCATCCCTAAGGGTTCCTCAAGCTCTTAGTGCAGGGGATGTTTTATTTTTTGTTGAAGAAAATTCTCCCCAGCTCGACCTCCATCAGACTTGTGGTTTAGCTGAAGTTTTTTTTCCTCTCTCTTAGCAGAGTTGGTTCTGCTCTCAGGGAAATGTATTCCTTTATCAAAAATTAATCAGTCAACCTGATTAGCTCTTGCAGCAATCCAGTAAAATGTTTTTTTTTTCCAGGGGAATGTGTTAACAAAACTCAAACCCTAATCTGTTGCTTGTGTTTTTTCTGTTAGTCTTAAAGAGAGCACCAAGTCTTGAGCTCCCTCACTTGTGTGCAGATACAGACTCTCCTATCACTTAAAAGTGAACTAATTTCTTCTACATCCAGATCTGGATTGTTGTTTACTTACAAGTCAACCCCCTTGTCAATTCATTGAACACCAAGAGGTTCTCCTTAGGCAATCAGCTTTCCTTTAGACCACCAGGCATGGGACAAGCCAATGCAGTTCTTCTGAGCGCCCATGTTATTGAGGGGCTTCAAGAGGAATGCTGTGATTCTTCCTAAAAGAAATACTTGTTTAATGTCATTGTGGACACAGCATTTAATACCTCAAAGTGTCTATGACACAGAAGCAAAGTGCTTGTCCATCCTGGTTCCTTCCTAGTAATGGGAACTACAGGATGCTCTGGCCTGGGTGAGACTATTCTCCGAGCAGTACAAGTATTCACTAGTAGCCAAGATGCTGTAAACTCTTATTTTTCCTTAAACTTCTAAACTACTGCAATCTGATACAGTGATGTGAACAGTAAAATGTATTCTTTTTTTGTCTTTCTTAATCTCTGTTAAATCACTGGTCAATTTTGAGTATTTCTCAGTCTACATTTAGGATGTATTTTGCACCCCCCAGAACCTCAGCATTAATTCTGAGCATGACTTCTGTTTTGTGGTTGACAGATGAAGGCTGGTTGGAAGTTGTCCAGTCTTTAATTAGAGTTATTCCATTAGAAGATCCCCTGGGACCAGCTGTTATAACCCTACTACTTGATGAATGTCCGTTGCCAACAAAAGTGAGTTAGAATTGTGTGTGTTGTGTTTATCTGTGCCTGAATTTCAGTTCTTTCAGATAACTTCTGGGTGGGTTTCACCACTGAGGGAAGACAGAGCTGTTCAGAAAATGGGTGTAACTTGGACCTCTGAGCAATTTGTGGTGACTTGCCATGTAACTATTTGATGTTAGAAGTGCTGTGGGGGGAAAAAAAAATTAAAATCTGTTGTGTAGGGTTTTTTTTGTGGGGCTTTTTGGCTTTTCCCTGGTGTTCTTGCTGTCCTTTCCTGCCCTGTCACCTGCCTGCTGTTCAGTTCTATTTTGTCTTGATGTTCTGAAAGCTGTGTGTTTGCAAGTCACCCTTACACTTATTCCTGCCCTGCACAGGAGGAATGCAGCACAAGTGGGTGTGTTAAGTCAAACAAATAACATCTCAAGTGTAGAGGATCTAGATGAGGTTTTGGCAGACTTCAATTTTTTTCTCCATTGAGCACTAATGTGTATTTTAGGGAAAGCCCAAGTTGTTGGCACAGGTGTTGTAGTGAGACTGTCAAGTGCTTCAAGAGGCAGACCATTGTTGAACCCTTTCAATAGGATGATTGTGCAGAGAACCTGCCTGTCTGCAGATGCTTGTCCATATCTCACTTCATCTGAGATTGATGGTGACATCATTGCAGCTTTCATTTATTAATCTGCTCCTCAGGCTGCCAATTTTGGTGTTCAGCTTTGCATTGGAAGGGTTATAAAAAGCTCCCAGCTTTTTGTCTTGTGTAAATGGCCCAGTGGCTGAAGAGTTAGTTAAGCTTTAATTGCCTGGAGTGGCTTTTTTCCTCCGGGCTACTGATTAAAGTCATCTGAGATTTTGAACAAGTTCAATGTCTGTTCCAGAGACTGTAAAATTATTTTGGAAACAAAGCTGTGGCTAGAAGCTGCCTCCCTCAACAAAGAAATTGAGAAATGGGAGGCCACTGCAGGCCATACAAAGAGTAGTTTTGTATTTTATTTTTTTATTTAGCTATTCAGTGTACTTGGCAAACAAATTATCTGTTTTCCAAAAGCCATGTGTATGACTTTTACATAGATACTTTTAATTTCAAGGAGTAAAGCTATGAAGTAGTTGAGTGTAAGGAGACAAAAGAAATCAGATGCCTGTTTCTGGAGTGCACAGAATTTGGGGGCTGTGGGTTTGTTTTTTTTTTTTTGCTTTTTCAAATCTCTTTACAGCAGTTGTGGGATACACTCATCATGTGCAGCCTAGTAAAATGTTCACTGCTGCTCGTTTTCTTTCTGTTCAAGAGAAATTTAAGGTTTTGGTCTTTAAAGGGTTTTAATTTAGTGCCCCACTTTTGTTTCTGCTGGAGAACAGCAGCAGGCTGTATTTCACTTGGTTATTGCAGGCTATAAAATCCATAAAGTTAAAATGACATCACAGTAAACTGTTTATTCTCTAAAGTCATTATTTAAATCAAAATAGTTAATGCCTCTGACATTTCTAACAGTGGCTGAAAGAGAGTAATGTGAAGAGTCTAATTTTAGTGAGACTTTGCCCTCTTGAGTGTGTGGCTCAGACTTTTTCTGTGCTTACCCTCAGCCTTGTTCATCACTTCTGGTTTTGTGGCTTTTCTTTTTTGGAACAGAACTGCTTCTCAGTGTAACCCCTGTGCAAACCTTAGTCTGGTGCAATAAACTTGTGTGTAGCTCAGAATACAATTAAAAAAAAAATCCAAACTTGAGCAGCACTCTTTCTTTCCTCTGAATGGCTGCTGATGACTTCAGGATGAGGAATTATTCTATTTTAATTACATCCCATCCTGGTATTATTCATTTTCAATCTGAATCAGGCTGAAATGTTCATGAAGCCTGAAAAATTGAGGGGGATTTGGAACTTTCCCCCCCTGGGATAACTCATTCTGGCTCTGGATTAACCCCTATGCTCTCTGATCTATCTTGAATTTGATCCATGCTGCCTGGATGAAGTGACACTGGCATTTTAGGTTTATTAACCTCCTTGGCTGCTTCCTGAACTGCTGTGACTACAGGAAAGCCCTCAAGAATGCCACCTAAAGCTGACACCATCCTGCATTTATGATTGGGGTGTCTTGTGCAAAGCCATTTCTCTTCAGTTGGAAATTCTAAAATCTGTTCTTTTGGTGGGGGTGGGACTTTTAGGGCACTGGAAACAGAGAAAATGTCTGTGGTGCTCTATGTGCTATTTGCCTTTCTGCTTCTTATTATTGTAATTATGTGTCTGGGTGTGTCCAGAGATGTCACAAGTTGTTCATCACCACAATGACCAGTAGTCTGGTGATAATCTTAAAATTACAGCTCTTGCTTGGGCTGAACTTCTCTTCCCATCTGTTCTTTGTTATCTTATCTTAGAAGATAACTGTCTGCAACGAGGCTGCCTTCAGTAATATGTTGTCAAAACAGTTTGTGCTGCATTGGGTTGGTGGGAAAAACTGTATTGTGTCAGCAGTGTTGATGTAATTTCTGATTTTTTTTTTAAATTTTTTTTTGTCTTTTTCAGGATGCATTACAAAAGTTAACTGAAATACTAAACTTAAGTGGAGCTGCTGCTTGCCAGGATGCTTGTCACCCTGCCAAACACCGTAACACCACGGCAGTGCTGGGCTGCTTGGCAGAGAAATTAGCAGGTAAAGCTTGTGGCTTTCTTCTCAAAGCTCCCTGAAACACCTTTTGTGCTGCTTGGCAGAGAAATTAGCAGGTAAAGCTTGTGGCTTTCTTCTCAAAGCTCCCTGAAACACCTTTTGTGCTGCTTGGCAGAGAAATTAGCAGGTAAAGCTTGTGGCATCCTTCTGAAACCTCCCTGAAGCACCTTTTGGACCAGCACCCACCATGCAGAATTTGTTCAGAAATATTTTCTTAAAATTTTAATGCCCTGCATTGAGGGGGAAAACCTTGTGTGAGGTGTATGACTAAGTGGAAATGCCACTAGCCATGACTAATCCCTCACTAGTCTGAATAAGCCATTCACAACCCCAGACACTTAAAGATCAAACCCTTCTGATGCCTGGTGTTTGTGGCTTGTTTTTGTGACATTGCCTTGGTGCTTTTCTGTAGACCTGCTCTGTCCTCTCTAAGTTCTTGAGGTGGGAGTAGCAAATGATTAGTCTTGGCAGCTGTATAAAAGCAGAAAAAGATGCCCATTCACTGCGTTTGTGTTGCTGTATTGTAGTTAAATGGAAACTCTTCTGGGTTGCTCAAAAGAAAACTTCTGGGATTCTGTTTGAAGCTGATTCTTTTTCCTATAGAACATTAATAGTTCTGTGTAAAATAGTTCAGTTTCCTGCCTGCTGATTGTTGGTCTTTTTATCCAGTGTTTTTG
>VZTY01025086.1:13047-32571 GCA_013400935.1 Turnix velox | reverse complement strand
TTTTTTTCCTTGTCGGGTTGGTTGTTGTTTTTTTTTTTTTATCTGTTGCTGGATGGTTTATATGAGTTTCTATGCTAATTGCATGTCTCTAAGTGTGTATTAAACTGATTGCTGATACCAGGAAGACTGAGTGTGTGGTCACAGTTGTGCAGGGAGTGTCCCGTTAGCAGCCTGTAGCCAGACCAACCCCACAATGCTGTAGTGTGCAGCCATGACATCATCCCTCTTGCCCTCAGGAAGTGCTACTGGTGCTGGTGCAGATCCTTTTCATATTTACTAGGAGGACACTAATTAATTCCTTTTTTTTTTCTGTTTGTTTATTTGGCCAGCCTTCTCAGTGAGCTGTAATTTAAGGGTTGGGCTTTATTTATTTTATTTTTTTTTCACTCCTCTTGGGCATAGTTGCTTTAAAATTAGGTGCCTGCTTTCAAACGCTGCCAGACACGTTCTGAGCCTTCTCTTGGTGACGGCTGGAACTTCACATTTTGAGATGAAAGAGCTGTGATCACCACTGGGAAGTTTTCCTGCTTGAGCCTGGAACTTGGTTAGTCCCAAGCTGTGAATGAGACCAACTTGGTTAAATTTCATTACTTAATTTGGCAAGTCTCTTGTTATTAGTGTGTGGGAAAACAGTCATATAAACCAGATAGCCATGAAGTTTGGATGCACTTGAGTTAGTTGCATGGTAGTTATACAGAAAAGTAAATCTTTGGTTAACTAGTCGCTTTTCAGAGTAGAAATAGGAGGAAATCTGGGTATGTTTTCTCACTGTTTGTGTTGCTAGTTACTTTAGAAGTAGCCCAGATGCTGGTGCAGGAGGTGACAGAGGAGGCTGCTGGACCAGCTTCTCCTGAAAGTTCTCCACCTCAGCCTCTGTTCTCCCTCCATCTCCTCTCTATTGCTCAGCCAAGGCCTTCAAACAAAGCAGGTTGTCTTGAAGGGATGCTCTGCTTTTGGTTTTTGTGTTTTCCTCCCACATCTTACTTAAAGTAAACTTCTTTTCTGGATATAAACTTGGGCATAAAGGCAGCACTTGCAACTTCCTTTCTGCTTCCCTTTTTTTTTTTTTCTATTCAAAGAATAGCAGCTGTAATGCAGTGCTTGTGCGAAGTCATTTGAATAGCAATTTAAATATACTCCTGGCTGAATTGCCTCGACAGCTTACCTGTCCTTTAAATATTTATTGTAAGCTTTGGTACCAGACTGCATTTGTTATCGATGTAGAAAATTAGAAGAGCAGAGAGAGGGCTCTGACTTGGCCTGGGATTTGTCAGCAGTACGTCAGAGCTGGAGAGGAGAAGCCATATTATAAAAGAAAATGAATGACAGGGGTGTGATCAGCCCAGGTCACGCAGCAGGCTGCAGACAAACCCAGGACTTAGCCCAGCTCAGTGGCCTGTAAACTGGTTTTGTTCCTTCCTGTGTAGAGAAGGCTCTTCTGTATCAAGTCACCAACAATTTACCTTCACTGCTGTGTGTTTTACCTTCACTTTAATGCCTCGACCTGTTGTCTTCTGCAGAAAACACGAGGTACTCAGCCAGAACCCCCAAACCTTCCTGACTTTGAGTGTTGCATGTCTCTGGTGCTAAATAACAAGTTGCTTTGCTGTGGGAATGACTGCTCTCCTGTGGGTGGAAGTGGCTTCCCCGTTCATCTGGCAGCTCCTCTCACAATTCCACTCCAGAAACCCTAGTTCTGTGTAAAAGTCCTGGCTCCGTGGCCTCTTATGGTACCCGTGGAGGGTTTCCAGCCTGGCTGGAGGTGAGCTGGTTTGGTGGGGGGATCTAGGGAAGAGTAAAATCTCGTCCAGATATTTAGTTTCATACTTGGATTAATGTCAGAGTCAGGTGACTTGCCTTCAGGTTTGAGCTTAGGGGTTTTTTTTCCGTCCCTCGTGTTTCTTGAAAACAATACATAGGACATTTAGCCCCTAAATCTGTGAGGTTTTAACTCCCAAGTCTGATTCTGGTTGTGCCCTTTGCCCATAACTTGCTGCTTTGGGTGATGGTGCCCTGTTGCCTTTTCATTCTCATGTTCTTCCCTAACCCAGGCCCCGGGGAATGGTCTGTGCTCCTTCTTTACATGATTAAAAACCAGTTTTCCAGTGCTTCTGCTGTTCTTTCCCCTTTATATCCCGCTGCTGGCTATGTGATTGTTAGAATTCCCTGTATTTTCTTGAACTTGTGGCAAACTTGGTTTGCAAAGTGAGCGACGTTGCAAATTCATTACAGCTCCGCCGAAGGATTAGAAAGATCCCTGGGAGGGGAAAAGTTTAGTTAACAAGATGGGGGGGGGAAGGGGAGTGACAACGGGAGGGAGAACTAACACAGAACAGTTTTGTGTTTGTTTTTTCTTTTCCTTTTTTTTTTTTAAAGTCTTACTGCCTGAATTTTTCTGCTTGGAGGAGCCCAGAATCGTTCACCTCGCTGAATACTGCTGTTCAGGGCCCACTTATAATGGCAGGTTGCTGGCTGTGAAGCACTGCTGGCCTGGCAAAGCTGGCAAAGTGACCAGACAGCACCAGTATAGTGACATTACCCAGTAAAAAACCTTGCCCTTAGCTACTGTGTCCTCCATGGGCTGTACTGGGAGGGTTACCCTGGGTCCACACTGGGTTTCCATCAAGCTTTCTGCAACGTTTGCCTCTTGGTGTTTCTATTTGGAGGGTTTGGCTTGTTTTTCCCCTTTGATCTGGCAGTGCTTTTGTCGAAGATCTGGAGGAACAGAGCTGCAAAGAGAAGCAGAGGAAGCTAAACCAGCCTGAGTTTTTGCATATTTTCTGCGAGTCACGTGGGTTGAGTGGAAAAAAGGTTGTGTTTGGCTGGTGGGACATCAATAACTTTCCCCCCCCACCTTATTCAGGTTTAATATGTCCTGCCTTATCTCAGCCTTTGGTCTTGCTTTGGATTTTTTTTTATATAAATACCCATTCTCTGTGAAGGGTGGGAAACATGAGCCTGTCTATTGTCTTAGCTAATCCTTCCTTTAATGGGCATCTTGGGCTGCCTCGGGGCTTTCAAGGTGGAACTCTGAATGGTCTGAAGCATCAGGGAGCGAGTTGTTCTCTTCCAAAGGTTCATTGAAAAGCATCTGTCTTAACTGGTATGTTGTTCAAACGCCATACTGTTGGGTTGTTTGTTTTCTTTCTTCAAAAAAATGTGATATTTAGGCCAGCCTAAAGCAGAAGGAAGCAGTTGCCCTGGCTTGGTGTCACTGCGCATGTGTCTGCAGATGTGGTAACACGATCACTCTTGGCAGCTCCGTTCAGCAAAGTTGAAGCAAGGAGATCTTTTTGCTCTCCTTATTTTCTCCTAAATCTCCCTATGCAAAGCCAGCTAAGGTCAGCCTAAATCCACCAATTTCACCAGGAAAGCCTTTACAGCAAGAGTTTGGTTTGCCAGGCCAATTTGGGTTCTTCTCACCTGCCTGTGTGTTGCTCCTGTTAAACCGAGCGTGAGCAGATTCTGCAGCGTGGGCAAGAGCTGGGTGTTCAGATCAAGCCATGGGTCGCTGCTGCCTCTCTCCACATCAGCATAAAGCAGCAGGAGTGAGGAATTAGGCTTCTGTCAAAGTCAACATTTAACTGCTTCACTTTGGCTTTGTCTTCACTCAGGACTAGCGCTGTGTCAGACACCCCTAACCATCTGAAGCTGCTCAAAAAAGCGTGGTAGGAGGCTGCTAATAAGGAAAGTTTGTCCCTTGCCTTGGGAAAATGCCAGTTTTATGTTGACAGGGAGTTGTGAAACTGAGAGATCCTTTTTTTTTCTTTGTTTTTTTTTGAGGGGGATGTGCTGGTGCAAGCTCTGTTTTTGAATTGACTCCTCAAACTCAGTTTAGCTTCCAGGTGAGGTTCACAGCTTTGTCCCTGCTGCTCCAGGACCTGGAGCTGGTCTTTCCTGGTATATCAGACCTGCAGGCATGACTCAGGGGAGCCTTTCAAAAACCAGGAAGCTCTTCCCAGAGGAATTCCAGCTCCTCCAGGCATTTGCAAAGGAAATTCTTAATTGGATTAGATTCGTAATACTAATCTGCTAATGGCTGTTTGTTATGGAGATCTTGGGGGTGTCTTGTAAATATATTCATCTTCAAAAATGTGATCTCTTTTCATCACATCGGAGCTCAGCGATTAGGATTGGAGGTCCACCTGCAGATGTTAGAGATGGGAATGGGAAAACTACTGTGCTTATTACAGAGAAACCATAAAATGCTCTCTTCATTCTCCTTTCTCCTTCCATTTCTCAGTGTAGCTTTGGGTGGTGTCAGTAGATGGAAAGGACTCAAAATTAGAACATCTGACATCCTGCTGTACTTCTCTCACACCATCAGGAATGGGGAGTGCTCCTACACATCCTTAGCTACAAAACTTGTGTATTTGTAGTTAAAATCAGGATGAGAAACGTGGGTTTTTTTCTCCAAAACATGACCTTTATGATGTGGATTACTTCGTAAAAAAACACCTGCACAATGAGCAGGGCTTTGGCTGTTGACTCCTCATGTAGGACAAACTGAGTCAATTTGAGATTTTGAGGTTGGAGCCTCGATATTGAAACAGTTTTTCTACATAGTGGAGGCTCCAACACCAATTCTTCTCTTTATTGACCCACACAAGTGGATGTTAAGCTGTTTTTATTGCTGGACTGACTCATTGGTACATGTCAAGTTCTCAGTGCCCTTATTAATCTTCCAGTCAGGAGTAAATAGTTGGGATTTGTTGTGAAGAAAGAGTTTCTTCCGGAGTAGCAAGGAGGTGTATCTTCCTGAAAGCCAGTGTTACAAACTCTGAATGTTTAGGGGGTGATATAAATCACGTGTGAGAAGGATGTCTGTTGTTTCTTTTTCTTTTTTCTTTTTTTTTTCCCCCTCCTCTTTTTTAAACCAGTCAGGAAGGAAGCTTTGACTTGTGAAAATGCTAATGCATCCGAGAGCATAATGCAGCTTTGTCACAGGGACACGAAGCACTGGGTTTGAAAGAAATGAGTGTAAGCAAAAAGCATCTTGCCACGTCAGGTTACTGGCAAAACTTGTGATTCTCTGACACAGTCGGATTGTCAGAGCTGGCTTTTTTTTTCCCTTCTTAGTCAATTTAGGCTGCTTCCAGCTCCAGAGCTCCCTAGATGTCTGCCCAGCTTCCTAGAAGGAACGCTGTGGTATCCAGTGACTCTGTAAGGCAAGTAAAAATAGTGTTGTACCTTCCCTTTAATAAGGGGGCTGACAGATAGCAGTTGTAATGCGATTACATACCTTTTTAGGGGATGGAGTAAATGCTCCCTTGTGGCCAAAAATGAAGAAGGAGAAGAAAAAAAAAATCACTAAATGATTCTTCCAGTTGGCGTGTCAGATCTTGAATACAAAAAGGCAAAGAGCATCTCAGCCAGCTGGGGGAAATCTAGTGCCTGAACCCAATTCTGAGCTCTTCCTGCTGACGTCTGCTCTGCACGAGTCACTTGAAGCAAACTAGATGGAGCTGGAGATTCCTGACTTTGAACCCCATGGAAATAGCTGGCCTGAAGATGCAATTTAACAGCCTGCAACCCCCATGCTGGATTGCTGGCAGGAGCCAGTGATTGGTGTGAAAAACACCTGCCTGTGCAGCCTCTGACTCTGGGCAAGGCACCTTGTCATTTCCCTCTAGAACAGCAACAGGAGCAGGAGATGAAGGTGATGGGCAAAAGGCAGAAAGGAATTTACACCCTGCTTTTAAAGCTTGTTTTGGTGGATGTTTCCATGGCTGCTCTTTTCCCTCTCCTCCCTGGTGCTCTGGGGAAAGCCTGTTCCACATGGAGGTAGCAGAATTATGCTTCACTTGTGCCTGTGTGAAGGCAAATTCATGCTTTTGCTTTTATGGGTTTATCCTTCATCCTCTTGTGATGTGCTGCTTCCCTTTTTTTTTATTTTTTTCCTTTTTCCCCCCCACCTTATTGCTTCTGTCCTTTCACCCCTCTCTCCTTTGAACACGTTCAGTATCGTTAGGGCTGAATGTGTTCACTTCTCTAAAACCTCACAGACCCGTGTTTTGATTATTTTTTTTTTCTCCTCACCAGAGATGTCTCTTCATTTCTTGTTCTTTAAAGACAAAATGGGATGAAGTGGTTCTCACCGGAGCTGTGCTGTTCCTCAGCCCTTTTTCTTTTCCCTGATGCTGCCCTGTGTGTCATCCTGCTTTGAGAAGATGACTTCTAATCTGTTGAGGAGATGGTGCTGTAAAGATCTGAACACTTAATAATGAAGCTGGATGTTGAATTCAGGCTATTGTTGCTATTGTCTGCCGTGCAGGCAGGAGTGATGCAAGGGAAAGGAGCAGGAGTCAGGATGTGCAAAATGCCTGAATTTCTGGGTCTGACCCAAATTTTCCAAAGTCTTGCTGTTGACTTTCATGATTTCTGCTTATTAATACAAAGCTGGAGGCTTCTCTGGCAGATAAATCTCAAATAGAAGAGCTCATAACCACCATATAATACTCTTTTAAAAATCATAAAAAAGCCCTCAGTGCAATACAGGTGGAACTGAGCAGTTGTATGCAGATTTCTTTGTATAGGTGTATACTTTTTAATCAATATTTAGAAGTTTGGTATTTTAACAAAGAGTAATTTTGGTCAGCTCTTAAAGAGGGTAATTACTAACAGGTTGTCTAGGGGATGGTCTCTGTAGGCCAGGTTCTTTCTATAAATAGGACTAACTAATTACATCAGGTGATCACGTGTTTACATGCAGCTTATCCAGGTTATTGGACTCTCCCTGCTTGTCAGGTCTGAGGCAAAAAAAGTTCTACTTCATCACATTGGAGGGGACTTTCCTGATCCCCCTGTGGGTGTTGGGGTTGCTCAGGGAGGTGACAAGTGGGAAGGGAAGGTAACACAGACTTCATGAGGTTGTGCTTAGCTCTCCCTTCCCAGAATGAGACCAATGGGAGTGGTTAGAGGAAGGGAGTAAATAAATATATGTCTTCACTGGCTTGAAAACTCAGAAAATACTCAAATTCATGTCTCACTAGTGCTTTGGCTTAGGAAATGTACCTGGTTCTTTGGAGCAGAGTAGCCCTGCTGCTAGAAAGTTCTATATTCTGCCCCTGCAGTGTTGAATTCTGGCTGTTTTGAAGGTAGGAATAAGCACAGAGCAAATGAATTTTTAGAATTTACCATCTATAGAACTCTTAAATTCTTAAGAGTTCAAGTCTTCCTCTGCTCTTCCGCTGGAGTGTGGACAGAATATGTCAGTGTAGCTTTATTTTTTTCCTTCCATGTGTCTTGTTTCTCACTGTCTGGCCATATAATGGTGTTTTAATCCTGCTTCTGTTCTGTGTCTGTTCCCAAAGCCTTATTTCCCACCCTGGCCATGCTGTTGGAAAGATGCATGCTAAGCAGATGCAGTGTTCCAGATGATGGGATAATTGGTGACCTGTGAAATGGTTGTTTCACTTCTCTTCCTTGCATAGTGGCAGCCAAAATAATCATGTCCTGACCTGGCCAGTGATGTCTAGGTCTCCTCTTAGTCTGTGTTACTGGTTTGGAACTTTTTATATGCACACCCAAGACTTTTACTTTAAGATAAACAGAGTTATATTGTCTGCTGTCAATTTTTTTTCATGAATTCCTTCAAAAGTGTAGCAGCTGGTGCTGTGTATTTGATGTCAGTTGCACTACTGGCCTCAAAGAAGCTTTACATGAAATGTGTGAGCCTAATTGAGGCCAAAAAGTTAATCCATTAGTTTTAATGTGATCAAGTTGTGCCTGGCTTATCTGATGTTGGGTGGTTTCTGCTTTGGTGCTTGAGGAATATTTAACTTCATCAGGAAGATTTGTTTTTTTTACACCAGAACTTCACAATTTTTATCCATGTTAGGGATTTAGAAGGACTTGTAGACCCTCCACTGAGGAATAATGCTGAGATGGCTGGAATAGAGAGAGCTGAAAATATTCCTTGTAACCATTTTGAAGGTAAGGGAGTGTGACCTCTGTCTCCAGGAAATAGTGAGCTCTGTGTTGATGCAAGTGTTGCGGTTGGAAGGTAAGAGAGTTGCAAAGGGGAGGAACATGAACCCTCTGCAGCTGTTAGCTGGTTTTATGTGGGTTTTTTAGGTGGGCTCTGGGTTCCAGGTGTCCTCCCCCTGCAGGGTTTCGGAGCAGCTGTCAACAGAAGGGTGTAAGTGGAGCAGAGTAAGGCTGTTTCAAAGCACTGAATTTGCAAGTGATGCAACTTTCTGTGCTGCTTCTCAATGAGGTGCTTGTGATGGGCTGACAGTGAGCCTGCTTTCCTGGTTTGTTTTAGTTACGGCTGCCATTGAGGCCCTGCTCTAGGAAGCTGGGGAGGGCTCCTTTATGAAGCTGATGGAACAGCTGGAGCTCTATCCATCACCGAGATAAATAGGAGGCTGGTAGAAGAGCCTTCTTCCTTTATCTAACTGGCAAACATAGCCAGCATCCTTCATTACAGTCACTAAAAAGATTTCTGAGAAGTAAAAATGTTCTTCTCTGTTTCTCTGTTTTCCTTTTCTTTTTTTTTTTTTCCTTGG
Source organism: Turnix velox (assembly GCA_013400935.1). NCBI lineage: Eukaryota > Metazoa > Chordata > Aves > Charadriiformes > Turnicidae > Turnix > Turnix velox. The sequence continues at coordinate 24,061 of VZTY01025086.1, read as the reverse complement.
GGTCACAATTTTCCCCTCGCACAGAGAAAAATACTGTAATTTTGACTGTTGAAAAACAACCGGCAGCAAAAACAGGGTGTCCAAGGAGGCTTTGCTGGACACCAGTTTGTTTTCCTGCCACCATTATCCCAAGCTGGTGGCTGGCTGCAGCCTGCTGGGGCCAGAGCCTGCTCTCTGTGGTGTCAATGTGCCTTTGACGCAAGATGTCCACCAGGAATGCTGTGTGTAAATACCTCCAGCTTTGCTTCTAACTGGTTCCTTTGAGAGCTGCAGCCTAGTTCTGTGCTGGAGAAGGTGCAGTCAGTTCCTTTGAGCGTTTGTTTACTTATTTGCCGAGGTCAGCAAAGTGAAGAGTAATTAGGGGATTTAGACTAACAACAGGCATCTGATGTATGAGAGCTGCAGAGTGTGAAATTGAAAAGCTAAGTGGCTTCGTGCTATTGTTTGCTTGATAAAAGCTCCTAATAGACGGATAACACTTGAAGATATTTTTTATATATCTTTTTTTTTTTTCATCATTGCTTTTTTACTTTTTATTTAAGCATCGCTTTCTTAATGCTCTGACCCTGGGAGCTCATCCAGAAGTTCACAAAAAGTGAGTCTTGACAATACAAGTTTCAGGAGAGGCCACTTAACTTTTTTTATAGGAAAAACCACGGGATGAGGATCGTGGCAAGTGTCTTTGTGTCAGTGTTTTTTTAATAGGAAAACCCACGGGATGAGGATCGTGGCAAGTGTCTTTGTGTCAGTGGTTTTTTTATAGGAAAAGCCATGAGATGAGTATTGTGGCAAGTGACTTTGTGTCAGTGTAGTGTCTGCTGGGAAGGCAGTGGTAAATATTTAATTTTAAGAGGCTTTGTAGTGTTGGCCTTCCAGGTGTTTGTATAGATATCCACCTTGAAAGTCAGTCTCCCTTTTTCAGAGCTGGCTTTGTCTTAAAGTTCAGAAATGTGTGTGTTGTGCTGAGCAGATTTAATTCAGAGGAAACTAAAGCCTTCCAGGTAAAATAACTCTGGTCACCTCTCTTGCTTGTGAGAACAGAAGAGGAAACATCCTAAAAATGTGAAAGTTAGGCAGAATGGTTCAACTGGTTGGTGTGTAGCTGAAAGGAGATGTTTTCCTTTTCTAGATAAAGTTGGTGCTGTGCAGTTCCAGGTCCTGTTGGCAGCAAACACTGAGGGCTGGAGATGTGCATGCTAATGAACTTAAGAAAGATGGGGAGAAAGCCACGGTGGAGCTCCTGCCAAAGCACTTAATTCTTAACCTTGCTTATGAAGATCAAGTGTCTCCTTCAGATTTAAAAATCAGTTTCTCTTCTGCTTACAGTGAAAGGTTGAAGAGCGTGGCCATAACTAGTCAATTAAAATGGCATTTTTAGCACTTCCCTGGGCTTTATGCTGAGGCCCAGGGTATTCTCTCTGCTTGTGGAGGGGCCAGCAGCATTCATCAGTCTTCGTTAGTGCAGTGACCCACCTTGATGAACAGTTCATTAACCAGGAGAAGCGGAATCTCTCTTTTAATAAACTTTCTATACCATTTAAGCCCTGACAGCAAGCAAAAAAAACCCCAAGAGGGTGGTCTGGGAGCTGAAAAACCTTGCTGCTGGTCATCAAACTAATCTTTTTCTCCCCTCCTTCCCTTTGGGTACTGGCGTTCATTAAAATCTTTCTCTGATGTCATTTGAAGTGTAGGTGGGATCCCAGCGGCTGTTGAGAGCACAGAACAAGGGGGACAATCAACGTAGGTACTTAAGGAAGGAACCTGTTTGAACTTTTCCAGGCATCTCTGGAGACTCGCCCTGCTGTTAATTGTTTGGTAAAATACCTAAGTTTGAGGTAACAGTTAAAACAAATAACCCCAGGCGACTGGCAGCGCGTGGATCCCTGGCACTGCAGTGGGGCAGACCTGTCTCCAGCAGTTCAGGCACGTTCAGCGGTGGCTTCAGAGGGCTAAAATTCACTCAGAACAAATCAAAGGCTGTGGGTTTTGGTTTTAGCTTTTTTTTTTTCCCCTGAGGTGCTGGGAGGATGGGGAAGGGAGGTGGAAATGGGCTAGATGGATGCGTACTCATTGTAGCTGCAGATCTAAGGAGTAAAATCAAACCTGAGCTATTGCTGTATCATAAAATGGTTTGGGTTGTAGGGACCTTAAAGATCATCTAGTTCCAACCCTCCTGCCATAGGCAGGGACACCTCCCACCAGATCAGGATACTCAGTGCCTCATCCAGCCTGGCCTTAAACACCTCCAGGGATTGAGGGGGGCATCCATAACCTCTCTGGGCAACCTCTTCCAGTGTCTCACCACCCTCACAGTAAGGAATTTCTTCTCTCCAGCCAAAATCTCCCTTCTTCCAAATTGCATCCATTACTCTTACTCCTGCCATCACGTATCCTATTAAAAAGTCCAACCTCAGGACTCCAGAAGGATCCACCTCAGGACTCGGAATGGCTTTACCCTGCAGCAAGCACACAGGGAGTGTGTTGCTCTCTTCCTCTCACCCTCTTTCCCCTCTTCTATTAATTAGCAAAAGATTCATTTGGGGCAAAGGGAGGGGGGGGAATTCTTGCTTCAGCCAAACATTTGAGGCTTTGTGTGAAACAGCCAGCAGTTGGAGGCTTTGGTGCTCTCATCTAGAGCCTGATCTCTTGTTCATCCAAGTCTTCCAGGAAATGAGAACCATAAGCTGCAGGTATGTCAGTGTGTATAAACCCAGCCTTTCTGGAGCGCCTGGAAACAGGGAGGCCTCTGAAACCCTGCACTTCTCCTCAAAATGGCTGCCAGATGTGTTGGCTTTTACTGAATCCCCCAGAGCCTGACACCAGAAACGCTGAGGTTATTACCAGTTTGGTTCTTGCTCTGTTCTTCCTTTCACCCTGCCAGGAGGAGCGTGAGCCCGGGTGGCTGCGGTACCTGCGGGGGCTCTGCTGGCACACTCAGGCCACAGCTCGCCTCACTGGGGCTCTCTTTAAACAAAGGAAACATGTTTGTTTTTACAGCTCAGACTCTGGAGCCTGGGCTGGGATCCTGTGCCATTTCCCTGTGCTGGGAGCAGCAAGGTTCTTGAGGAAGGCAGCTTCCTCCCTTTGCTGCAAAGCACAGCCCTTACCAGCCAGCATCTCGTCCTCTCTCAGCACTGGAGACTTCTTAAAGCTTAACTTGGATTTACTTTGGTATTTGAAGGTGCAATAAATGGTATAGAGATGCCTGAAATGAAGCACAGTCTGGCTGCCTGTGCTTGTGTGGCTTCTTGTAAGCTCCTTGCTGCTGTGGCCACACTTAGAATCATAGAACAGTTCAGGTTGGAAGGGACCTTAAAGATCATCGAGTTCCTTAGGCAGGGACACCTCCCACTACATCAGGCTGCTCAGTTCTTCTGCTTCATCACCACCTTACCCAGTCAATCCCAGTGGGAAATGGAGCTTCCAGGTCCTGCAACAGAACATCTATCTCCTGATTGTTCAACCCAAGAGAACAGATTTGCTCTGCAGTTGAGTCTAGCATGGGTAGGCAGAACTTTAAAAAATATATTGTAGCTCCATGTCGGGTGGTAACTGGCTGTGTTTCTGACAGCACATCCACTTTGGCTGCAACAGTCAGCAGCTTGCTGAAATAAAATAAAATTAAAAAAAAAATGATAAAGAGGTGTTGGAAAGTGCTTGAGCTGGTAGTAGGATTTGTAAGGAAATTGTAGCACCTAAAATATGCTGCTCTGCCTTTCACTGAGGAAAAGTGCTTCTCGAAATAGTCTGCCTTCCTCTAATTTGCTTTGGTTTATTTCTAGCATCCAAATGAGAACGTCGTTTGGATGTGACACAGCCCTTGTAGTAGGTGAGGATCCACACGAGTAGGATGTATCTTGTGCTTCCTAGCCAAGGCAAGCTGCACATGGTGATGCTTTCGAGAGTATTTGGGTTCTATTAAGATAGAAATTGATTTTCACCACGAGGCAAGCGTGGCCAGGGATATGGAGCACACGGGAAGCAGTGGGTAGACTTCATGGCAGCTTGTTGGACTCACTCTGCTGATTTGAGAGGTGGAAATGCCTGGATGCATGACTGTCTAGTCTTCCACGGGGTAATCAAGTTACTTAAGGAGGCTTTGGTGTTGGTGGGGAGGTGTGTGTGCTGCACACAACTGAATCTTCTATTTCATTTTGCTGTTCTATTCTAAGACTGGGTTCTGGAACCATGGAGCATGCTGCATCGTGGAGATAAGATGGGAAGACTGGCTTTTTTTGGGGGGAGAGAAATTGGGGAGCATCGCCATAAAGAAAAAGGAGGAAGTGCCTGGGAGTGTGGAGCCTGTGGAAGTCCCCTGATTTTTTTGGCTGTGTGTACGTGAGGGGAGGTGTTCCCAAAATAACAGCAAAACCTTGCTCTTGTGTTTGTCTTGTAGCAACCCCCCGCTGAGTGAGGAGATGCTGCCTCCAGGGGAGTGGATGTGTCACCGCTGCACTGTCCGCCGCAAGGTAAAGCCTCTCAACAGCCTCAATCCCTGCCCTTCCAGCTGTCCACTTCAATTATGCCCTTCCTCTCCCCTCATGTGTGTCTGATTGCACCAGCAGACTTGCTCTTTGTGCTTACAGCTGTGCTGGGCTTTGTTAGGAAGAGGTTAGAGGAAAGCTAAGGGGTCTGAATGAGACCCTCCAGGTGTTCTGAACTTCTCCAGTAGGAGCCACAAAAGTGAAGTGCCTGCTTTCATCTTGGCAAGCTGTGCCTTGCAGATTGCTTTCCTTACCCCTGCTTCTGGAAAGGAGGGAGAGCTGAGGCTCAAAAAGAATGATACCCACGCTGGAGGAGAGATGAGCTGTCAAAAGGCAAAACAGGGGTCACCTTAAGGCAGCTTTGGCATTTTGGATTTTTTACTTTTTGTTTTTTTCCAAGTGTGACTTCACAGCAGTTGCACATCAGCAGAGGGTGAAATCACAGTGAGTTATGATTTCCTGGGCTTTTGGACAGGATGGGGAGGAGATGGTTGGGCAACATCGAGGCTTGTCTGCTTTTTTTTTTTTCCTCCCCCCCTACCTTTTGGTGCTTTTTCTGCAGGAAGCTGTCTTGCACAATGTAAACATCTTAGTGCTGTAACTACGTAGCAGAGGGTTAGAAGCTGCACCAAACTATGTAGCAACTGTTCCCTTGAAGTGACACCCAAAGCAGATTAGAAAAAACCTGTGTCCTCAGCCTTTTGTTCCCTTGTTGTGTTTCCAGGGTAGTGTTCAGCCACCTGCCAACAGTAAAAATTGTCTCAAATTTAAAAAATAATAATAAAAAGATAAAAGGAGGGGGGGATAGCCCAAATTTTTCAGTATTAAGAATTGTTTGGTAACACTCTGGCTCCTTTTATGGACTGTTTTAGTGGTGGAGTAGATGAATTCATCTGCAGTGGTGATGCTGTCAGGCACTGGGGCAGCACACAGCCATGCAGCATCCTTTACTGGTGCAAAATGGATTTCCCAGTGCTTGCAATGTATTGCTTTCCATTCTCCCTGCCCATTTGGTTCAAGATTCCCATCATCAAGAGATAGCAGAGTGTCATCTGTGTATTGTGCTTGTATTCTCAAGCTGACCTTCTCATTCCTTAATGGTTTGGATGCACTGCCTTGGGTGATTAATAGACTGCCTTGATGATGATCAGGCTACCATGGAGTTGCAGAGTGTTGTCTGGCTAATTAAACAGACTTGGCTGGTTTCACAGAATCACAGAGTGGCAGGGATTGGAAGGGAGACCTCAAGAGATCATCTAATCCAATCCCCTCGCTGGAGCAGGAGCAGCTAGTTTGTCAAGTGTTTAGGAGTAGGGACTGTGAAACCTTGTCCTGATCTGGACCCAAAAATGTCTATGCTGAAAGGAGAGAGATGTGCTCATTTTCTGCCCTGTGCTTGGTTCCCTTCAGCTGTTTGGTCATCTGTACTTTTTAGCTTCAACCAAATTGTTTTGGCTGGGTCAAGGCTTTAATTGGCTTCCCGGGGGTAGTTGGTAGGAGGTGGCCCAAGCCTTTTGTTTTTTTTCAGATGCTATTTGTCTTGGATTTTGCATATTTGTCAAGGTTGATGTGCTTTGTTTTTGTGGCCTCCATGATAAGCCTGCCCTATTCATGTCGTGCAGAAGCGAGAACAGAAGAAAGAGCTGGGGCAGGTAAATGGATTGGTGGACAAATCTGGGAAAAGGACCACCTCCCCCACCAGTGACGCAGACCTGTTGGACAGGTCTAGCAGCAGCATCAGGGCTAATGCTCATGCCAGGATCTTGGAAAGGAGAGCGAGCCGGCCTGGCACTCCCACATCCAATGCCAGCACGGAGACCCCCAACTCAGAGCAGAATGATGTGGATGAGGACATAATTGACGTGGATGATGACTCTGCCATTGCAGAAATGGACTGTGGGCAGCCCCAGCTGAAGCGACCCTTTGAGCTTCTTATTGCTGCTGCCATGGAAAGGAACCCAACGCAGTTCCAGCTGCCGAATGAACTGACCTGCACCACAGCACTTCCAGGTGAGGGACGGCTTCTCCTGCTGGTGGTGAAAGTATCTGCACTTCTACCTCTTACCTGTGAGAGAGAGGCTTGTTGTTGCTGTTGCCACCTTCACTTGTCATCAGATTGTCATCCTCACGCCTTCAGATTGTCATCATCAATCTGAAGGGAAGAAAAAAATCCCCCTTGTTGGGATGCTTGTTTTTTTTGATGTATGATGTGATAATCTAGTAACAAAGTAATGACTTCACAGATAGGATGGCACTGAAATGATTTAAGTGTAGAAGATACCTGCCTTTAAAGACAATCTTTTGTCACTTAAGGCTGGATTCAGTGGTTGACAAGGGTTCCCTAAGCAGCTCTTTCTCCATTTTCTCTTTGTCTGTGCCTGAGATGATGATGTCTATCTACCAGAAAGCAAATTTCTGCTCTGTGGGTAACTTGAAGCCTTTTCAAATTTCCTTTCAGGTACTAGTAAGAGGAGGAGAAAGGAAGAAACCACAGGAAAGAATGTCAAGAAAGCACAACACGAGTTAGACCACAATGGTTTGGTTCCTTTGCCTGTGAAAGTCTGCTTCACGTGCAACAGGTACATGGCTCCTCCAGGGAAGCTGGTCAGTGGAGCTGCACCCTTCACAGGAGCAAAGTCCTTCATGAAAAAAAGGAGATGACCTCTTCCCTTTCCCACTCTCCTTTATATCACGTGCTTACAGCCCTCTAAACAAATGGGGGAATAGCTAAATAACAGTTGTTTAACTGTAACAAAGGAAGGTGTGGCTGTAAAGGGGTTTAAAATTTAGCCAGAAGAGAGGGAAAACCATCTTATCTCTCTCTTTTTTTTTTTTTCCTCCTAAGAAAAGTTCTGAAGTGATGGGTGGTTTAGAAAACAGAGATGGGCTTTTGTTTATGGCTGTGAGGAGGTGACCTTTAGGAAGTAGAAATGTACCCAGAGATACAAGCCCAAGGCAAATAGGAATGTTGAGCTGAAATAGTAAATCTGAAAACTACCACAAAATGCTGCTGTTTCTTTTCTTTATAACTGTGTAAAAATTGCACAGATAAATCCCAATTCAAAATGTCAGTGAAAACAAAAAGCTTTATTTAAGGAACCCAGTCCCAGTCAAGGTTAGTTTCTTGCAATGGGCTGGAGATTCAGGCTTTCTGGGACAACAGTTGATGGCTTTGTCCTAGAGTGGAGACCTCTTTAGAGCCCAGGGAACCAGATGGAGTGGCTTTCTGGAGTTTGAGAACATCCTGTTGAAGCAAATGGTTCCAGCTTCACGTGAGATTCATCTGTGGAAAATTGTAATGACCTAAATCAGAGATTTCCTTTTCATCTCTGATTTTTGGCTGCGAGTGAAGCTGCTCAGAACTAAAGCACAAGGTCATCTTGGAAAATTGCTTTTCTCAATCTGCCAGGTGCTTACAGCTTCCTGCCAGGGTTTTGCACTGAGAAACCTTTGTGTGAATGGGCAAGTCTTCCTGCCTTGAGTGGGTCTTGAGGAAAGTTTGTGTAGGTTGAGATCTGAAGCCTAATTTTAGTGGGCAAAGATAAGCTGAAGTGTGGGTGGCTTTGTCTGTCTGTGGGTTTGATTTATGCCCTATATATTCTGTGGGGGAAATAAAATCTGGATCTCTTTGCAGGAGCTGCAGGGTGGCACCTCTCATCCAGTGTGATTATTGCCCCCTCCTGTTCCACATGGATTGTCTGGAGCCACCACTTACTGCCATGCCTCTGGGTCGATGGATGTGCCCAAATCACATAGAACACGTGGTGGTAAGCACTGGGGGCTGTGATTGCAGCGTGGTAACCAGATGCTGGAATGGAACCTGGCAGGTCCATTAAAGGACAAAGTACAACAAATGGAAAACAGCTTCTGAGCTCTTGTTTGCTCCCTCTAACGCTTGTAAAGAAAGCTCCTGCTGCAAGCACTGTGTCCTCCAAAGGAATATGATGCTGCTCTCTGCAATGAAATATAAAGATGGGGGAACTCCTTCCTGTAACTGAAGCTGACAGCTCAGATTGTGGCTGACTGATGGCTTGTCTGGGTTTTAGAGTGGAGTCCCCAACATCTAGATGGGCTTTCAGAAGTGTGATTGATGTGAAAGCAGCAGGGGAAGTCATTCTTAGCATATTTAACCCCCAAAAAACTTCCATTCCAAGAGGGAGGTTTTTTGCTTGTGGAAAAGCACAGAAGGGGTTCTTGAAACTTAAATACTCAGGAAAAAGGGGGCTGAAACAAAGGGCTTGTGCCCAGACAAACTGTTTCTGGGAGCATTGATGCTGCTTAGTTGTCCTCTAAGAGCTTTTCTGCTCAACTCCAGCAGTGTGGCCTTTAATAGAAATGATTAGTGCTGCAGGAAACAAACAGTTTCAAGCTGAGCTGGTGCTGTACTGCCAGTGCTAGGAGGTGTTATGAAAGCCTTAGGGTAGCTCAGAGTGACCTGCAGATCCCTAACTCCTGTGCCATTGTCTGATCACCCAGCTCAACCAGAAGAACTTGACCCTGAGTAATCGGTGCCGAGTGTTTGACCGGTTCCAGGACACCATCTCTCAGCACGTTGTCAAAGTGGATTTCCTAAACAGGATCCATAAGAGACATCCTCCAAATCGCAGAGTTCTCCAGTCAGTGAAGAGAAAAGGTTTGAAGGTAGGTGTGTTTAAATTGGTGAAACTCCACACTGGTGTATTCCTGTTTGGAAGAGAAGCCAGCATGTCTCATAGGCTCTTGGGGCAGGAGGAAGGGGGTGGGGTCTGAATAACTGCTCTGGGGAGAGATTTTGCAGCCTGCTGTTGCTTTTCACTTTGTGTAGGATTTAAGAAGCTCTTTTTCCACCAATCATAAGGCTCAGCTGTTGCTCAGCCTTAAAATCCAGCACAGGCATAGAAAGTACAACACAGCCTCCTGAAGGTTGACCCTACCATCAGAATTGGGGTTGCTGCATGTTCTGTATTAAACCCCAAATAGTATTTGCTGCCTGAAAAACACCATAGAGCTTTCCCTTCTTACTTGGCCCTTTTTTTCATGACTTCTTTTCTGCTGTAGCCCACCCCGTTGTGCTGAAGTCACGCCTGACCTCAGGGAATAAAACCCAGTAATTTCAGCCTGGCTGTATCAATTTAGAAGTGCTTGTTCCTTGAAACTTGTAATGTGTTGTCTGCGGGGTTCCTTTGGGTCAGAAAGCAGCAAACACAAAGAGTAGTGCTGGGTTGGGTTCTTCCAACTAGTCCTTCTTGAGTCATTTTTTTCTCATGTGTGATCTTCTTTCTCTACCTTGTAGGTTCCTGATGCTATCAAGTCCCAGTACCGGCTTCCACCCCCGTTACTCGCGCCTGCAGCAATTAGAGATGGCGAGCTGATCTGTAACGGGATCCCTGAGGAACCCTTGCAGAAGCACCTTTTGAACACTGAGCACTTAGCCAGCCAGACAGAACAACAGGAGGTAAATGAAGTCAAATGCTTGGGCTCTGTGTCTGCACTTGCTTTGGTACAAAGATCCTCTTCCATTTCAGTGGTGAGCAGAGCAGTTGTCTAGGAAACCAGTCTCCAAACCATGTCTGAAGGTGATGGCTTGTCTGTCTTTGACACCCTGGCCCATTAAAACTTCATTTTGGCTTTCCAGGTGAAATGTAAAGCTCCTCGTTTGACACTCAAGGGAAGTGGTGAAATAGTCTCCTGGCCTTAAGAGGCTGGGGCTTTCTGTCTAGATGTCATTTTCATTTCTTGGCTGAGGGAAAATACTTTCTGATTGTGTAAGGCTGCTTTCTCATACTTTTATTTGTGTGTGAGTGTCACATTTCTGCTTGGACTTGTAGAATCAGGCTTTAAAATACAAATGAAATGAGTGTTTTGGTCTCTTCTGAAACTTCTAGCTAGATTCCACAGGCATTTGGTGCTTCTCTTGGCTCAGGGTTTTCTCTGTGGTAGGTTAAAACTTCCAAACCACTGAGCTTGAAATTCCAAATAAATCTTTTGCTCATCCTCTACCTTGTGTAAAAGAAAAGATCCTCACTGCACCCCATTTTGGGTGGATGAAGTCCTTATAGCTCGGGGTCAGTCATCAAGCTACAGAGTAAGCTGGAGAGAAGCCTGTATTGGTGAAAAGTGTTTGTAACTCACTGGAGAGTTGTAACAATTAGCAGGTGAAGAAGAGGAAAAGTTTGAGGCTGAGGAAATGTTTCTGCTGCCTTCTCCCTTATTTAATATCAACTCCTAAGGCATGGTGCTAAGTATCTCATTTTGGTTGTGCTTTTATACCTTTGGACAAGGTTTTTTCCTGATTCTAGATGAGCTTCAGAGCAGCTGCTGTGGTTCCAAGGGGCATCTGAATGGTTTGCAGCACAGGGAGGCAGCTGGATTTCTTCCAGCTGGGTGAAAGAGGGAGTAGTGTGCTCTTGCAGCCCAGAAAGCCAACTGAATCATAGAATCATAGAATACTTTGGGTTGGAAGGGACCTCGAAGATCATCGAGTTCCAACCACCCTGCCATAGGCAGGGACACCTCCCACTACATCAGGCTGCTCAGTGCCTTGTCCAGCC
>VZTY01025083.1:21431-110866 GCA_013400935.1 Turnix velox | reverse complement strand
ACCTGCTCCAACAGATCAATGCCACAGCTGTGGAGCAAACCCCATTTCTTTCCAGGGAGCTCAGGTTTTCAGTGGAGACCTCAGCTCTAGTGAGATTGGCAGGAGCTGCAGCCAGTCAGGGTGCATGGGGACAACTTGAGTTGTCAGGTAGATGCCCACAGGAGGATTGCCAGCGGTTGAGGAGCAAGCACAGCCTTGCAGTGCCCTGCTGCCCAGTTGATCCAGTAAAGGTGTCTTATGGCTCTGTGGCTCCATAATCTAAGAAGGACCAGGCAGATAGCTGGATGCAGAGCTCTATTTCAGCTCCACAACAGGCATGCAGGGATTTCTAGGTGATGGATTTAAGGAACATACTGGAGAAGGCATGTGGGTGCCTGTTTGTGCTCAGAGGTGGATTGTGTACCATTCCTCCATGCAGAGGGAAGTGCAGAACCACAGAGACAGCCTGTGCCCTGCCAGGGGAACTGGTCACACTTTTCTGCCAATTCACTTCAATGGAAACTTTCCATAGGAACTGAATTTGTTTAGAAAAACCATTGAAATGAAACATTCTGCTGATGTCAAGATGTTTGGCTTTTCCATTAGCTGGTGAAATGCTCTGATTTTTTGTTTTGACTTTTTGTTTCTACATCCTACTGACTTTATTATTTCAGTGCACTTCATAAAAATAAGAAGTAAGAGGAGAAGAAGGAAATCAAACAGAATCACTTCAGTTGGCCCTAGTGCCATTCTTCAAATTACACATGACTGCCCAGTTGAAAATATCTTGGTTTCATCCCAATTGGAGACAAAATCAAATAGATGAATGACAGAATTTTCTTTGAGACGGGATGATGACCCTCACTTGCTGTGCCCCTGGAGCAAAGCCAGGAGGGGGCCAGTCCTCCTCCATTTGTCAATGTCAGGTCTTTGGTGCCTCCTCACCAAGTAGTAGCCAAGGATTAGTCTCCATCCTTGAAAGCAGAAATACCTCCCTTTGTGCCACACTGTGACCCCACCTGGTTCTCATGTATTTTGAGCTCAGAGGTGACAAGTCAACACCAACTTTTTCACCTTCAGCCCTTTTTGGCTCCCTCTCCTGACTGTCAGTCAGCAGCTTGTGCTGTGTCCTTGAAGAAGCACCTCAATGTGCCTTTGTAGCAATAGGATGAGAGACAATGGTTTGAAACTAGAGCAGGACAGGGTTAGATGAGACATGAAGAAGAAGTTCTTCCCCATGAGGGTGGTGAGACAGTGACCCAGGCTGCCCAGAGACATGGTGGAAGCCCCATCCCTGGAGATATTCAAGGTCAGGCTCACTGAGGCTTTGAGCAACCTGATCTAGTGCAAGATGTCCCTGCTGACTGAAGAGGGTTGGACTAGATGGCCTTTGAAGGGCCCTTCCAACCCAACACATTCCATAATTCCATACTTCTATTTCCTGCTTTGACTCCCCTCAGGGGGCTCCTGTGGCAAACCCTCTCCTTCTGTCTGGGACATAAAGACTGGGGGATGGACTCTGTCTGTCCATGTCCTTCTTTAGACCCACTCTAGCTCCTCAGGGTCTTTCTTGTGATGAGGGACACAAAACCCTCATTTACCTCTGCACAAACCTCACCGGCACCCTGAACAGAAGCTGCTTCCCTTGGGGTGCTGGAGAACAACTGCAGCCACTGCTTAAAAAAACAAATGGAGGCATTTTTAGTTGATTTCCATGCAGAGAGGTGCTGCCAATTAATTCACTCTTGATATTCCCTATTCATCCTCCCCATGAAGACAGCCCCTGCCCTGAAGCTGCTGGAACTGCTGAAGCAGCATTTGTAGACAACTTCATTAACAACTCCACTGGGAAAGGTTTAGGTAGGACTCAGTCCCATCTACCCAACCAGGCTGGATCAGCACTATCCAGAAGCTGCCTTGTGCCCTGCAGTCCTGCCAAGGGGGCAGACCTGTCTCCTTTCAAAGCTGGTTTCTGTGCTGTGAGCAGAAATGATGGATGGTTTCCTCCCAGGAAGGTCCAGCACCTGCTGCCTGCCCCATCCTGTATCCTGCCTCTGTGGTAGGGAATCCTTCCTGCATCCTCCAGCCAAACACAGGGTCTGTTTATGCACTGCCTGGCTGCGTCTCTTGGTGGCCCTGGGAGACAGCTGCCTTCAGGGGGCTTGGATAAGCGACTTGACAAGTCCAGCATGTAAAAGCTGAGGGCTGATGACCCCTACAGTCAGGCCGGGAAATGCATTCCTCCCTCAGCTGCTCCAGCATATGGCTGGGATTGTCCTCTGGGTCCCATCCTGGGATGCTCTCTGTTTCCTCCTGCACCCCTGGTCCTCCCTTCCCTGCAGACAGCACCCTGGCCCAGCTCAGGTCTCACAACAGAGAGAACTGGTACAGCTCGTCCAGTTCTGAGAGACTTCCTGAGAATGGGAAGTTCCATTTGAACCTGAGGAGGAACTACTTTGCTGTGAGGGTGGCAGAACCCTGGCACAGGCTGCCCAGAGAGGTGGTGGAGTCTCTATCTCTGGAGACATTCCCAACTCGTCTGGACACATTCCTGTATGATGTGCTCTGGGTGACCCTGCTTTGACAGAGGATTGGACTGAGTGAACTCCAGAAGACTCATCCAACCCTGGCCATGCTGGGATTCCCTGACTGAGAAGATCCCATGAGGACAACCCCTCCATTCCCCAGCTTTCTGTGGAAATCAGGGTGGACCCAACATAGTGCTGGCCCAACCCCTGGCTTCTACAAGAAAGAAGAGACAGCCAAGAAGAGTTGAGAAGGGTCTGATCCTGCCCCAGATGATTTGCAGGGCACCCAGGGACTGCAGAGAGGGAAGGAGGAACTCTGCACTTGTAACCTTGCTCTGGGAGTTCCCCAGTCCCAAGCAGGATCACATCCATGTCCTGTAGCCTTTCCATATTCACAGAGGGACAGCAAGGGACCTACCAGCAGCCAGCATCCCCAAGGATGAAACTTTAGTTTTATCTGGAAGGGGTTTACTGGGGAGCCCTTGGCATTACTGATGCAGAGATGTCTCACTAGCACTAAATCAACAAAAAAACATCTCTTTTCGAAGAGTGAATGGAGTGTTATCTCCTTGTTGGAAGCAGTAGATCAGATCTAGGGGTAATTTCCTCATTAGAAAATGTAAAAAGGAGTAAGCATGCCCTGCTCTCTGTCATCACTGGCTTTGAGAAAGGCCTGAAAATCCTTCTAATAATACACAAGTGGCACCATGATAATCTGCTAGGGTAGATTCCCAATCTCTATGCAGCAAAGGTGTTGATTTATTGCACTCCCAGCTTTTATTTTCAGTGCTATGGCTCAAATGGGGGCAAAAGCATCATAATATCCCATCTCCAAAGTGCCTACAATATCTTGCAGCAAGGGTTTCCCTAGGTTATTTGCACAATGCACATGTGTATTGATGTGAAAATGTATTTTATCAGTTCTGGAGGCCTCTGTAGAACTTATCTCTGCATGAATCACGTTAATTCAATAAATGACTGCTGTGGTGCTGTCTCAGGAGCAGCTCAGCCCAAGGCCACTGGTTGTTTGAGTGCAGTTGGTTGTTCTGAGGGATGTTGATCCAGATGTGAATGCCAGCCACAGCCCATCCTGGCTTTTGGAGCATGTCCCACACAAACAGGCTTGAGGGACAGGAGTGTGGTGTTAGGAGGGAGCTGAGGGAGAAGAGGAAGAAATCTTACATGCAAAGAAAACATGTTTTGCAGAAATAATTAGTTTTCCATTAAACCTTCCTGGGTTTTTTTGATCAAGATGTGAATGGACTGGAACTGCAGTTTGGCCTCTCACTGCACATCTCCTGGCAGCTAAATTGCTTGGACTTGCCCCGGTCCCTATTCCCATCCTCCTCCAAGGTCTATCCCTGCTAGCTGGCCACACCTGCAAGACTCAGTGCTCAAGGACAGGTTCAGCCTGGAAGCCAGAGGTTTTGGTCTGCAGTTGTTTTCCAGGAACGAGAGCTTTCTGTGAGAAATAATAAAAGAATTTGAAGCAATTTCACTTTATTCCTGAGGGCTGGGCACATTTCACACGGTGTTGCAGGAGGAACTGGCTGGGTTGGGAGCTGACTCACCTCAAGGGACAAGATGGGAGGTTTTGGAAAAGGTTGAGGTTGGGGCAGGGCACAGATGGAGCAGGAAGTGGTGGAGGCACTGGAGACAGTCAAGGCCAGGCTTGCTGAGGCTCTGAGCACTGGGGAGTGACCATGTAAGGCTAGATATAAGAAAGAAATTCTTTACAGTGAGGGTGGTGAGACACTGGAACAGGTTGCCCAGAGAAGTTGTGGATGCCCCCTCTCTGGAGGTGTTTAAGACCAGGCTGGACAGGGCACTGAGCAGCCTGATCTAGTGGGAGGTGTCCCTGCCTGTGGCAGGGGGGGTGGGACTGGATTATCTTTAAGGTCCCTTCCAAACCCAAACTGTTCTCTGATTCTATGATTCTGTGTCCCCAAGGAACATCCCTCTGTGTAGGGAGGGATGACACCACCTGGATGAGGAAGGGGCACTGCTGGTTGCTGTCCTGGGAGTCCCCTAGCAGCCCCCTATGGCTGAGACATCTTGATATGAGCACTGCAGGGAGAGTTTGTTGTCTTCAGCGTCATTGCTGCACTTAAGATGGATGGCAGACACCTTGGAAAGTGGTGACATTGTTGTCATTCACCACAGGGAAACAGTCACAGGAGGAGCATGGTCCCAAATGTGACCAGTTGCACAACACAGTTCACTTAGCATCCCACCTAGCACCACACATGTGGACACAGCCAGGGGACCATGGGAACAGACCTGCCACTGCTGTCCCCACCCTACACTTGTGGGCAGAGCAGCCCAGACCAGGCAATGATGGGTGGATGGGTTCATCCCCTTGAAGTTGAGATGATCATGAGTGGACTGGGGTCTCACTGAATCCAGCAGGAATTTTGCCTGTGACATCAGCAGAGTGGAGACTTTGTGTCGTTCTATTTAAAGAGATTATTTGGAGCAGCCCTTGGCAGCCCCACAAGAGTGGGATGCCAGATTTTTTTTCCCAGATTAGAGGTGAAATGTGCCAGTAGAAATGTAGTGAGATCTGGGCTTTCTGGGTGCTGGCAAGCTGCTTATCGGGTCCATAGCCATCACACAGGGGAAGCAGGGAGATGTGAACCCTCTTCCACTGCCCCACTCTTGGCTTTCCACCTTCCCCAGCACCGGAGATGTCCTGGGTTCTTGTGATGCCCTTGCTATCCTCAACAACCTCAGCACATCAGGGCACAGCAATGGTGTGCTCTTCAGGAAGCACTTGGTTTTCTCACCTTTCTTACAATAAAAGCAAAATTAAAAAATCAAAACATCTGAGGAAAGAAATGAAAAATATTTCCCAGTTAAATATACTGGAAACTGGGGCTGAGGTTTTCTGTGTCACTAAATTTAATAGGATGAAGGGGAAGGATTTTAAACTGAAAGAGAGAAGGTTGAGATTGGACAGTTGGAAGAAATTCTTTGCTGTGAGTGGGGTGAGCCCCCGGCCCAAGATGCCCAGAGAAGCTGTGGCTGCCCCATCCCTGGAGGGGTTCACTGTCAGGTTGGACAGGGCTTGGAGCAACATTGGGCTGGTGGGAGGTGTCCCTGCCCGGGGCAGGGGGTGGAACCAGATGATCTTTGAGGTCCCTTCCAACACAAACCATTCTATGATTCTGTGGTTTTTCCCCTTCCTTCAAGAAGTACTTGTTTCCCTCAGAAAATGTCTAGGAAAATTGGGCAAGAAAGGGTTTGCAATGTGGGACCACATGTCCAGTTACAGTTGCTGGGGCCTTTGGTCTCTGCTCTCCTCATGGAGCTCATCATGGAGGAGTTTTGGGCTGAGTGTTTTCCCTTGGGTGGTGCTGTGGTGAGCTGTGGCTTGCTTTCCGTGCTCATTACTGTTAGAAAAATGTTGAAATGTATCACTGGAATTTTCATGCTTTACAGGCACAACTAGAATGTTATAAGTACTTCAGTGCAAAAATTGCTGTTTCATTGAGTATTTTTATTTTATTTTTTAACCTATAGCTCTGCCATGACATGTTTTTATGTATTAGGCATCATATTATATATGTTAGGCATCAGATTATTAAGTGATCAGACAATATGAAACTCACTGTTTGAAGATTTGTGCAGATTTTTACACATTTAATGAGAAACAGAAGAAAATTCTCATGGCTAACATCTCTGATGGGTAGAAATTTGGTGTTCTTGTGCTTGTCTTCTTGCAATCTGATCCAGTTTGTCATGCTGAAAGTCATTAATCCCCACTATAAGTTAGTGTAGGAGAAGTTCTGAATCGACTTGTGATCCATAAGATGGATCTTCCATGTTCCTATTGGGCTAAATTCTGTGTTAACATTTATTTTCTCTCTGTATCAACCATAAAGCAAATTTTATTTTGCAAGGAAAACTACAAACAGCCTGGGAGAGAGGCAGTGCCTGTCTGTGTGACAGAGGGAAGCAAACCTCCTCCTCTGCAGGCATGTCAGTGTTGTTGTTCAAGTCCTGCTCAGGATCAAGCCTTCCTAATCAGATTGTATCCTAAAGCTGGGGAAGGGATACCCTGACATGGCTTTGGAAAGAGTTTGTAGGAATCCTCTGCACAGCCCTGCTGAGATCCCTTCTCTTGGCCAAAGCTAAACAAACTGATGAGATGCTGACAAGCCTAAAGGGCAGAAGAGCTAAAAGTGGGAAAAACAGCTGACCAGAAAGGTCACTGCAAATAGGCAAACACTAGAGGAACCATGGAAGTAGAGCTGGAACTGCCTGTGGCAGTGCAGCTGAGAGCCCCACAGTGAATACTACTGGAGGAAAATGTGGGCTGGGTATCAGCAAAGTCCTGTCTTCCAGGCAGTGAGATCTATGGGAGCAAAGTGGCTTCCCAGGGGACAGAGCAAGAGCTCGACTGCTGGAGTAATTTAAAATTGGATGGGACAGAGTGCTTGGGAACATTCTGCCGAGGCTAATTGTGGGGTTGTGGCTGTGTGAAAATGTAGCCTGCATGGAAAAGAAGAGTTTGCTGGCAAGGGATTTATCAGGGATTGGTTGGTGGGTGTAGGATTTGAGTAAATAGAGGAGACAGGCTTTGGGTGTGGGGAGATGGGATGAGCTGCAACAGGGTGCTGAGACCCAGGGCACCAGGAACAGGGCAGGCCCCTGGAGAAGGGGTCAAGGGGCTCCACTAGGCCTCATACCACTCCAGGGATAGGGTCTGCTGTCTCTTCATCCCCCTTCTGGTGGGATCCTGGCTTTTCTGTGCCAGAGAGGAACTTGGAAAGGTTTATCCCAGCCCTAGAAGCACCTCCTGCTGGTGGCCAGTGCTTGCTGGCCCCACACCATCACCTTCCTCCTGGGTCTGCTGGAGCCCTGAGGCACTCCTTAGGACCCTGAGGGACATGAGACAATCTTGTGGGTCATGAGGGACACAAGTCACTTCTGTTGGCTGTGAAGCACGTGACACTCCCTTGGGTCTTGAGGGGCATGAGGCAGTCCCTCAGTCTGTGATGGACACCAAGCACTCCCAAGGGTGCTGCTGCAGTGGGGATGGTGGCTCTGCCTGCTCAGCTGGTGTGTGGGCTGCTCTCTTTGGGAAGAGCCTTTGCCACATGCTGTCCCTCTGCTGTGATTTACAGCTCTCTGCCCAGCTCCATTGACCCCACTGCTTCTCTTTCCAAACTTCATAATAAACAAGTGGAGCAGGGAAGTGGCTGCAGAGCTGTGAGGCTGGGCAATGGCAGCAGCACAACCCAGGCCCCCTGTGGTGGGAGGAGAGGCAGGGGTTGTCTGTGTGCCTTGCTGGGGGTGAGATGGTGGATGCAGAGACCTTCCCCTGTCCCCTGACAGCAGCAGAGCTGTGTCCTTGCAGCCAGCTGAAGTTGAGCTCAATCCAGGCTCTGTGATGGGGGAGGAACCTCTGTACCCCACACAGTGGCACCCACTGGGACATCAGTGGCAACTTCAGACCATCATATCTCAACTGCCCATTGCCCTCACCCACATGGGGCACCGTATGTTACACAAGTGGTTCTGTCCTGCTAGCACTGGGATGCACACAAAGGTCCTTCCATGGAGTCTGTCCTCCATGGAGCCCAACAGGGCCAACTGCCTGCCCCACATCTGTGGCACTGTGGAGGAGCAAAGAGTTTTCTAGTGTCAGCCCTAGCACAACCTCCTTCAGTGGCATGTGACCCTAGGGCTTGTGGTTGGCATCTTTCCATTCCTGCTCTGCAGATTTGGAGATCTGTCTGGGTCAGAACCCTCTCGTGCAGATGTGTGTGTGGGCAGGTGTCATTAGTGGAGTGTTTGTGAGGGAAATTGAGTCTGCTCTCATGTGGGTCTCTGGAGCTACGATCCTCCCTGTGCTCTTCTCCTGGAGGTGTTTTATCCCCTCCATGAGGGACTGCCTGTCTCTGCATGCTGCTCTGCCCCAGGGACAGCCCTCCCCCAGGCTGTGCTGAGGCTGCCAGGCATGGGATTTAGGCTGTGTTTCTCCCAGTTTCAGCCCAGTTCATTGCTCCACCAGAACAGTCTCTTCCAGAGACCACTCCTGCATTGACTCCTCCACATCAGGGAGAGTCTGCTCAACTGCAGCCCAAGGGCCACTTTGCTGTCACTTTCCCACCATGGAAGAGGGTAGAAGTTCTTTCCTGTGAGGGTGGTGAGACACTGGAACAGGTTGCCCAGAGAGGTTGTGGATGCCCCCTCCCTGAAGGTGTTTAAGGCCAGGCTGGATGAGGCATTGATCAACCTGGTCTAGTGGGAGGTGTCCCCCCCATGGTAGGGGGGTTGGAACTAGATCTTGAAAGTCCCTTCCAACTCAAACCATTTTATGACTCTATGCTGGCTCTTGAGGTGACATGGCAGTGCCCAGGACAGTCTGTTGGTACCAGTGCCCCCAGCAAGCTCAAAGTTCACTGTTGCAGGGACTTCCTCTTTCCCCCCCCCCGCCCCTTCCCTGCAAGACAGCCCTTCTTCTAGGCCTTGCAGAGTTAAAAATAGAGCCTTGCTTATGGAAAGTTCATGCTGGATAAGAGACTTAGCAGGACGCCGTTGAGATCCTCATCTGAGCGTAAATCAATCGCTGCTCTCGGTGCAGACTGGGCAGGACACAGCAAGTCCTCTGGAATTAAAGAGACTGGTGAATGTGCTCCACTTTCTCCTCATCAATGGGAGACCAGAGCAGCTGCCAGGCTTTGGCTAGGTCTGGCCACCAAAGGGGTGGACACATCTGTGAGTCTAGTGTCCCCCTTCCTGGCTGTGGGTACTGCCAGGGTGAAGGGTCCTACCTGGGGAGGTGGGAATCCAGCTGCTGCCAGGGGCCAGTGGGTGCAGTGACAGCATCACAGGGAGCCTACAAGACAGATGGAGAAGGGTGTTTGTGGGGGTGTGTAGGGATAGGACAAGGGGGAATGGTTTTTAACTGAAAGGGGGAGATTTAGGTAGAACCATAGAATGGTTTGGGTTGGAAGGGACCTTCAAGATCATCCAGTTCCAACCCCCCTGCCATGGGCAGGGACACCTCCCATTACACCAGGTTGCTCAATACCTCATCCAGCCTGGCCTTAAACACCTCCAGGGGTATCCACAACCTATCTGGGCAACCTCTTCCAGTGTCTCACCACCCTCAAAGGAAAGAATTTCTTTCTTCTCTCATGACCTCTTTAGTCCAGGATTTTTAACCTCTCCCAGATTCTCTCTCATCCCCTGTATTTGCTGAGATGAGATGTTAGGAAGTAATTCTTGCCTGTGAGGGGACTGAGCTCCTGGCCCAGGTTGCCCAGAGAAGCTTTGACTGTCCATCTTTGGAGGGGTTCAAGGCCAGGTTGGACAGAGCAACCTGGGCTGGTGAGAGGTGTCCCTGCCCATGTCAGGAGAGATGGAACTAGATGATCTTTAAGGTCCCTTCCAACCCAAACCATTCTATGGTTCGATGGTTCTATCTAAATCTCCCCCTTTCAGTGGGACTGGATGATCTCTGAGGTCAAATGATTTTATGATTTTAGGGGGGCTGTCATGGGCTACAAGCCCATGGTTATTAGGTCACCATCCTATGGCAGGGGGGCTGGAACTTGATGATCTTTAAAGTCCCTTCCAACCTGAACTATTCTATAATTCTATATGATTCTTTGATCTTTGCTCTCTGCTCCTGGCCAAGCACTGTGTTGGATTGGCTGCTGCCCCTGCAGGTATATATTAGGATTTACACTCTTAGGTTTCAGCAGGGTCCAGGAAAAGAAAAAAAAACCCTTGTTGGTGCTGTGTGACACACGTGTGACACTGTGGGTGGCTGCAGTGCAGTGGGAGAGGGGTTAAAGCTGCCTCCGGTGTGCTGTGGGCGGGTGCTCTAGCCACTAACAAAGAATAGTAATGAATGGAAAAAGTGAAGTGTTTTTTCCCTAAAGCAAACAGCTCGGGCAGATTAGAAGATCGGAGCGCGCTTTACCCAACTATTAATACATTCCTCGCTCATCTCAAACTAAACAGCCGTGCTGAGCTCCAAGTTCATAAAAACAGCATCAAATCCATGAGAGCACAGTACATTTATAGTGTCAGCCAGTAAAACTGCCTGCTGGAGGTGATGGTACTCTGGCTCCCTGCCTGCTGGGGAGGGACAGGCTGGGCCAAGTGAGAGGAAGCTGGGCAGCCTGGGGCGGGTGGCCCCTGCCTTCCTCAGTGGGGACTGATGTGGGGCTTGGGGGGAGTCAGGAGAAGCCCCTGCCACTGCTGTGCTGGGCTTGTCCTGCTTAGAAATATGGCAACACAGCAGGCTGGGGCTGATAGGAACCAGGGCTTATGGCTGTGGCCACCAGCACATGCAGTCTATGGGTAGGGATGTCTGAGGCAGTCAGTTTGCCCAGTAAACACCCCACATACATTTACCCTGCAATCATAGAAACAGAGAATCATAGAGCTAGAAGGGACCTTCAAAGGCCACCCAGTCCAACTCTCCTGCAGTGAGCAGGGACATCCTAGAATCATAGAATGGTTTGGGTTGGAAGGAACCTTAAATATTGTCTAGTTCCAACCCCCCTGCCATGGGCAGGGACACCTCCCACTAGACCAGGTTGCTCAGTGCCTCATCCAGCCTGGCCCTAAACAGGGAGGGGACATCCACAACCTCTCTGGGCAACCTCCTCCAGTGTCTTGCCACCCTCGCAGGGAAGGAGTTCCTTCTAAAGTCTTATTTAACCCTGCCCTGCTGTGGTTTAAAGCCATTGTCACTTGTCATAGAATCATAGAATAGTTTGGACTGGAAGGGACCTTACAGATAGATCATTGAGTTCCAACCCCCCTGCCATAGGCAGGAAAACCTCCCACTAGACCAGGCTGCTCAGTCCCATGTCCAGCCTGGCCGTAAACACCTCCAGGGATTGAGGGTGCATCCACAACCTCTCTGGGCATCCTCAGTCCTGTGCTCATCTTCCCTCCAACCCAAGGCAGATCTGGAGGGGTTTGGCTACTCAGGTGAAAGCCTATTGTGGTGCTGCCAACCAAGAAACATGGGCACACTCACACATGGCCACGAAGATGACCAAAGGGTTGGAGCAACTGCCCTATGAGGACAGGCTGAAGGAGTTGGGGTTGTTCAGCCTGGAGAAGAGAAGGCTCAGAGGGGACCTCAGAGTAACTTATCAGTACCTGAGGGGGTCCTACAGAAAGGCAGGGGAAGGAATTTTTAACATAATATCGGATGGGAGGACTAGAAACAATGCATATAAATTAGAGGGGGATAGATTTAGACTAGACATAAGAAAGAAATTCTTTACAGTGAGGGTGGTGAAATACGGGAACAGGTTGCCCAGGGAGGTTGTGGATGCCCCCTCTCTGGAGGTGTTCAAGACTAGGCTGGACAGGGCACTGAGCAGCCTGGTCTGGTGGGAGGTGTCCCTGCCTATGGCAGGGGGGTTGGAACTCGATGATCTTTGAGGTCCCTTCCAACCCGGACTATTCTATGATTCTATGATTCCTGTGTGTGCGGGGTGACTGTCCCCGGGGAGGACCTCTGCCTGTGTGTGTGTGTGTTTGTGTGTGTGCAGGAGCCCCTTGGTGCGGTTCCATCCCCGCACATCACATCTCTCCCCACTGCCAAGTGCAGCAGCAGCTGCCTGCAGAACCCCAGCTGCTGGATCCAGCTGTGGCTGTGCCGAGACAGCTGCAGCCCCGCAGCCTGCGGGGGGAGCCGCTGGGCAAAGGCAGCAGCAGCAGCATCTCCTCTGCCTTCCCAGGTGGGTGGTAAAACCCTTGCTCCTGTAAAGAGAAGAGACTGATGCCCCACTGGTCCCCTCCTTGGGCTAGGCAGGGTGTGTGACTTGCATGAGCTTTGTACACTGGCTCCATGTCACCTGTACCCCCAACCAACCTTCACCAGATAGCAGCCAGATGTTTTGTCTCTGAGGTTTGGAGCACTAGGACTCTGTGAGGATAAGATGCAGTCGTTCCACATCTGGCAACTGGTTGAGTCCCCACAAATGGGATCTGCAGTACCACCTCCAGGGCTTACCCTGTTAAGCTGTGTTGGGCTGAGGTTGCTAAAGGTGCCAAAGCCTGGGGCAGATACTTGGACTGAGCTGTATCTAGAGAGAGTCAAACAGAAGGTGTGCAAGAGCATGGGAAATCTCAGGAAATTGTTTCTCACATGGTTTTGCTGACTCCTTTAAAGGATACTTACAAAGCTGGGGTTGTTGAGGCTGGAGAAGAAAAGTGCCTCCCAGTGCCTTAAGGGGCTACAGGAAAGCTGGGGAGGGGCTGTTTGCTGGAACATGGAGCCACAGGACAAGGGGCAGCGGTGTGAAACTAGAGCAGGGCAGGGTTAGTTGAGACATGAGGAAGAAGTTCTCCAAGAGGGTGGTGAAACACTGGCCCAGGCTCTTCTCCAAGAGAGGTGGTGGAGGCTCCGTCCATGGAGACATCCAAGGCCAGGCTTGCTGAGGCTCTGAGCAACTTTATCTAGTGCAGAATGTCCCTTCTCACTGCGGGGGGTTGGACTAGATGGCCTTTGAAGGCTCCTCCCAACCCAATGCATTCTATCATTTTGTGATTCTCCTGTGACAACAGCAGCATTTTTCACTAGGACTCCAGGACTGGGATTCCTGCTGGCTGGCCCTTCAGTACAACAACTCTGCTGGGCACTGCCCCAAGTGGCAGAGATTCCTGGCAAACTCAACTGCAGGCAAGCATGTGGGTTTGTGAGGTGGCACTGAAATTGCTCAGATTATCCATAAACTCCTCGGAGCAGCACCAGGCTGTTGCTGTGGGACAGTGGATTTGAGGCATTCTCCTGTTGCAGCTGGAGCTGAGCAGATGGCTGTTTTGCAGGAACCTCATTCTTTTCTTCTTTGTCCTGACTCGGTCTGAGAAAACTGAATCATATTTCAAAGAGAAAAATATGCAGAAAAAAGTACACAAAAAGCCATCCCAGAAGTGACAAAGTACTTCCTTTCACAATGGTTTCTCATTTCCTTGGCACAGCTCAGTGCCTCAGACCTCTATGTTGATGCCTGGGCTGCCCTCACTGGTGAGATTCTCTGGGGTGCCCAGTGGCCATGTGGCTCCCACCAGGCACATCTGACCTGCTGAGTGGCTTGAACCCATCTAGAGGACAAAACTGGGCAAGGAGCCCAGCTGACTGGGTAGACTGGGAGTGCCGAGGAAGAGCAGCAGCTGAGGGTTTATGCCAAGCAGAGCTGCTGGGAAGTTAAAAAAATCCCTCAGAAAATCATAGAATCATAGAAGGGACCTTAAGATCATCAGGTTCCACCCCCCCTGCCATAGGCAGGGACACTTCCCACTAGATCAGGCTGCCCAATGCCTTGTCCAGCCTGGTCTTGAACACCTCCAGAGAGGGGGCATCCACAACCTCTCTGGGCAACCTGTTCCAGTGTTTTACTACCCTCACAGTAAAGAATTTCTTTCTTATATCTAGCCTTAATCTACCCCCTTCCAATTTACATCCATTATTTCTAGCCCTCCCATCACATATCTTATTATGTTTGTTTTGTAGAGGTGCATTTTCCTGGAGGTAAAAGATCACCATGTCAGAGCTCACTTGTCCTGCTGTGTTTTACCTTCTTTGTTCTCTACTTGGCCTCCAGCTTCTAAGTAGGGTCCACTTCTACAGGCACCTCCGATGGCTACTGAGTGTTTAAGGAGGGTTTAAACACAATGTTCCCATGTGCAATGGTCAGCACAGCTCTACACCAACCTTTTCTGGTGGGTGAACATCTCCTTGCCAGGCTGGCTGTTTGGAAAATCAGCTCACACACTGCCTGTGTTAGGGAACAAATGAAGCCTCCTTGATGACAATTTTATATAACTTTTCTGAGCAACAACAGCGCAGCCACTTCACCCTGCCAGGCACCAGACCCACACTTAGCAGGTTTCTTTCTAAAGCTCTTTATACCTAATACACACGCTGAAAAGATCCTATAAAATATGCTGGGGCACAGGATTCATTCCAGAAAGTGTTGCTTCTTAAATCATGCGAGTGGCAGAGGAAGGAACTGGTCGGAGATGAACTGATAAAGCCTGACTCTGGGAGCTGAGTGACCTCCATGGCATGTTCTGCCCCTTTTTTTATCTTTCCCACACATTGCAAAAAGCCAGAGTCTGAAGTGCTACTATATATATGGCCTGCTGTGCCATTCAGCTGGGCAGCACAAAGCCTGGGTTTATAGGGGGGATCTGTCTGCCATGAGGGGATTGAGAGGTTATGTTATTGGTACATTTCTGCACATCCAAATGGTGAGTCATCATTTCCAGGAAGCCAAGTGCTTTTGTTTAAAGAGCTGTGATGCAAAATGTGTTTCCCAAATATTTGATTCCTCAGTGCAACAACCCTGGACGTGGAATCCGGGGGTGCAGTTTAAGGCACAGCTGATCTACAGAAAAAGGGTCAAAACTGCCTCGGAGTTTAGCCTGATTTATGGACACAGAAATTTTTATTATGAAAAAGAAGTATATAAAGCACTTGGAGACTACAGTAAAAGCATAAACACTGTGCTTTGCCTTCTGCATAGGAGAACTAATGGCAAGTATGCATCAGAGCAGAGAACAGGCTGAGATGGGCTTGGTGGTATTTTCTACTGAGATATGATTGCTGGCCTTTCATATTACTGGTTGTTATTATCACTGCTATTAATATTGAAGAGTGATACAGCTTTTTGAAGGTCCTATGGCACCCTCTTCTCCAAAACATCAATATGATGCTGCCTAAGAGTCATAATAAGCTAAGAATAATACCCAAACACAACTACTCAACTAGTAGTTGTACTCAACTACCCTTCCAACCCAAACTATTCTATCATTCTATTGCAAGTGATAAACAGATAAACAGCCCCTTGCCAGGCCACAGGTCTTTATTCCCACAGACCCAGCTCTGGGATTTGGCAGTCCCACATTTCTCAGAGCTGAGCAGAGAGGGTTTAAGGGGGTGGACAAGGCTGTTTCATCTCTTTTGGATGGTGTCTATTCTAAGGTTTGCTGTGTCAGACTCTGGGAATAAGCTGGGAGGCTTCTTCTCTGGCTGACAGTGATCCCTGGGGACCTGGTGGCTACTTATGTGCTCTTCCCAGGTTTCATGGTCATGGTCCCTGATGGGCAAGGTCATAGATGCACAGTGTGACTTCTCAGTCACTGTCTGTTGTGCCTTGCAGGGCCCATGACAGCCTCTCACAAAAAGACAAATCCTTCTAGGACTGAACAAGGAAAAAAAAAGAAAGAACTAAAAGAATACTATCCCAAAGTTTTATTTTAAGAATGGGAACAAGATAAAAATACAAAAAAAAAAAAAGTACTTCAAGAGGAATTCAAAAGAAAAGCTAAGTGGGTAAAATATTTCCAGAAAGCATAAAAACTGTTTAAAGACAAAGTATTAGAGGCTCAGAATAAATACATACAACCAATCTAGAATGTGCTAAAATATTCAGATAAAAAAAAAAAACCCTGCCATACTTTAGTAGTGAAAGAAGTTTTAAGAAGAAAGAGAGATTCATCAAAATTGAAATAATTTCCAAAGAAGGAAGATAGAACAGAGTATGAAGTATGCCTGTGAGATGTAATATCCATAATAAGGACAGGCCAAAAATATTTTCAGGAAAAAATTGCTAAAAGCGTAAAAGCCAATAATAAAACATTTCTCAAAACATAAATATTAGGAAGTTCATCAGAAAGGAGTCCTGACTCAGTTCTGGGTAGGAAAAGAGAAGAAAGTTCAAGAGATAAACAGCTAAACTGGTGCTGAGTGGGAGGGAGAAGGAAGCATCCTCCACTGTGCTTACCCTTTACACAAACCCTCATCCCATAACCAGGGAAAGAGCAAGAATTAATGATCATTTCTCAGATTGAAATGTCAAACCTGGAAGTACTCTGGAGTGCAAACCTCAGCTGAACCTGATGAAGGGTTTGGAAGAATGGCTGGGCTGAGATGTCCCACAGTGTGGTCCCTTTCAGCTCTGGCACTTCATCCTCAGGGAGTGAGAGCTCCCACCCTTCCCCTGCCCTTTGCATCTCCCCACCTTAATGCCACCATTGCAGCTCAAGCTGTGACAACAGTGTTGGCTCCACCTCTCATGGGAGATTTCTCTACTTGTTTTCATGACCTCTCACTTGGTGTTTGGGCAGCCCAGCAGGGTGTGATTCCCCTTTTCCTACAGTGGAGGATGCAAACACTGTTGATAACAGTGGGTGCACATCACACTCTGTTCCCCACTGCTGTCCTGTGGTGTATTTCACAGAATCCCAGACTGGCAGGAGCTGGAAGGACCCTCTGGGGATCACCCAGTCCAACCTCTGCCACAACAGGGTCACTCAGAGCAGGTCACTGAGGAATTCATGCAGGCAGGATTGGAATATCTCTGGAGATTGAGACTGCACCACCTCTCTGGTGTCCCTTATACCTTCAGCTCCTCTCCCCAGTCCCACTGTCACATCACCTCTCCCCAGTCCCACTCTGATGTCCCTTATACCTCCAGCTCCTCTCCCCAGTCCCACTGTCACCTCTCTGATGTCCCTTACACCTCCAGCTCCTCTCCCCAGTCCCACTCCGATGTCCCTTACACCTCCAGCTCCTCTCCCCAGTCCCACTGTCACATCTATGGCAGAGCACAGCACAGCATCCTCATGGCAGTGTGCTGATGGGGACATGAGAAAAGTTGGGCTGAGATGGAACAGGTGCCAAGCACAGAGGAACAAGTGGCAGTGGCTCATACCCATCCTTGGCTGATGCCCTGTGTCTGTGTGATGCCAGGCCATTTTTGCACTGGAATAGTCACATCTGAGCCCAAAGTGGAACAGAATGAAAAAAATGTAGTGGTTGGACTCCCTGCTAACTGAGCACGGGGCTCTGAATTAGCAATTACCGCTGGGGAAAGAAATATGGGGTTCTTGGGCTAGGTCATGGAAAACATGGGCTCAGTAGGGGACAAGGGAGTCAGGTTTGGGGAATGTCTAGAGGAGAAACTGGAAACAAAACAGAAAATACAGTTCTCTAAGTCCACAGCATCCTTACGCCCTGAGCTGACTGGTTTATCCACTCTGCCTCCTCCTCCCTTCCTTCTCAGGAGAGCTTAGAAATCCAGAAAAGGGCAACCAGCTCAACCACAGGCATTTCATGGTGTTCATAGGACTCATAAAATAGTCAGTGATGTTTTGGCTAGAGCAGGAGACATCTGAGCAGGGTGGTGTGCAGCAGCCTGGGGCAGTCTGCTGGGAGTGCCTAGAGGACCACTGGTCACCTCTTCTTTCTGCTCAGGAACAGGGAGACACTCCATGAAATTGTCAGGTAGCAGGTTTAAAACAAATGAAAGGAAGTTTTTTCTCCTAGAATGACTTCAAGTGAGACACTGGAACAGGTTGCCCAGAGAGGCTGTGGATGTCCCTTCCCTGGAGGTGTTTAAGGCCAGGCTGGATGAGGTCTTGTGGGAGGTGTCCCTGCCCATGGCAGGTGGGTTGCAACTAGATGATCTTTAAGGTCTCTCCCAACCCAAACCATTCTATGATTCTATGATTCTGTGATATTGCATTCAGGAAGAAAAATAATTTGAGAGTATTAAAAATGAAGGTTCAGTGATAACTTCTCCTTCACCAGATGCAGAGGGTGGGAATTCCACAGAGAAGTATCATAGCAAAGATCCTTGCTGTAGTCCTTCAGCATCCATCACTGGCCACCAGTGGAGAGGACAGACTAGCTCAGTGAGATATTGAGGTGACACAGTATGGCTAGTGTATGTTCTTTTGAGCTGTACTTGCCTTCCTGACTCTCAGCCTGAGGGGAATTAATTTCTGTCTACTCCTTCAGCTTTGGTCTTTAAAACATCCCAAAGATAGCCATCCCATCAGAGAGAGTGAACTTCTCCAAAGCATGATTGATTTGATTGGGCACAGACTTGCCCTCTCTGCAGAGGAGCTGGAAAACCTCATCTTGCCAAGGTTATGCCTGACCTTTTGTTCTGAGCAAAGGAGATCTGCTCAGGGCTTTAATTACCAGCTTGTTCTCCCTGAGGTGCCCAGGAACCATCCTCTCTCCTAGCAACAGAGATGTGAGGCCAAAACACAGCCCAGGTTACTCCAAGCCCTATCCAAACTGGCCTTGAACCCACAGCTTCTCTGGGCATGATGGGTCAGGAGCCTACCCCTTTCACAGCAGAGAATTTCTTCCTAATGCCTAATCTCAGTCTTCTCTCTTTCAGTTTAAAATAATTCTCCCTCATCCTGTCACTACACACCCCTGCAAAGAGTCTTTCTTGTAATCTCCCTTCAGATTTATCAAGCCCAATCATCAATGCCAAGCCCACCGAGGAGGAGAAGGTACCCAAGATGACCTCAGCTGCCTTCTGCTGGAGTAAATGCCCCCTTCTGGTTCTAGACAAACTGGCAGAACTCCTACAAATGGCACTAATGTTGTCATTGCTTGGACGTGGAGGGTTGAGGTGGTGGTTACAGGAGAGCAAGGGGATGACAGAGACCCTCAGGGGGGCTACAGAAAGGTTGGGGTAGGACTTTTTCATAGGATACAGGACTAGAAATAATGGATGTAAATTGGAAGAGAGTAGGTTCAGGCTAGATATAAGAAAGAAGTTCTTTACAGTGAGGGTAGTGAAACACTGGGACAGGTTCCCCAGAGAGGTTGTGGATGCCCCCTCAATTCCTGGAGGTGTTTAAGGCCAGGCTGGACAAGGAATGTAGTGAGAGGTGTCCCTGCCCATGGCAGGGGGGTTGGAACTTGATGATCTTTAAGGTCCCTTCCAACTCAAACTATTCCATGATTCTATGTGAACTCAGACAAACTCATGTACCACTGTGTCCACACTCCTGACAGGCAGTGGGAGGCACTGGGGGAGCTCAGCCAGCAGTGGGTGGTGGGTGTGAGGGCAGCACCAGCCCCTGAGGCTGTTGTTAATGCCATAATCACATGTGATTGTTGCAGAGGGAGGCAGAGCCAGCCACACAGCTCTATAGTAACCAACACAGATGTCTTCCAAGTACATTCAGTTCACTGCCCTGCTTCCCCTCCGCCCCCACATTGGTGAATATGTAAATAGAGGATATTCTTAGCCATGAGGATTCCCAAGAAAATGCCACGTCTCTTTGATGCAAGCAAGGGTTTAGTGCACTGGCATGGGGAAACACTGAGGTCTTCCCAGTGACAGGAGTGTTAGAGCCTGGCAGGCTCAGGAACAGGGTGAGGGTTTAAATACTCTTGCTTTGTTTTCCACTGCACCAGCAAAATTAAATAGTGTGGGTATTAATTAAGTAGCCAAACTAGCCAGTAATTAGTTAAGGAGAGAAAACACTTGCTGGAGCTGGAGGGAATTATTTTTCTGTCCATTTTTCAAGCTTCTAGTGCTTCTTACTCTTTATGGTACCTTGATGTGCTGGGGTCTGCTGGTACTTCCCACCTAGAGAGGGTGAGTGCTGCAGAGCTGGGTTGCAATTTCAATTTATCTGGGCAGAGCTGTTGTCCTTGGTGTGACAGGGCACTGCCAGACCATGACATGCTGCTGATGCCACCCCAAGAGTGATGGAAAACAGCCCAAGGTGCGGGGACAGGGCAAGAAGAGCCATTTGTGTCCCTGGGGTGCCTGCAGAGTCAGACCTGGGAAACCCAGGGATGCCTCAGTCCCCACATCTGCAGGGTCAGTGCAGGGCAGCTGAGACAGAGAGAGGCTGAATTTCAAGTCCCAAAATAGGGACATTTCTCTCCCTTGTGGCTGCAGCGTGCAGAGAGTGCAGCAATAAATCCCCCCAGGCGAAAGGCTCATTGTGGAAGCTGTGAAATCTGGGCACAGATTCTCCTCAACATGCCTGACAAAGATAGACACAAAACTCATATTTTTCTCTGATGTAACAGGGGAAGAGCTGGGATGCACCAAGGCAACAGTTTGTAGGATAAGGACCTCGCTCCAAGGGTATGTGTCACTTGTTCCTGGCAGGGACACGGTGGGGGTGCAGTGAAGCCATGTTGGAGAGTGGATTGGGTGGTCAGCATGAAGAGGGTGCAATGTGTGTCTGATGGCAAAGGTGCCACAGGATTTTGGAGCAGTAGATTTCAGCATCCAGATCCAATCACACCTGGAACTTGCTGCAGATGGCTTGGCAGACCCACTCAGTCCTGCGTCTGGGTGGAAAAGGGCAGGGGAGGCCATGGGGAGCAGGTGAGTCTCTGTCTGCCTGCACTTGCAGCCAAGAAGGCTGAACAAATCCTGCGTTGCATCAAGAGGAGTGTGACCAGCAGGTCAGGAGAGGTTATTTTGCCCCTCTACTCAGCTCTGGTGAGGCCCCACCTGGTGTTACTGTGTTCAGTTCTGGAGTCTTTCAACACAAGAAGGACATTGAGCTGTTGGAGGAGGTCCAGAGGAGGGACACAAAGATGACCAAAGGGCTGGAGCAACTGCCTTATGAAGACAGGCTGAAGGAGTTGGTGTTGTTCAGCTTGGTGAAGAGAAGGCTCATAGTAACTTATCAATACCTGAAGGGAGCTACAGAAAGGCAGGGGTAGGACTTTTTAATAAGATACGTGATGGGAGGACTAGAAATAATGGATGTAAATTGGAAGAGGGTAGATTCAGGCTGGATATAAGAAAGAAATTCTATATGGTGAGGGTAGTGAAAAACTGGAACAGGTTGCCAGAGAGGCTGTGGATGCCCCCTCTCTGGGATGTTTAAGGCCAGGCTGGACAAGGCACTGAGCAGCCTGATCTAGTGGGAGGTGTCCCTGCCCATGGCAGGTGGGTTGGAACCTGATGATCTTTAAGGTCCCTTCCAACCCAAACTATTCTATGATGTAGGCACCTGGGCAGCTACAGGCTGTCTGTCCTGCTCTTGTCACCCTCATGTCCCATCCCTGTGTTCTACCATCACACTTCTGAGCTCCACCAGCCTTCCCCTTCTGGCTGCTCCAGGCTGAAGGGCCCACGAGGCTGTTTGCAGTTGGTTTCGTGCAGCTCCATGTGTGCAGCTTTTCAACATCCTACGTAATGTTTAGTCACATTTAATAACAATAAAAGTCTCCTTTGCAGCCACGTTCTGGAAAATGGGGCCGATTTTTTTTACTAAAAACAATGAATGTGAATAGTTCATGGTCTTCTCGCATTACCCAGAGATTTATCACATCTCTTGCATAATTTAATCTCTACATCTGCAGGACACAAATGTTTTAGATTTCTTACATTTATGGGCAGACATCGAAAACATCTGTGCAGACCCAACACACAAAAACATCTGGAAGCCATCTCTGCTGTTTTATGACATGTGTCTCCTGGTCTTTTGTCTGGAACAAGTGTGTGCTGCTATCAGTAGTAGCTTTATATGTCGGTTACTGGGCTTCCCGTTTGGGCTTTGACAGGCACAGGGGAAAATGTGATCAGTTCTGAATTTCGGCCCATTTCAGCAATTCAGGGAGCTTCCCACCCACCCACGCTGTGAGAATTTGGAGCAGGATGGGAAGGCAGCAGCCAGGCCTTGCTGCTGAGCTTGTGGACAGAGATGTTTGTGAAGGCTGGGGCCAGGAGCTGCTGCTGCCATTTCCCTGCGGTCTCCCAAACTGGTGCAGGATGTGGCCAAGAGAAGGATTTGCTCTGCAGCACCTGAAATCAAAGTTGGCTTGGTGGGGTCTTCAAATGAGAAAGAAGCCCGCTGGCCTGTAGGGACAGGAAGGACATTGAGCTGTTGGAGCGGGTCCAGAGGAGGCCACGAAGATGGTCAAAGGGCTGGAGCAACTGCCCTATGAGGACAGGCTGAAGGAGTTGGGGTTGTTCAGCCTGGAGAAGAGAAGGCTCAGGGGGGACCTCAGAGTAACTTATCAGTACCTGAGGGGATCCTGCAGAAAGGCAGGGGAAGGACTTTTTAATATGATATCGGATGGGAGGACTAGAAACAATGGATGTAAATTGGAAGGGGGTAGATTTAGACTTGACATAAGAAAGAAATTCTTTACAGTGAGGGTGGTGAAACACTGGAAGAGGTTGCCCAGAGAGGTTGTGGATGCCCCCTCTCTGGAGGTGTTCAAAACAGGCAGGACAAGGCACTGAGCAGTCTGGTCTAGTGGGAGGTGTCCCTGCCTATGGCAGGGGGGTTGGAACTCGATGATCTTTAAGGTCCCTTCCAACCCAAACTATTCTATGATTCTATGACCTGGGGATACTCTATAAGCAAACCCCTTTTCCTCCCCCCAGACTGGCCATATTGCTGCTGCAGCTGCAGTTAATATCCAGCAGTTGGGAAGTGAGATAAGCACTTCCTATAGGTGGGATGAAAGATAATAAAAACACATAGAATCAGAGATTGGCCCAGAATGGAAGGAACCTTTCAGAACATCAAGTCCAACCATCAACCCAGCTCTGACAAGAACCATCCCTAAAAAATATCTCTAAGTTCTGTGTCTGCCCACCTCTTAGATATGTCTAGCCTCAACCCCTTCCCAGGGCAACCTCTTCCAATGCTCATTGCCTTTTTAATGTAAAAATGTATCCAAAACTCCATCTTATCTTCCCTTGGTACAACCTGAGGCTGTTCCCTCTTGTCCCATGGCCTGTTCATTGGGAGAAGAATCCAACCCTTACTGGCTACACCCTCCTTGCAGGGAGTTGCAGAGAGTGAGGTCTCCCCTCATCCTCCCTTTCTTTATATGAACATCCTCATCTCCCTCAGCCACTCCTCACAAGACTTGTGCTCCAGACCCCTCACCAGCTCCATTGCCCTTCTCTTGACCCTCTTCAGCACCTCAATGTCTTTTTTATGGTGAAGCACTCAAAATTGGACATAGCACTCATGGTGGATTGAGCACCATCTCAAGGCTCCCAAACCAGAAAACCCATACTTTTTGGACTTTCTGTAGGTTCATGGCAGTGTGTCTGATGCTTGCTGACTGTGTCCAGGTGACCAAAGGGACCAAGGCATGTCCTAGGACAGGGAGCACCACAGGGTTTGGCCAGGGCTCTCCAACCATTGCTTTTTCTGTACTCAGTATGGAGCCTCACACAGCCAAACCACCCTTCTCATTTTGAAAGCAGGCAACCTTTCCTGGGGTGAAGAGAGTTCAGTCTTCAGTTCAAGAGATTTTAGGCTGTGCCATTTGATCATGGGGCTGGGAAATAGGCCCTGCTTTTGGGTTTTTTTTGCTGTAGTGGTATGGATAGAGCCATTATGACATGTTAGAGCTCTTTGTTTTGGATGTTTGGTTGGGAGATCACTGTGGTGGATGTGGTGCAGAAGAGGAATCAAAATGTTCCTCTTGCCAGCAAAAGCATGATGCATTGTAGTGGCTGATGGAAAACTCCAGAAAATTTAACAAGGTGGGTTTGGGGAACTGAGTGAAATGATCACAGGGGGGATGCTTTGTGTGGGATGGAGCAGAAAGGCATGTCCTCAAAGGTATAGAGAAGAACCAGTGTGATCAGCTGAAAAGAGTGGATAAAACATATCACTGCTGACTGGTAAGAGTGAGGGAGAACTCAGGAGAGCTTTGGGAGAGGAGGAGCCCCAGTGGTGATGCAACAAAGAGGTGAACAGCACACTGTGTTCCAAATTATGAGTCAATATATCTTTTTTTTCCCCCCTCACAACTGGGCATTTTAAAAAATAATCAGATCAGAACATTAAAAAAAAGTCTATATTTTCAAAAATTGGATATATTTCTTGTGAGTTTTGGTCTTTTAAAAAATTTTAAATAAAATTTAAATTTTAAATAAAACTTTAAGCTGTGACTTGTGAGGGTTAAATCTGGAAAATCTGTACAGATGTGTTTATGGGAGGCCTTTCAACACCTTCAAAGTTAGACCTATTTTACCCTTTAACAAGTAAAATAATAATAAAAATATTTATATCTGTTCTTGCAGTGTTATTTTGTGACAGATCTGCATTTTCCAGTGCCAAAATGTTTTACTAAAATTCTATGAATAAATTCTCTAACTTTTCTGATTGCCTGGGCAATTTCATTTGCCTGGATTCTGGTAGAGCCTTGGATTACATGAGCAGATGTTATTTTTCCATGGGACATGATATGTAAACTCAGATTTTTTGAGACCTATAATTTGATCAGATGTAGCTGAATTTTTCACTGAGATAACTGGTTGGGAGCCCTTCTTCCAAAATGAAGTGGTTTGATCTTCTGAATGGTGGCTTTGAGGAACTTTCCATCATGGATAAAACCAAATATTTTTGGAAAGCCTGTTCTGAGGAGTCAGTGACCTGTGTAAGCTAAGCGCTTGCAAAACCTTCAAGTGGAAGCAGACATCCTGGCAGTCAGATCTGGGGTTTGGCAAACCCTGAGGCATGGAGGGTTTACAGCAGGGAATGGATTGCTGTTACCTGTCTCTGTTAATCATGGAGCTGTGTTTTCCATGTTTTCTTTTGGAATACTTACGAGTTCCAGGGTGAAAATAAGAAATCAGCACAGTGGCTTTTTTCATCTCTCTCCACAAGGAGGGGGAGATGCATCCAGCACATCATAGTTCTTATGGTGAGGACACACTGGTAGGGAATTGGTGCCTAATTTAGAGCTTTCTCCCAGTACCTGAAGGGTAGAGGAGGACTCTTTGAAGGTGTGTCTAACCATTGGACAAGGGGAAGGTGTGTCTAACCATAGGACAAGGGGTAGAGGAGGACTCTTTGAAGGTGTGTCTAACCATAGGACAAGGTTTAGGTATTAGAAAGAAATTCTTTGCTGTGAGGAGGTGAGCCCATGCCTCAGGTTGCCCAGTGAAGCTGTGGCTGCCCCATTCCTGGAGGGGTTCCAAGCTAAGTTGGACAGGTCTTGGAGCAACCAAGGGCTGGGAGTTGGAACCAGATGATCCCTGAGGTTCTTTCCAACCCAAATCAATCCATGACTCTATTTTCAAGACCCATTGCAAGAGCCAAGGCTGGGGTTGGGCATTGCTGAAGTGGAGAATATGGTGGTTGAGTTCCCAAGCAGCAGTGTGGTCCTGCTGCTGCTGCTGAGGGGCTGTTGCTGTTGGGTCTGCTCCTTACCATGGCATAACTCACCCTACAAACACCATGTTTGATCATAACAGCTGGATCAGACCCTTGGTTTTACCAGGAGAGGCTGATTTGTATACTCTCCTCAGTCTGGGCCAGGAGCAGGCTGGAGCAAAGCCCAGAGCTTTGGCAAGCGTGGCTGGCTATCTGGCTTCTGAATCACAGCTTTAAGATGACAAAAATTTGCAGCCAAAATACAGCCAACTCCAAGATAACAAATTCCAAATCCCTGAGCTGACAGGTCAAGGTGACAGAGCCAGCTTTTTTGTGTCCCTGCAATGGGGACTGTAGGGAGGGACTGATGGTCCCCTTGTATGAATTACTTTGAGGACCAGGAGGCTGGAGACCTGTCCATCTGAGCCTCCTGCAGAGAGATGGGGCCTCCAGGGCTTTGGAAGCTGGCAGGAGAGATGCATTCAGAAGTGAGACTTGGCAGGAAAGGTCTGCAGGAGGAGAGCTCCCCAGAGGGAGCCACTGCTCCCCCCAGACACAATACTCCACTGCTTCCAAGCACATTTTTCTCAGGCAGTGCTGGATAATCTACGGGAATGTTAAACACCAAAATGAGCAACAAGCCTGGCTGGAATTTCTCTCTGCAGAACAAGAGAGGATCTCGTGTTCCTCTCCAGGGGTAAGCAAAGGGTGATGGAGGAGGTCATTGGTCTCAGGTCACCCAAAAGGCTGAACCCAGGTTGTAAGTGCCTTGTTGGACAATTCAGGGGATGAATAGTCTGGATGAGAAGAAGCTGGCAAAGTCACCACTGTGCATGTTGCCACCTTACTTCACTATTAGGAGTTTTGGTTCTCCTGTAAGGTATATGGCTGCTGATTACTCCTTGCTAGCAGTGCTGCAGCTCACAGCTCTGCAAAAGACTTCTGTGCTCCCAGGACCTCCAGTCTGCTCCATCCCCTTCCACAGCCAGGCCATGTGCTAAGCTGGAGGAGACAAGGAAGGAAGGTGTCCTCCCTTGGGCAGTTTCTACTAGTGGAGGAGGAGAGATTAGGTCTCAAGGTTAAGACTCCCACTGAAATGGTTCCTCTCACATTAAAGGATACTCCACATTCTGGATCTCAAAAGTTAGGGGCATGAGAACAGCACCCACAGTCACCTGGAAGTGACCAGACTCTGCTTCTAAAGCCACTTATCTGCCCTTCTCATAGAATCACAGAATGTGTTGGGTTGGAAGAGACCTTCAAAAGCCATCCTGTCTAACCTCTTGCAGTGACAGGGACATCCTACACTAGATAGGTTGCTCAGAGCCTCAGCAAGCCTGAATTTGGATGTCACCAGTGATGGGACCTCCACCACCTCTCTGGGTAACCAGTGTCTCACCACCCTCACGGTGAGGAACTTCTTCCTAATGTCTCTCCTAACCCTGCCCTACTCTAGTTTCAAACCATTGCTCCTCACCTTATTGCTCCATGCCTTTCTCACAGTGGGGACAAGCAGTGCCTGACAGTGATGTGCCATCTCACAGCTGGGAGACACGTCCCTTCTGAGGGGATTTCTTTTCCTGAAGAACATCACTGCTCAGGGTGCAGTCAGCAGGACTCAGGTGACAGTGCACCCATGGGACACTGTGCAGGTGACACACTGCTTGTCCAAACAGGGTCCTCCTGTCTCTATGAAACCTGTGTCCAGGCAGATGACTGTTGGTCACTTCTGGCTTCTCAGCATCTCCAGAGAATGTGGTGGCACACAGTTTGCGTTGCTGTGGCATGGAGGCACAGCCAGTCAAGACCAGAAGTCTCCAGGACTATGGGGAGATAGTGTGGAATTAAATCTGCTTTCACAAAAACAGAGTGTTTTCATCTTTTTTAATAAAGAGTTCCTGTTTACAAGGGAGTAGGACAGGGATTGTTTATTTATTTGCTTTTAATAACTGAGAAACTTTTACATCTGAAGAGGGTTTCTCCTGGTTTTCTTTGAGGAAAATCCTCCCAGAAGTTCAAGGGGAGAAAGATAAGGTGTTTGTTTGTTTTATTTTTTTTTAAAATTAAAATTTCTGTTTTGGCAAAAATACTCTCTAATAAGGGACAGAATATCTTCCTGGATGGGGGGGTCAGCTGGATGGATGTGACAGCTCTCTCTGCTGCCCCTTGGAGCTGCCAGCAAACAGGCAGCAGCTCCCTGTTTAGGGTTTCTTGGGGGTGTTGGGACTGGCGTGTGGAGGTTGTTCGTGCTCTGAGCTGCTCCAGGAAACCTCCCTCAGATTCTTGGCTTGGGCCTGGTCTCTGTGATCTGGCATTGACCCCCCCCACAAAAGGCATATGGAGGATCATTATATTCTGCTGACCCCACTCCTGTTTTCATTCCTGCTGACGGGAATCTGCACAGTGTTTAATGCAAACAGAGGAAACATGTTTATTGCTGTTTCTCAAAAATTCTGATGTTTCAAAACCATGTTCAAAAAGCCAGAGCAACCCAAGTTTTCCCTCTCTGCAACCCTGGCTCTGAGTGCTTTGTGTCCTCTGCTTGGGAAAACATCTTAAGGAAATCTGCCCAGGAGATATTTCTTTTTACACAGGCTGGATCTTCACTGAGGGGCTGCTGGGCTCAGTGGAAGGTCAGTTCACAGGAACAATCAGTTCTGTGCAGGAAACTCTGGTTTTGCTGTAATTCTCTCCTGCAGAAACCAGATTTGACCCTGTCTTGATCTTCTCATGGGCTTTATCAGATGTGCAGGTCTCAGAAAGCCTGAATGGCCACGGGGCTGGCCATCCTCAGGCAGCATCTGAGCAGATATGGGGTTTTCCATCTTTTAAAGGAGTAAATAATCATTGTGACAGTGTCAATCCTGACTCCAGGAACAGGCTACTGATGGAGCCTTCTCCTGGAGTGTGAAGCTTCAGGAAGAAGTCTCAGATTGAGTGGGATTGAGCTCACTCTCGATGATCTTTAAGGTCCCTTCCAACCCAAACTATTCTATGATTCTATGATTCTATGTTTGCAGGTGACACCAAGCTGAGTGATGGGTTGATGCTCTTGAGGAGACTCCCACCTGATAATGCAGAGTGCTCATGGCCAACAGCAAATAGAGGGCTACAGCATTTCTGTTCAGTCCACCCACAAGGAGTCAGGGCTGAATTACTTGGCATAAAGCTCCCAGATGATGTTTAAGGAGCACTTTCA
The DNA here is from genome assembly GCA_013400935.1 of Turnix velox. NCBI lineage: Eukaryota > Metazoa > Chordata > Aves > Charadriiformes > Turnicidae > Turnix > Turnix velox. The sequence continues at coordinate 82,258 of VZTY01025083.1, read as the reverse complement.
GAAGGAAATGCATGAAAACTGCATCAAAGAGGCTTTGGAGGTTTTACAGAGGGCAAAAGACTTCCACAGTAAGACTTCTCTGGTTTGCAAACACTGCAACAATGTGGATTGAACTCTAATGTCAAACCCACTGTACTCTGGTTTTAAGTCAATGACTGATGTGGAGTTAGATCTCCTGGGCTCAGATGGAATCAGGTTGTGATCCAGTCAACTCAGTCTGTGGGACATCCTCTGCCCTGGTCGAAGGGAACTCTGCCTGGAGTAATTTCATAGAATTATTGAACAGTTTGGGGTGGAAGGGACCCAAAAGATCATCTAGTTCCAACCCCCCTGCCACAGGCAGGGAGACCTACCACTAGATCAGGTTACTCAGTGCCTCATCCAGCCTGGCCTTAAACACCTCCACAGCCTCTCTGGGCAACCTGTTCCAGTGTTTCACTACCCTCACTGTAAAGAATTTCTCATATCTAGTCTGAATCTCCCCTCTTCCAATATACATCCATTTTTCCTACTCCTTCCTTCACATATCCTATTAAAAATTCCTCAATACCCAAAGAAAGGCAGGGGCAGGACTTTTAAAAGCTACTATGAGGTTTCCCCTGAGCCTTGTCTTCTCCAGGCTGAATAACCCCAACTCCCTCAGCCTGTCCTCATAAGGCAGTTGCTCCAGCCCTTTGATCATCTTTGTGTCCTTCCTCTAGGTTTCATCAGTAAGTTTTTGCTGGAGAGAAGCTCAAAGCTGGCTTCAAATATATGACCATCCCACACCTGAGGCGAGAGCATCCCAGGTACTCACTCAGCTATTTCCCTGCCATGTGCCAGCACAGACTTTGGGATCTGCCCCAGTGATGTGCAGTCTGAAGCAGATGTGAAAGGAAAACAGAGTCATACTTTAATCAAATTAGAGCTCTCTGCATTGCTGCTCAGAGCAGCCTAAAGGATAATACGTTGTTTTGAGGGTGCTTCACTGCCCTAAGTGCTGTGACCCATTAAATCATGTCAGAAAACTCATCTTGAGCAGCTTCAAACAGGATTGCCATCTTTAAAGGTTTACTAATTTCCAGTTTATCACAGCAGAGTGAATTTATGCTTGCATCCTTGCAGAAACTGAGAGATATTGTTCAAGTAGTGAGCATGTTGGTCCACCCCTCACGCACGTTTGGTCCACGCCAAAGTCAGTCACTTCCTTGACTGCTGCCACATTGCAGGTTGCTGATGCCTCTGATAAGTCTGACATAGCTCTGCTTTTTGCTGTACAAATGAGATCTTAGTTCAGAAGACAGAAACAGGTCTTAAATCAGTTGGAAAATGGTTTGCTGCAGATCCAAGATGGTGAAACAGGCTGGAGACATATTGCAGGAGACCTTGTAGATGTGCTGCTCATCTTGTGCCCACCCACAGGAACATGGGCTGCTCAGAGCTCTTCCTTTTCTCTAGATCCTATGTCTGCAGGACCACTACTGCTATGATGCTTGAGGGGGTCTTCCAAAGACTTCTCTCTCAGTCAGCCCATGATTATTTGCTTTTTCAGTTGATTCTCTCAGGGGGGATCTGACAGTGATGGGCAGTGCTGCTGGTCTGTGTTACTTACAGAGAGATTTAGGGGCCCACAGCTCAAAATCCCCACTCTTCAGTTAAGTGAATTGTGTATCTTACCAGGACTGCTGAAGAAATAAAGTGCTGTTGTGCCGTGAGTGGCTTTGCAGCCTCACCCTGTCCTCAACATAAAGATTAAGGGAAGCAGTTCTGGTTCAAGTGGTTAAGTGTGTGCTGGTATAATTGAATTTCATGCTTGTTCATTCCCTCTGAAGTGGTGTACACAGGCAGTCACTTAAAAGGGGCAAAATCATGCTCAAAGCCTCTATGAACTTTCCTCCATTCAGTGAGTTTTTTAATAATGGATAAATTCTGCTGCAGCCCCCTTTGACCATGGGATAATGATGGGAAAGAGCTGGTTTTTGTAAATGCTCTTCAGGACAAGGAGTTGTTATGGTCTCCTTACTCCTAATGACCTGAAATGTTTTGTACTTACCAGAATTTATATGCAAAAATGCATATAAATTAGTTGTGACTGGTGTCTGTCATTGAGTAAGTACCAGAGTGAGACCTGTGCACAGGTCTCCTCTCCTGCTTGGACCTTGTAAAAGCTTTCATGTCTTCATATGAAACCTCTTGAATAAGCACCAATATTCTTGTTATTTGCAGCCATTGCACATCAAAGCCTCTGTGACAGTCTATTGAGATGTCACCAAAGGTCTCTTTGAGGGTGCTTGTGTTGTGATGGCACTCATGGACCACAGTGAGCTGAAGGGCACTCCTGGAGAGGCTAGGGCTGACCCTTGCCCACAAAAGCCCAGTAGAATCACAGAATATCAGAGATTGGAAGGGACCTCAAGAGGTCATCCAGTCCAACCCCCCTACCAGAGCAGGAACATCTAGATCAGGTCACACAGGAAGGCATCCAAATTGGTTTTGAATGTCTCCAGAGAAGGAGACTCCACCCTCTCTGGGCAGCCTGTGCCACTGTTCTGTCACCCTCACTGTGAAAAAGTTTTTTCTTATATTTCTGTGGAACTTCTTGTGTTCCACTTTGCACCCATTACCCTGAGTCCTATCATTGGATGTCACTGAGAAGAGCCTGGCTCCATCCTCCTGACAGTCTTCCTTTACAACAAGTCCCACTGCTGCCCCTTTTTGCTCCCCTGCACACCATAACAACTTGTGTCTGGGCACTGGGACCTGTTGTGGGGCTTTCACATCCCTCCAGACAGTCAGAGCATCTCTGTGCTGAACACAGGGTGATCCTGAAGGCAGGACATAGAGCTGCCCTGTCCTTTTGCCAGTAGACATTCGACCAGCACCCGTACACATGACATTTGTTTGTTCAAATGTAACACAATTTGCAGGCTCTTTGGGAGAGTGTTGATGCTGTGACATTAAGCAGCCGATTACTCCTGGGCTTGGCAGGCTCTGGCCATGTGGCTCCTGCCCAGCCTTTCCCCAGCAAAGTGCACTGGCCAGGATGGCAGGTGACAAACCCCTGTGGCTCTGGCTGATTATCCACATGGCTTTTATGTGATTTATGCTCCAAAAGTCACCCTGCTCAATCCAGCCTGTGAGCTTGGAGCTCTTTCATGTGGTTTCCTTGCGCTAACGAGATTAAATCAGTTCCAATAGGCACCGTTTTAATGGGGACGATAAACTTTTATTGAACTCCAGCACATTAAAATGAAATGTAAGCAATAGGTGACTTTCACATTAGTCTAGAGTCGTTTCCAATCTGGATCAAGCCGGCATACCTTCCCTCTTAAGCAAGAGCCAGCACTGCAGCACGTTTTATGAGCTTCTAAAAGGGCTGAAAAACTCCTTCCCCCCCCTCCCTGCCTCCAGGCTGATGCTCCCAAGCTCAGCCCAGTCATTAAGAAGAGCTGCTCTGTGAACGGCCATGAAACCAGGCATAAACACGGGTCTTCACATCTCCCAAAAACAGGAAAGCAAAGGGACGGGCAATTTGGTGTTTTACAGCAGCTTTGTCTTCTAATCTGTGATCTGTTTGGTCTGCCAGTAGGATTATTATGGTGGGTTTACTGAAGAAGTGCCAAAAATGATGTTAAATAAACTGTTTACACGACAGAGCTACAGGCTGAAAAAGCTAAACAGAGAAGTCTCAAATTCGAAGCCCCAGAGCAGGTTTGAAGAAAAATAAACTGCTCGACACTTTCAACTGGACATGGCTGCTCTGCACAGCCTGCTCTGTTTGTTTGAATATTAAAACATAAAATTAATGCATTTCCCTCTCTTTCTGGGGCTCTTTCCAAAGGTCTCATGGTTGGAAACACAATCAGATCATTTTGAGCTCGCTGGCTGTCCTTGGAATTCTCTGTGATCATTTTATCCCTTATAAAATATTCAGGTTTCAAAATGACTACAAGAAAGACCATCATTCTTTAGAAGTGGGTCGTGTAATATTATTTTGAAGAGGACAGAAAGAGCCAGTGCTGGCTTCTTTGCTCTCCAAGGAATTAAAAAGGGAGACCTGGGGGACAGAAGTTTGTGGTGTTCTCCTGTGTGGCATGAGGGAGGTAGATCAAACACAGGGTCATCTTCAGCAGTGGGTGGGTGACAAGATCCCTCAGCTTAACAGACAATCTGGAGTGATGCAGGAGCTTTCATGCCTTTCCTCTGCTCTTCCTTGTATTTGACATGGGTGTATTCATTGCTGAAGATCAAGTTTGACTGGAGTTTGGAGAAATTGGTGGTGTTGGCTTTTTTGCTTGAGGAACTGCATGCAAACAACTCTTGAACTGTTTCTGATAGCCATAGCCTCCCCCCAGCACCCAGACTGTCCCTACAATACATACAGATTGTGCAGGAACCATCACCTATAGCCCATGTTCATTCCAAGTCCTTGTTTTAGTGTCTGAGGGTGTGGAATTGTCTTTTTAACCATGGTGAGATAAACAGGACACAACTGGCATTGGTGGTGACATTAGGAGCTCATCCAGGACAAGGCTTTGGGGCTTGTGCAGGGTTTGTGGGTGACAAACTCCAGAGAGGTCAAGGATCCACATGTGTGCTGACCATCAAGGGTGCCATGTGCCTGGCACTGTTTTCACAAAGGTTGTATTAATGTTCTCTGAGCATGTCAGAACAGTAGGCAGTGAAGGATCACTGATGAATCCACTTGCATGGGCTTTCCAGAGTCCTTCATGAGAGGTGGTTGAAGGAGCTGGATCATCTGGGGCACAACCAGGTGTCAAAACCTGGAGGCAAGAAGGGAATTAAGACCTCCTTGTCCTGCTGCAGACCTACATCAGGGCTTCCAGGTTCCTGCTGGACAGGTGTTATTATGGATTTTGTGCAAAAATAAAGGGAGCTGATGAAGGTGCAATGTAGGAAATGTCATTGGGATCTGCTTGTAGCTCAACCCCCTGTATGTGCTTCATGAGATAGTTTTAGTCATATGAAGACACAATTATTTTTTTCCTATAGGAATCATCTTTGTTTCCCAAGATCTTCTGGTTAGATTAAGCAAAGCTGTGATGGCACTACACATGCAGTCACGTAGATGCTGCAGCATGCAACGTATTTCAAAAGTGGGGAAAAAGGTTTAGTCATGAAATGCAATTTCATGTTTTAAAAAGACAGCAAAACCAGCAGATCTCTCCTTGGAGCTATGCCCAGAAGTTATTTTCCCTCCAGCATCCAAAATGATGGAGCCAAAACGTTAGACTGTCACCCACAGTTAGGGCTGACCAGCAAAATCTCTTGTTGGCTCCTCAGAGCTTGCTGGCAGCAGAGAAATCTGGAGACATGTGAATCAGGCAATGCCATGTCCCAGCACCAGAGAGGTAGGTCCCAGTTTTCTGCCCTGGTGATCAGGGTCAAGGTGGCCTCCTGAGAGCAGGAGGAGGTGCTGGAAGCTGTGGCTGATGTGCTGCCATTGCAGGGCTCATCCTGATGGAGGGCAGAGTCTCCATGTGCTGTGGTTGCAGAAGCTGCAGGTTTAGCTTGGCAAAGTCCTGCTTCAAAGGTGATAGAGAAAATATGATTTTCAAGCACTGGTGAAATTGTGAACTGGGTGAAACTGTCACAATAGTCACTGAGTGGAAACACAGACCTGAGAGCACATTTCCCAAGGAGTCTTGGAATTCTCTGTTTCTTCTTCTTGGTAAACCCTTGAGAAGTAGTGTAGAGCTTCCCCCTAATCTTGCTTTTCCAAAAGGCTGGATTTGTTCTCACTAAAGCTATGACAAATTATTCAGCCCTATGGGTTAAAGTTTGGCAGCACTGTGAGCAACCCAACATTGGGTCATATCATGGAAACTGTCAGGCAACCTTAAATATAGCTGTTATGATCTGCATAGTCTGCAATGTTCTGGAAACCAGGATGAGCAGTAAAGGGGAAAAAATTCATGGAGCCCATAGAGTTGTTTAAGTTAGTGAGGAGCAGGGTGAACAGCAGGGAGCTGCAGGAAGGCATGTGGGAAAAGGGGTGGACAGTGGAAGGGCAGGAGCAAGGTGAGGAGCTCAACAGTAGAAAGATCAGGACAAGGGAGGAGGTGATGCTTGGTGCCTGGCCAGTTTGGCAAGTTCCCCCAGCCCTTCTTCTCCTCATCTGGCCTGCCCAGTATGCCCAGTACTGATTTAGTGTTTGTGCAAACTGTATATAACAATGAACCAGGATCGAGGGCTGGGCTCAACCCTGTTGGGGGGGTCACAGGGGATCTGAGATCCACTCCCCCCAACGTGTGCTGCAACACATGGATGTCTGCTCTTCCCTGAAACAGCATCCCAAGTATTCCAGCTGAGGCAGCCAGCAAGTATGGACTCAGAGGCCACAAGCTTCAAAGTGAGCTGGAAAGTATTTTATCACAGGGAGATCAGTGCAAGCTGCAGAGCTGGATGTAATCAGGGCAGGGGCTGAGGAGCCCTCTGATGGGAAATGACTCGTAATGTGCTGTCTGAGGGCAAGCCTGGAGCAAGGTGGGGGTCACTGAGGAGCCCTGCACCATGGAGGAGGTCAGACCCAACATCCCTTTAGTCTCCAGCTCCACAGGCAGATGCTCAGCTGGAATCATGTTAGAGACACTGAGTCTGTGTGATTTATACCACTGGAAGGGTTTTTTCATCCCATTCCTCCTCCCATCTTCTCCCTCCTTCTCCTTAAGCACTGAAGGGCAGCTGAAGAGCAGGGGGAGCATCCAAAGGCCCACCCACACTGATGCCCCCGGTTCAGACATGTCACAGGGAATGAAGCCTCAAAGGACACCACTCCCCATACAAGCACTAGGGCAATGCTTTTATGCTGGTTCATGGCTTGTCACTTGGTGGCCACATCTTCAGAGCTCCTTGGGGACAAAAAGCAGCTCTGTCAGGTTATAGAGGCATCAGAGTGACCTTGTGAGGGGACTTTGGCTCCTCTCAGTGCCCTGGAGAGCTGCCTGGCTGTCCTCCCAGCAATTCCATGTGTTTTCTCCTGTGAGCTGTACTTAATGCCCCTACAGGGTCCCATCAGCTCCCTGCCACCCTGTGACCCACACAGCCTCCCCTCTGCTCTCCTGATCTCCAGCTGCCACCATGGCTCAGGCCACTGTCCTACATGCCAGGCAGGGCCAGGAGCTGCTCTCAGGCAGAGCTTTGTTCTCCAGGTCCCTGGAAGATCTGCTGGGGAGGGTTTGGGGCAGGTCCATGCCAGGAGGGAGCTCCAAGGCACAGAGGGACAGAGGCACAGAGCCTGTGCTACATGGCACAGCTCTGACCTGAGAATTTCCACTGGCCTTTTCTTGACCATTTTTGGTCCCTTTCATTTGTTTTTGAATCTGTTCCTCCTCTTTGCCCAAGTTCTTTGTGCTAATTGGGAACTGGCTCCTCTCAGGGTGGGAGGTCTGTCAGGGCTGCCTCATGACAGATTTACTTTGTCTCTCTGTCTCAGCATTTTGGCAGTTTGGTTTCTTCTGCAATGTTCTGGATTTGGATTTTGCTTCTCAGTGCTGATATCCTCACAATAGGCAGCCTATGGATTGACTAAATTAAAACATAACGAGCTGGAATGCAACTGGCAGCTCTGCAAGATCCTCATCAGCACGGCAGGGGCTTGTGAACTCACAGCTGAGCATCGTCTCCAGGCGGGTGCAAGGTCATGGTCACAGCCCTGCTGCACATGGGTGACATCAGGGTGAGATGAAGGTGGTGCCCTGCTCAGGATGCCACAAGCCATGGCACTGACACCTTGGCATGACAAAGGTTGGCAGGTGAGATGTTGCTCTATAGAGATTCTGAACTTTTGTAAGCAAGTAGAGTGGAGTTCTTTAAGGCCAGGCTGGACAAGGCACTGAGCAGCCTGTTCTAGTGGGAGGTGTCCCTGCCTATGGCAGGGGGTTGGAACTTGATGATCTTTAAGGTCCCTTCCAACCCAAACTATTCTATGATTCTATGATTCTAAGTAATGTCAGTGTGCTCTTGGCAGGTTGGGGCCACAAGGAAGCTTCAAGAGCTGGAGCTCTTCTGGTATGAAGGAGAGGATGAGTGAGTTGGGGCTGTTCATCCTGGAGGATGTGGGAAGACCTTCAGTACCTGAAGAGGCTACAGGAAAGCTGGGGAGGGGCTGTTTGCCAGGGCATGGAGCAATAGGACAAGGGGTAACGGTTTTAAACTAGAGCAGGACAGGTTTTGGTTAGACACGAGGAAGAAGTTCTTCCCCATGAGGTGAGACACTGGCACAGGCTGCCCAGGGAGATGGTGGAGCCTCCATCCCTGAAGATATCCAAGGCCAGGCTTGCTGAGGCTCTGAGCAACCTGATCTAGTGCAGGATGTCCCTGTCACTGCAGGGGATTGGACAAGATGGTCTTTGAGGACCCTTCCAACCCTACATTGAAGGCAGGGGATGTAAATGTTTCCCTTCACAGCTATTGGTGCATCAGTCCTCTTTACTCCATGACTGAAGCCACTTCTCCATCCCATTGCCATTTCCAAGAATCACTGAACCCCTCTGCAGCTGAGTCCTTTCTGCTGCACAGTGACACTCTGTCCATGCCAGCCTTACCCCTTGGAGAGGGTTATCTTCACCATCTTCCCTACTGCTTCACTTCTCCTCTTTTCAGCTCTAGGCCATACAGGGCCCATATCTCTACACTCTTTCTTCCTTCTGCTTCCCTTCCAAAACTTCCTCTTTTATCAGCAACCGCCTCCACCAAGGCTTGTTTCCAAGCCCAAAGTGCTTTTCTTTGCTAACTTGGCACAACCTGGCTTGTCAGCAAGTGCCTCAGTGAAAAGTTCCATTTCTTTTCCTATGCATGGAGGTGACACAGAAATCCTCTTGGTTTGTGAAGAGGATGGGAGAAAAGGAAATCCTTGGTGGCACTGGTTGTGGGATCCTTTGGGATTGTGAAGACTTCAGAAGGAGCTTCAAACCTAGGGAAGCCCCTTGAGGAATGGATGCAATAGGCTGGCTGGGGCCAGAGATGAGAATGGTTGTGGTGGCAGCCTGGGCAGAGAGCAAAAGCCAAATACCAGAGAAGGGTGAGAAAATGGTTTGCTCTCCCTCCTGAGGATGCTGCTGCTCACTGCATGCTGCTGGAGCAGGCTGGGACCTGCCAGGGTCTCCAGTGAGGCTCCACAACCCTATTGCCTCGTGTGCTTGCCAGCACCTGGCAGTGACAAGTGGGGAAGTGCTGTGGAGAGCATGGCGTGGGTATTGTTTGCTTTGGGTGGAACGTGCCCATCAGCAGCACAAGAGGAAAACTAACGTGACACACACACGTGTCAGAGCTCACTCACATTTCCTGAGAGAGCTCTGGCCATCAGGCTGTGATAGGACTGCCCAGCATGTGCTTGCAGTTAGGGCACAAACCTTCCCCAATGTCTCTCTGCAGGCAGCTACAGGAGGGGAAAGACAGGCACGTTAGTGTAACTGATAGGAAAGGACTCCCTAGGGTCTGACATGGGTGAGAATGGGAAAAGCAAGCTGAGGATGAAATAGCTCTCTTAGAAAGGCACTGCTGGAGAAGGGCAGGAGAAGGTTCCCCACTGATATTAAATAGGAGGGTGGGTGGAGAGGACTCATTGGGAACAAGTGGGGAGGGGAGAGTCTCCAGTGGAGCCCAGCAGTGTGGGATTTGGGGGAAAATGGGCTGGAAAAGGTTTGGTGTGGGGCAGAGGAAGGAGATGGGGAAAAAGAGGGGTGGGTGGAGCCTGCCTAGAGGCAAACTGGGGGGAAAAATGGAAAGACCATGAGGGTGGTGAGACAATGGAACAGGTTGTCCAGAGAGGTTGTGGAGGCCCATCCCTGGAGACATCCAAGGCCAGGATGGATGAGGCTCTGAGCAACCTGATCTGTCCCTGCCCATGGCAGGGGGATTGGAATTAGATGATCTTTAGGGTCCCTTCCAACCCAAACCATTCTATGATTCTAAGGCTGGCTTCAGAGCATTGGGATGAAGAAACTCCCCTAGATCCATTCCTCTAAGTAACCTGAGGTATGGATCAATGTGTTTCCCTCCCTGTTTCTCATGAGTTTCTTGTTGTGAAGCTCTGTAATTCTTAGTGTAACTCTGGACAAACTCTCTGTCCCATCTCCCTGAGACCTGGGTACCCACCCAGGAAGAGAAGTTCTGCACAGAAACCAGTTCACCTTCAAACCCACTCACACTCCTCTTCCAAGGCAGTAGGACAATGGTAGGACCACAGGTAATGTTTCCAAGATGGTTCTCATTTATTGACTGTGAGATATCTCTGAATCCTAGCAGCAGGGCAGAGAAACATCAGACCACAGCAGGGCCCAAATAACGTCTGAAATAGGTAACTAAGTAAAGCCAGAGGGTTTACTTAGCCAGAGGTTGTGGAAGGGGCTCAGAGATTCACTGCTGGTTATCCTAAAAGGAACATCATCTGGCTTGTCTTCCTGCATAGAGCAAGCCAGAGCCTTTCCCCAAGTGACTGTGTGTAGAGCATGTGTTTTCAGGGATTGTTTTGTATTGATTTTTGTGCTGGAGTTCCTCCCACAGCCCTTGTTCAAGTGCATCTTATTCTACATCAGATCATCAAATTAACCTAAATTAGCTTGGTTAAATTATAGTAAATCAAGTGATAGATCCTTGTCAGCTTTCTGGAAAGACATCAGTCCTGTTTAGCTCTGAACTTCCCAAATCAGCTATCATTTCTCTAGCTTTATCTCTTCCAACCTAATAATGGGGATTTTGGACTAGACACCCTCCTGAAGTTCCTCCAGCCAATGTTTCTTTGCCTCTATTAATAACTTGTTCTAGGAGACACGACCCTTTTTGTGGGCTTCAACTTCTGCTCAGCTCTACTGCCAGTTGATGCAGTTTGACTCCAGCAGCACTGGGGATGTAATATTCTTTCTTTAAACCTGGTGTCATGTACACAACCTCATCCAATGGGAAAGAGTGAAGTAGGTCACGCTTCAAATAAAAGAAATTAATCCCAGATTGGCCAGGGTTGGAGCTCACCCAATCCAACCTTCTGCCAGGGTCACCCAGAGCAGGTCACACAGGAACACATATAGGTGAGCTGGAAATGTCTCCAGAGGCAGAGACTCCACCACCTCTCTGGGCATGGCCAGGGCTCACAGTGAAGTTCCTCCTCAAGTTCAGCTGGAACTTCCCATGTTCCAGTTTGTTCCCATATCCTCTTGTCCCTTCCCTGGGCATCATTGTCTGAAAAGTCTGATTTCAGGCCCCCCACTTTCATGGCTCTCTGCAGAGCCAGCTTTGTGCTCCTGGCTCCTCATTACTCAGCCAAGAGTTTTCATAGAATAGTTTGGGTTGGAAGGGACTTAAAGATCATCTAGATCCAACCCCCCTGCCATAGGCAGGGACACCTCCCTCTAGATCAGGCTGCTCAGTGCCTTGTCCAGCCTGGCCTTGAACACCTCCAGAGAGGGGGCACCTACAGCCTCTCTAGGCAACCTGTTCCAACGTTTCACCACCCTCACCATAAAGAATTTCTTTTATCTAGCCTGAATCTAACCCCTTCCATTTTACATCCATTATTTCTAGACCTCCCATCACATATCCTATTAAATAGTTCTACCCCTGCCTTTCTGTAGCCCCTTCAGATAGTGATAAGTTACTATGAGGTCCTCCCTGAGCCTTCTCTTCACCATGCTGATGTTTGTAGGGTAGAAACTCAGAGGACCATCTGTCTGGGTGGACAGAAGGGAGGAGAAGAGGGCACCAGGCACATCTCTTCAGTTTGGGAAGTTGCCAGGGTATGACACCACTAGAAGTGCTTTGGTTCTATGTGGCAACATTTATTTGGCACCTCCTGCCCTTGCTCAGCTGGTATGGACAGGCAGGGCAGGCAGAGGACTATCTTCACCCTCTGGTTTGGCAGCCAATCCAGCTTTCAGGAGCATTCCTCACACAGGCTTTGGAGCTCCCAGCTGATGAGCCCCTGGGGCATCCAGAGGAAGGGATGCAGGGTTGTGACCCAGTGCTTATAGAGAAACTCAGCAGGAATTAGATCTGTTCCATAAAATAAACAGTGCAAGTCTCTAATTTCCAAACAAGCCCCAGTGGCCCCTTTCCCCGAGTGGTTGGGCTGTGACTAATCGTACTGGTAGGTGTTGGGTCAAAATCAACAATGGTTCTCCACTAAGGTCACTCACTTTCTGTGTTTACACTGCTAATTTTATCACTGCTCAGAGTGTCTAATGGTATTATTTATACATTTAGCAATGATAAATGTTGATGCTAAATAAAGGCTTCCTGGTGCAGGCAGGTTGAGGGCTGATATGGCACATCCAGAAATACATCATCAAAGGAATTAGCAGTGTGGGTAAGAGCTTTCCTGCTTTTCTGCAAAGCTGAATGGGAAATGGTGTCAGCAATTAGCCTTGCCTGATGATGCAACTAATGAGCAGTGCCTTTAAGAGGCTGGATTTCCTGCAGCTCCCTGGGAGGCCAAAGAGAAGTCCACCACCTCCTTGCTATGAGGAAAAGTTATTTTACAAAGTGCTGCTGCATTTGTAAAACAAGAGCTGTGGGAGATCAAGCTGTGTCCCAGCAAACACACATCTGTCCATCCATGGAATATGTGGATATGTGATGGAAGGACTAGAAATAGTGGATTTAAATTGGAAGAGGGTAGATTCTTGCTAGATATAAGAAAAAAAAATCTTTTTTGTGAGGGTGGTGAGACACTGGGACAGGTTGCCCGGAGAGCCTGTGGATGCCCCCTCTCTGGAGGTGTTCAAGACCAGGCTGTAGAAGGCACTGAGCAGCCTGATCTAGTGAGAGGTGTCCCTGCCTATGGCAGGGGGGTTGGAACTTGATGATCTTTGAGGTCCCTTCCAACCCAAACTGTTCTATGATTCTATGAGCTGCTGCAGCAGGGATTCACTGCCCAGGCTGCCCACAGTCACCCTTTGAAGTGGGCAGCTCAAAGGGGACACAAAAGATAAGGCAATGCTCAAGTGTGGCTTTTCATAAATAAATAAGGCTTTTTTTTCTCTGGATAAAGTGTTTACTTTCTAGTGAAAAATCACAGCCTACATAATGTCGGTGGAAATCTGGCCAAAAGCCAGATGGTCTGACCCAGGGATGCCATGGGCCAGTCACTGGACTTCTAGTTTTGGAAATTGCTGTCATTGTCATTCTGTCCTGGACAGCTTTCTGAGTTTGCTCCACATCACCCATGAGCTGGGCTGATACATGAGGAAAATCCTTGGATCCAGATCAACCTGACTCAAACACCATGAGGCCCTGATGTGTCTTTTCTAATTAGAAAACTCACTCTTTTCCAGTGAGAGATGAGATGTTAAGAAACCTCTTGTGGTATTTGAGTCCATTTTGAGAGAAAACATTTGGATTTTTTTCATCTTGGAAAGGGGACATGGGAACACAAAAGGGGTCCCAAGGCCAGGGAAGAAGGAAGGTTTGGAGGTCTCATGGCTATGGGCAGCAGGGAAGAGACAGCAGTTATAGCAGATTTTGGAGAGGGGAGCAGGGAACTTCTAGCTCAGAGCTGCAGAAAGGCAGAAAAGCAAGTAAAGGAAGAGAGCATGAAGGACTGATGGTCAGGAATTGAACTGTGCGCCAAAACAAAGTCCATAGCTGTGGTGGGAAGGCTGGTGGATGTGCCCTCCTTCTATCAGTGTCCATAACTCCTTTGTTGTGGCACCCACAGTGTCCCAAATCCCACACCTAAGGAGTCCTGGATCTTGAGCTTCATTCAGACTAAAGATTTAATTCTTCCACATCTATGGTTCTGGATATGTAGTGAAATTGAACCTAGATGGCATTTTTTGCAGGGAAATGGGGTACTTGTGAGGGAATACTTTGGGGTACTTTGAAGGGAATAGGGGAATTGCAGTTGTAGATCCATGTGAAGATGCATCTATTCTGGATGGTGATGCTTGCTGCTCCTTCTTCTGCTATGACACTTGACTGATAGTGTTCTTAAGTCTGGCAGCCTTGGGCAGCCTTGGTGTTCACTGCCATGGGGAGGCAGAATTTGAAGATCTTTTTAATTTTGTAAATCATAATAGCTGTTAGCTGCTTTGAGTCATGTGAAGATGCTTTCACTGTAGTGATAATGGAGCTTTTACAGATGTTTGCTTGATGTTGTTCTTGGATCCCCTTCTGTGTGCTTGGCCATATCCTTGCCCTCAATGGGATGCATCTCAGGAGTGGTAGGATGTGTAGGCATCTATCATGGTGCTGGCTCAGGGTTTGTCTTGGGGCTTCATCACTTGTAGGAGATAGAGTTGGGGCTTCATCACTTGTAGGAGATAGAGTTGAGGAGCTAGGAAAGCCAGGATGGGAGGTTCTGCTCCATCCATCTCTCCTTGAGCAGACAATTCCTGCAAACACAGACAGTCTGGGCACATCCTCTGTCTTATCAAATGTCATTGAGGATGTGCTCTATCAGGTGGAGACAAAAAGGACCATTTTTTGTTGGACATTTCCTCTGTGTCCTACAGGGTAGCTGCACTCGATTCCTGTCCTCAGGCCTGGAGTCAAGAGCTATACATGCTGTTATATGAGTGAGAACATTAATGTAAACAGCTGACTCCAAAACAGTGGCAGGAGAATTAACTGATGCTATATGCTGCTGCTTCGTGTTTTCTTTGGAGTTGAGGAATAGGTTTTGGAGAGATTTTCCTCTCCGTTTTCTGCTCAAGCCCTTGGACACAGCTCTGTTATCCCCAGCTGACTTTCCTAAGCCTATAATCCCTGGTGCTCAAGAGAGTGAGAAGAAAATAGGATTCAGAGTCCAAATGCCTTATGTGTCGGACTCTAGAAGATTCCTACCATATGCTTTGGCCACCACACAAAGGTACTGAGCCTATTTTGCATCCTGTCATGTATTGCTGTTGTGTATAAGAAGCTGGAAAAGACACAGCAAGGTCTGTCTGTCACCAGTTTAGTGTGTGGAGCTGCTACGCACACACCAGTGAGCTGTCCCTCATGTGGTGCAGTGTCTGGTGTGCTTCTGTCCATCACCCCATAGAAATGTACCCACCTCAAGCAGAGATCTTCTGGTTCAAGAGTATCTGCATCCAGCTTTGAAGTCCCAAATACAGGAGAGATATTAGACCTGTTGGAGCAGGTCCAGAGGAGGCCAAATAGATGCTCTGAGAGCTGGAGCACTTCTGCTACAAAGGCAGGATGAGAGAGTTGGGGCTGTTCAGCCTGGAGAAGAGAAGGCTGCAAGGAGATCTTATAGCAGCTTCCCAGTAACTTAAAGGGCTAAAGGGAAGATGGAGGAAGACTCTTTGTGGAGCTGTGTGGCCATAGGACAAAGGGGAACAGTTCACAACTGGAAGAGGGGAGATTTAGATGAAATCTCGAGAAGAAATTCTTTGCTGTGAGGGGGTGAGCCCCTGGCCCAGGTTGTCCAGAGAAGCTCCATCCCTGGAGGGCTTCAAGCCAAGGTTGCACAGGGCTTGGAGCAGCCTGGGCTGGTGGGAGGTATACCTGCCAAGGGCAGGGGGATAGAACCAGATGAACTTTGAGGTCCCTTCCAACCCAAACCATTCTGGGATTCTATGATTTATCTTGCACACTTCAAACTGAAAACATCCCAGCCATCATTGTGCTGTTTGAGGACAAGATAATTAATGACACAACATATTTACTCAGAGCAACCACTGATAGATGATGGGGTCTCTTGGATCATGGAAACCTGCCACAGATCAGACACATTCTGCTCTGCTCGTGTCTTCATGGGCAATGCCAGCTGCTGTCACTCCCCAGGAATGCCCAGTTAGGGGAATCCAGTGGCATTTCTACCCTCTGGGTTGCCGTAAGCAACACTTGGAAGATGTCTGTTGCAGCAGTAAGGATGAACCCCTAATATTTTTGACAATGGACATTGATTTGCTTTGCATGCTCAGGAATGGCCTGTAAGCAGAGGTTGATGTGGAAGAAATGTTTGTTGTTGAGATTCTTGTTTATGTGTCTCTCTTGCCAATGGAGTCCGTTGCTTCCCTATGTGACAGCATCTGATGAATTTGAAATCTTTAATTAATAAAGCTGTCACATATCTGGACATGGGGCAGCTAGTACTTACAATAAGCAGATTCAGTCCTCTCCAAACCCAATTTTGTAATGGCATCAGCTGTCACTGCTGGGGTCTAAAGCATCATTTCTGGACTTTCCAAAGTCTCAGCACAATTCTGGTGAACAGGCAGCACAAGAAACCTTTGCTTTTCTGAACTTATTCACAAAACTCTGGCTGAATGTTGGGGCAACTGCAGGGCAGGGATGGTGGCCAGGGGTGTCCATGTGCACCTCTCTGCTTTACTGCTTATGGGGAAGGTGGTGTCCAGCCACAAGTTTTGGGGAAAAGGAGCAACCACCACATCCCTGAGCTGAGAGGCTGGTTTTGTTGAGCTGGACACTTCCATTGCAGCTGGCATTGTTGAGCTTTCACTACCAGCTTGTAAGCCCCGTTCTTTATTTTTCCACTAAATCAAAGATTCTTCGTGTAGAAATGTAGACTTATAAACACTGCTCAGTCACTTCATCATCTCTTCTCGGATAAGTTAAATTAATCGACCCACTTTAATCTCTCACTAAAACATGCCCTTTAGACACAACATCTTTTCTGCAGCTCTTTTCTGAACCCTTTATTTTTCTTCATTTTTCAGCATCTCAGAAGAAACTCATAAAGCTAAAAATGGGAAGACTCTGCCAGTCTGTTCTTATCAATGTCATAAACAGATACTTTGACAAACTTAAAGCCAGCATTACCCAGTTTCTGCAGGCAAGGTTGCCTCCCCACATAGAGACCAAGCATTGCTTTGTCAATTTGGACTAATATCACTTCTGACCCTTCCATTTTTCAAAGGTGCAGTCCCCTGTCCTATCAGTGACATCTTCATCTTCCTTCTAGAAAGTATCAGATTTGTTTGGCTTGTGAGATACTAAAATCCATGGTCAGTAATGCCCAGGCAACCCAAACCTCAATTGCTTCCCCATGAAAATGCTGCACATATGAAATACTTCTGTTTTAACCACAGTACACTTCTCCAGAACTTTGAAAACCACAACAGCAAATATGTTTCACCAATAGGAAATATTTTGCCCTGGACACTGATAAAGAGCTGGTGTTGTGCAGAGTTTAGAGCAGGACACTAACACAACCCCTTTCCCACCCCAGAAACACCATGAAGTGATGACACCCCATTAGCACCTCAGGATCTGGCTGCTCAGCAAGCTTAAATCAAATTAGCAGAGCAGATGTCATTTTTGATTAATGAAAACCTCAAGCACCATAACATCACTGAGTTTCAGTCTTCAGGGAAGGACAGTGTCTCTGTTGTTACCTTTACAGGCTGAACTCCACAAAATTCTATGTTGAATTCATGCCTGAGGAACAGAAACAGCTTTTAATTCTCTCCAAGTAGCCTCGTATCAGCTTGCCACAATTGCATCTGGGCCTGATGTCAAGTTGAGAGGCTGACAGTTTATTCTGTGCTCTGTAAATATTTGTACACTGTTGGCCTTTTCCAGTCCTTTGGAACAATATTCAAACATTCGTTAAAAATAAACATTAATGGGGAGGAGCCCAGGGCCCAATTTTCTATAAACTCTCATGTTTTAGGTCTGTGCCATTTGAAAGAAAGACTGTGCTTTCCAAGGTTCAGCTTTCCAAGGTTCAGCTTCCCAACTTGCAACCAGTTGGACTGGAGCTGCTTCAATATTTGCTGTTTTCAGCATGAAGATAATCACCCTGAGGTGTGGAACAATAGAAATCATCCAGCAAATAAAAATCCTGCTGCAGCTGGTTGTGCTGACCCAGGAGACCTCTTCACACTCTCAGGTTACTTTTAGGTCTCAGCTGCCTCAAAGAGACTGTCAAGAGGTGAGGCTGAGTCAGAGTCAAAGAAGGGAGAGGATGGAATGATGGATGGATGGATGGATGGATGGATGGATGGATGGATGGATGGATGGATGGATGGAAGGAAACCCTAAACAGGTTGGTCAGAACATTGTCAGGGTTGGAGGAACCTCATCTAGCAGGCTTTGGGGATGAAGTGAAGGATATTTGAAGTCTAGGGTGTCAAATATGTGGGTGGGAAGCTCAGCCTCTAATCCCATCAGCATTCAGGGCTGAGTTTTTTTCAGACTTTCTCATCACTTACAAGATTTCATGCCACAGTTAAGAACTCCAGTTATGCACAAAGGCTGAGCAAGCCCTGGGAGCTAAGGAGGCATTCCCTCCATGTGATATAAGGCATCTTGCTCAAAACTAGGCACTAAGTTTGCCAGAGTAGCCTGAAGAGGGTGGGAATTCATAGAATTATAGAATGATTTGGATTGGAAGGGACCTTTCAGATCACTGAATCCAACCATCAAGCCAGCTCTGGCAAGAACCATTTATAAACCATATCTATGAGCTCTGTGTCTGCCCATCTCTCAAGCATCTCCAGGGATGGTGCTTCAACCACTGCCCTGGGCAGCCTCTTCCAATGCTTGATGAAAATTTCTCCTAACATTCAGTCTAAACCTCCCCTCCCCATTGCTTGTGTAATGAAGGTGTGATTCCCCCCAAGTAAAGCTTGCTGAAAGTCTGTTTTAAACAGTGGCAGGTCAGCCATGTGATGCCTGGTGCTACAGCAGTGCCAGGGAGGCTTTCCCAGGGACACATTCCAGTCCCTTGGATGCTGTTTTGCTAAAGCTCCCAAGTGGGTATCTGACAAAGTGCAGGCTGGAAACAGCTTCACTCCTTTGAAGCCAATGGGATGTAGCCTCAGGATTTCTCCTGACCTCCCCTCATGCTGCTGGGGCTGCAGGGACAGTGGGCACAGAGTGATGCCCCCTCTTCGGGACCACAGCAAAGCAGGATGCTCATGGAAATATTTCTCAATGAGACAAAGAGCGTGAAGCCATTCCCTGAATGCTCCCTTCTGGGATCAAGAGGGTCACAACAGCACAAGCTTCAGAGCTTGGCAATGCTAACTACCTCTGCTAGTGGTAATGGGATAGCAACCATAGCCACTGGAGAAGCTGACACAGAAGGACACGTGGAGTGCAGTCAGGAGGGGTGGGAAATCATTCCTTCACAGGTTGGAAGGTGAATTTGGTTCCCTTAGGTGCTTTTTCCTGCAGTCATCCCTGTCTGCTCCTGATTCCTGGGATTCTGTGTGCCCAGAGTGGTACTTGATGGCTTCACCCATGGGTGGCTGTCCCTTGGCTGCCCCCAGCAGCCATCCCTAGCCCAGTACTGTGGCCTGTCCCATCATGACACAGAGCTCAGCTTAGAGAAGGGTGGGGGTGGAACAGGGCCCCCCACTCCAGAGAAAAATGACACTCTGCTGCAGGACCTGAGCACTACCTGCCAGCTCTGTCATGGATCAGCTCTCTCCATCACTGCTCTCCATGTCACATGCCTACAAGAAAGCTGGGGAGGGACTGTTTGCAAGGGCATGGAGTGATAGGACAAGACCTCATCCCGGGAGACATACAATCATAGAATCATAGAATAGTTCACGTTGAAAGGGACCATAAAGATCATTGAGTTCTAACCCCCGAGGCCAGGCTTGAGCAACTTGATCTAGTGTGCAGGATGTCCCTGCTCACTGTAGAGGGGTTGGACTAGATGGCCTTAGAAGGTCCCTTCTAAACCAACATACTCTATGATTCTATGCAGTGTGGTGTTGTCTGCAGGTCTGAAATGCTCTTCCTCTCCTCTTTCTCCTTTTCCCCAAGGTAGTCAGTACATTTTTGCCACCTTTTTAGATGGAAAGTCTTCTCCTGACATCTAAGATGAGGTGCCACTTCCACCAACCTTCTTTTCTTCAGCAGGAAATATCTCCCTGTCTCAAACTCTCTTTAGCCTGACAGTCATTTATCTTTGGATTTCCACTGGTCCCATGTTTTCTGTTTTCTTCTTCCAGATTGTGATCCGAAACTGTAGATATTTTACAGCTCTGCTTTGCTTTCCACATATCACTACAGAGATAATCTCTCAGCAGACAGTTTCTTTTTCCTTGGTAGTTATTGTAAAAAAAGGAGCCAAACTATTCAGACAAGAGTGTGTCTTTGAAACCAAAAAAAGCTCCTCCCTGACCATGCGTCTTCTTGGCCCCAGAGAGTAATTGGGATATCTGTATTTCCCAGCTTTCTATCTGCTTCTCCTTTGAATCCCCCAGAGCCTGCTGGCAGGGCTGATGCTGCCTTACCAGCAGAGAATGCCTTGCACTTGGGTTTGTTGATATCTTTAATCTAAACTAAAGTCATTCACTCAGAAAGTTCAAGGCAGTGAAAAGGTGAAGCGTTGGGCTCTGTCCCAGGTGAATGTTCCTGTCCCCTGCCAGCTCCCACAAGGGCTGTGGCTTTCTGGCTCTCTGCAAGTCCAGCACAGCAGGAATCAACTGTTATAAACCTGCCACGGGGGATGAAAGCTCATGAAAGAAGAAAGAGCCTCTTTATTGTCTGTCCAGCTGCCTGCCTTTGGTGCTGCTTCCCATCACTGCACTTATCTCAGTGCTTCCACACAAGATGTAGAGCAGCAGCAAAGCCACGAGCACACAGAAATATTCTTAAAGCAACTCAGTCCAGGTCATTTAGCCCTGTCACTGGTCCCATCTTGGACATTTCCAGGAACCTGCTTCCCCTCCCTGTAGTGGTCACAGATTTTCCAGACTGTCTTATCAGAAGGAAAGTCATGAACATGGAAAGTTGTAGCCTGTGTACTGGAGGGCAGCAGTACAGGAGGTGATGTTTTTCTAGAAGTTCTCAGAAAATGGGAATGCAGCATAACCTGAACTGGGTCTTAACACTGTGATCCTGGTGCTCCATGTGATACAGCAGAGATGCACCTCCTGGACTTGTGCTATACCCTACAATAACCTGTGTTCATCAGCTGCTCTACTGCATGGAAACAGCAAAATTGGGATGCTGGGTGACTGTCTCAGTATGACAGGTGGTCTCAGAGAGATGCAGCCTCAAAGTCAGCCCTATACCCCCCTCCACTGGCTCAATCAGGTGCACTGGGTGGGATGGAGAGATGCAGAGAGTGTGTCCATGCTCTGCTGTGGAGCCAGGAGCACCTGCTGGCTCTGGGTGCCCTTGGGGCACATCCTGGGGCAGGGTACAGGCATTACAGCCTGGCAGAGGGCATGGCACATGCAAACACCACACGTGTCTCCTCTGAGCAGAGTCCCAAATTCTTGGCAGGGCTGTCCCACACCTCCTGTATGATTCTAGCCTGTGCTGCAGAACCGGAGCTAAAATTTCCACACATGGTCCTTGTCGACTTGTTCTCCAGCAGTTTCGGGGAGCTGTTTCTGCCTCCTGTCACGTAACTCTTTGCCTGGAGGAATGTGATGGTGTTTCTTTTGGGGGATTACTAGGTCTTTCCTGTCCTGTTTTTTCCTTGGAAAAGCCCTTTCTGTCTGCAGGGCCTGGGCAGGATCTCTGGGCTGTGTAAAGCTTCGCATCACGTGGCACACATGGGGCTCTTGCCTTCCGCTTGTGGATCTGTGTCAGCAGAGAGCAGCAGGCAGGGAGGAATGGCTCTGCTCTGGAGAGGAGCATCCAGGAGGCTGGTGTCACCAGCACAGCCACTGCTAATTGTGCTGACACTGCCCATTTTGTGTGATCTGCTTCAGGAAGTCAGCTCAACCAGCATGGCAACCCTCTTCCCCATCAGTTGTAGAGCAGAGTGAGGCAAGCACCCAAGGAACCCAAGGAGATTGTCACCCTTGCTCCAAGCTCTTCTGGGGGCCTGGGAAGAGCTACCAAAGTGCTGTGCCCACAGGCACCTGCCAGGACCCTGCCTGCACCCTCCCAGGGAACAAGGCTGGAGCCACCATCCTCTGCTCCCATCCGCAGTGAGGAGGAGCCTTGTCCTTCCTTCAGGAACCCAGTGCCGAAAGTTGTTTGATGTGTTGGTGGAGCTGGACACCATCCATCATTGGATGTCTCCCCATCTGATGTACAGAAAGATGTTGGTGTGTTGGAGCATGTACCTGGCATGTAGCAGAAGGATTATCTGAAGTTCAGAGTTTGACATCATACAGTGGTGTTAAAATGCATCTTGTAGAGAGTTTATTTTCTGATATAAGTAGCAGGAAGCACATGACCCACTTTCTTATTTGGAACTAGGAGATGTTTTCCATGGTCCACCTAATCTGGCTGTCATTTCTGTGGGGGTCCATGGGTCCTGGCTGTGTCTGTCTCAAGCATGATTTAATGGGAAGGAGAAGGAGGGCCCAGTCATTCAATGTTCCTGTGAACTCCAGGCTAGAGAAGGAGCTGTGCTGTTTATTGTGTGTCACCTAGCCCTGGCAGAGATGATGTGAACCCAGGCAGTGGTGGCATCAGGGGAGGTCATCGGGCCACCCTCAGTGGGTGCAGACCACTGTGGGGCTAAGGAGTCAGTACCAGACCTACTCCCTGTCCTTAGGATGGGGTAGGCTGGGCATCTGCTAGTGTTTTCCATGAGCTTTGATGGCTCTCAAGATTGATGGCATTTCAACAAGGAGCAGCTGTGGGTTGTAAAAATTGTTCATCCTGCTGGGGAGGGCAGTGTGTCGAGGTGAACAGACCCCATCATAACACCTGCAGGGTGGTGAGAAGTTTCTGGACTCCACTGGTTCTTGCCTGGACTCAGCAAGGTCAGTTTGTGCACTGGGCTGCACCAGCTGAGGATGTCTTTAGTGTTCCCACCCCTAAGAATGATGCAAAGCTTCTGTCAAAGTTGTACCCTTTGAGCTTTTGGATTCACCCAAAATTTTATCATAGGCTTTTATATTATTCTCATCATCCTATCTGCTGACTGCTGAAGGACCCTTCCAGTGGCTCTTTCAAAGGATCCCTAGAAAAAAGTCCTTGTTAACAGGACAGTTATAAGTCAGGATCAGAAAAAACTCTGTTTGCCTTATGAGTACAGGGATGAAATCAGCTCTAGCGTAGCTCACACCTCTTCTGAATCACAGCAGGTGTCAGTGGAGCAAAGACTTCATATCTGCAGCCCCAGAGAAGGCAAGAAAGTTTCTTAGTCACTGCACCGTTTTGGGGAAGACCAAATCACAGCCTTCCTACAGGAAACTGCTGCCCCTTGAGTCCATTTTGGGCTGTCCAGTGCCTGTTTGGGAGCCTGTGCTCTCCTTGCTTCTCCAGTCAATACATGAGTATGATGTGTAAATGTTGCTCACAATGGGCAGGACAGAGACAATTCCTCCCTATTCTTCTTTGTTTTCTTTGAACATGGACCCACTGCAGCTGGTGAGCCCTTGTGAGAAGGAGACACAGTGTCACTGACTGATTTTGGAGTGAAGGAGAGCATGCCCTGGGAGCAGGCTCTGCAGGATGCTGCTGCAGACCATAGGGATAGAGCAGCACGAGCATTTTCTGAAGCAGCATTTCCTCTCCTTCCTTTCTCCCTGTCCCAGAGGATGACTCTTCCCAACAGTTTATCCATTCATCAAACCTTTCACTGCATGGCAGGCTCTGGAGGGATGGCTGCTATCTCTCTGACAATCTGGGCTGCTCATCACCAGCAGAACAGTGTGTGGATCTGTTTTGTGATGGTGGAGCAGAGCTCCTCTCCCCACAGCCCCCGCACGCAGCCATGATGGGACAGGACACCCCTTGGCAAGAGCGAGGACTTTCACTGAAGAGGTTAAAGAGTTACCTTGAGCTGGGATCTGCATTTTGTTAAATTATTTGAAAGAATAGCGGTTCTGCTGTTTCCTTCTCCAACATGTGGAAGAAAAATGACTGTATTATGATTGTGTCTCGAGTAGTCCCTGGCACAAAGCCAGCGGGATTTACAATGGCAGGGTGAAAAGTCTAGCAGGAAGGCCATTTGTCCTGCTGTGGACAGCACTGACAGGGTCTGCAAGGACCAATCTCATGGCAGAGCAGGGGCCCATTGAAGCTCCAGAAGGGAAATTTGCCAACAGAAAGCTGCTGGAGAAGCCATTTGTTCTGTTTGTGAAACGTGAGGTCAGCAGGACCCACCACCTCCTGCCAGAAGTGATAAGAGAGTAAGATGGGCTTTGTCTATTTGGGATAAATGATCAATTTTATTGTAACTGTTTTACACACAGACTTTTCATGCTCTGCTGTTCTGTCTGGAAAAATATGATTTAGAACCATGTTCAGAAAGAAGCACCTGGCCTCACTTTCTGGAGGAGGGGAAGAAGCAGATGAATATTGATTTCCAATACTCTGTACCAAATTCACAGACAGATTTTACTCTAGAGGTGAGCATGGCTGCCAGAATGGACAGGTTCTGCTTTGGTTCCCAGCACAGCAGGTGCTCTGGAACCCTCAGAACAAGGACATGGACCTGGTGGAGAGGGTCCAGAAGAGCCCCTCTGCTACAAGGACAGGCTGAGAGAGTTGAGGTTCCAACCCCTACCAGTCTGTGAGTCTGTGATTGTGACACAACATGGCAGAAGTCCAGCAAGATTAACCAGTTGTGGAAGCTGCTGTGAAAATTCAGGAGCCCATTGGAGCTTCTAAACCAGCACAGGGGGTGTGAACCTTCACCAGAGGAGCCCCCTGTGAACTCCTCTGCCTCTGTCTTGCTCTGGATGATCCCCACACTGTCATGGGTGTGCTTGTGCAGTTCCTATCCATTGCTGCAACTCAATCCCACTCCTCAGCAGTTCACTTTGTGACTGCAGATGTTACTTCATGGTTTTGGTGAGATGGAGCATTTTCAGAGATAGCAAGGTGTCATCTGAAAGAGATAATTCATTTGTTTTATTGGTTTATTCTGATCAGGACTGACAGTGCGTGGAGCTAGAAGAAACTTGTTTGTGGGTTTCAGACCTTCAGGAACTGGTGAATGCCTTCTTCAAGGAGGACCCTGGCTTTTGGATCAGGACTGGCTCCATGGCTTCATTGATTTAGCTGTGACCACAGGGAGAGCTTGCAGACATGGATGTCATTGTTCTCAAACTGAAAGTAGTAGATCAGACTTCACAGGCTTCAGTGTGGCAAGGTGTCCTTTGAGCATAGTGCTGGACATTAGCCCAGCCTTGGGCTGAGCACTTTAGCTGCCCATATCTCCAGTTGAACTAGCCAATCTATCCAAGAGGTCTGTTAAACTTCTGGCTCTCTAATGTGATAAAGCCAGACATGTGGGTTACTGGGACACCCTGGCCCTTTGTCCTGGCTCCAGGTCTTCCATCTTGGAGGATCATAACAGTTTGGATTAGGTGTTCCTTCCGGACATATTGTAGGTCTCCTCTCTTGGGATGGGCTGTAGCAGATCAGAACCTGACAGTGGCAATAGACCCTTGGTTTCCTGCAGGGTGTCATGAACATGGACACACTTTGTTTTACACAGCCATAGAATCTTGGAAGGGACCTTCAAAGCTACCTAGTCCTAACCCCCTGCAGTGACCAGGGACATCCTGCACTAGATCAGGTTGCTCAGAGCCTCCACAAGCCTGGCCTTAGATGTCTCCAGGGATGGGGCTTCCACTACCTTACTGGGCAACCTGGGTAATCCTCATGGAGAGGAACTTCTCCCTTATGTCTCATATAACCCTGCTTTGCTCTGGTTTCAAACTGCTCCTCATCCTTTGGCTCCATGCCCTAGCAAACAGCTTCTCCCCAGCTTTCCTGTAGCCCCTTCAGGATGCCACTAGAAGCCTTCTCTTCTCCAAGATGAACAACCCAACTCTTTTGGGCTAGTCCAGTGAACTTTTCTGGTTTGTTGATGCTCCTCATCCCCAAGTGCAGGTGGAAACCAAAGCCAGGTCTTCTGGGGCTTATCCAAGGGAAGGGGAGCAGGCGTCAGTGCCCAGTGCTGTTGGTGAGTGTCTGCCTGAGCATGCAGCTGCCTAAATCCCAGAGATTACTCACAGCAACCTCAGCGCTAGACTTGCTGCTCCAGGAAAAACTTCAATGTCAAGAGCATGAGTAATAACCAAGCTGGCACTTAATGGTTCAAACAGAAGATAAGAGCTAAGGCTGGATTCTCAGAGGGCTCATTTTATCTCTTTTATATATGTCACAACTGAAGAAATGAAGAATATAAAAGTTATTTATTGGAGCTTCGTTCCTGCAGGGCTTTAATCATGTTGAGTGTGCACTGACCCACAGTACCACGGAACTGGAGAAGGGATTAATGGATTAAGGGAATCCTCTGTCTTGGTCGGACCAGATTTGGGGGTGATCTTCACCCTCTGACCCCTTCACAACTCTTTCCCATTTGCTTGTGAAGCTGCAGTGCTGCTCCTGCTCAGTTCTGAGCCTTCTGCTCAGGGTGATGAAGACATTTTGACCCTCTGGGCAGGAGGCTAAAGGTGGTTGGAGTCTGGGTGTTGCACAGGCCCACAAGTCAGCTCTTCTGGTTGTTGGAGAGGAGTCCACTGCCAGCCTGATCCATCCCTGTCATTGTGGTACCTCCAGGAGCGCGCTGTGGTCCTGCTGGGTGGATATGCTGCAAGCACCAGTCTGGTTCTAAGAGTGGAGGCACAGAAAGGTGAGAGAACTGGTCAGGGGCTGGAAAATGCAAAATTCAGACAGGAAAATGTAAGACACCATCTCTGTGAAGGAAACAGAGGGAGGAAACTGACAGAAGGAGGGGAAAAGTGTCAAACCTAAACGCAGTGAGTACAAAATACATTTTAGGTTTCCTTGATTCTATGATACCGATCTTGGCAGTGCTGTGTTTAGTGTCCTGGGCTGAAAAAATATCTTCCCTGCAGTAACTTGGTGAACAAGGTGTTTTAAGGGGTGATCTGTGTTGCTGGAAGTGACTGGGCTGTGTGACAGAGGAGCTGGGGTGGCATCTTGTGTCCCAGCTCTCAGCAGTGCCCTGGGGTTGTGAAGGCACTGGGACATCCTGTTTGTGTTCAATCCAGTTTATATTGGTGCAGAAATGGAAAACATTTTGCAGCAGTTTGAAAATTGTGTCTCTTGCTGAGCTAAACAGCAGTAAAAGGTGCAGCATTCTCAGCTGTCACAGACCTGTGGGGTGTTTGGGTGGTGCAGGCAGAGGGATTGCTCCCAGGGTTCAGGTGTGGGAAAGATCAGTCCTTAATTGTAGGGCAGATGTGACAGTTTTGCCTACATCTTCCTAGAACTTTCCTGCCAGCAGGTAGTGATTGTCTTGAATCTGTCTATGATCTGCAGTTGATCTCTGTCACTGAATTAATTCTTAACCTTGGAAACATTTGCATGCTGTAAATGTACCAGAAATTCCAGCCCTTTGATGGTGCTCCAGGTAGGTCCCTGTGCTCAAGTCTGGTCTCACAACTGGGAGGGAAGCAGATAATTTCTGGTCTCAGGTGGGCTGTGTAGGATGTACCCTCACAGGGAGAATTTTAAACCTTATAGTTCAGACTACAGAGTGGGCTGTTTAAGCAGGGAGGTCACCTTGCTTAATTATTTTTGTTAGTGATGTCCATGTGCCCTGTCTAAAGACAGGGAAATGCTGGAGAGGGGCCAGAAAAGGGTCACAAAGATGGTGAGGGAACTGGACCATATCTCAGAGGAAGAAAGTTTGAGCAACTTGGGGCTTTTCTGTTTGGCAGAAGGGAGGCTGAGGGGGATCTTATTGATGCTCACAAACACTGTAGGGGGGGGTGTTTGGAGGATGTGGCCAGTCTGTGTTCAGTGGTGCCCAGGGACAGGACAAGAGGAAACAGGCACAAACTGGAACATGAGAAGTTCCATCTGAACCTGAGGAGGAACTTCTTTGATGTGAGGGTGGTAGAACCCTGGCACAGGCTGCACAGGGAGCTGCTGGAGTCTCAGTCTCTGCTGACATTCCCAACCCAAACAGTCTTTGGAGATGTGTTCCTGTGTGTCCTGCTCTAGGAGGTCCATAAGGTCCTTCCAGCGAGTATTGTTCTGTGATTCTGTGAGATGTCAGATAGCATTTGGCCACGTGGTCCTTGGGGGTTTCCCAGACCAGTCAGGGCCATGACTCTACCTACCACCCCAAGAGCAGAGGTGACATGGGCAGGAGAACCCCTGGACATCAGTCAAACAGACACAGCACAGAGTCATGAGGGGCTGGGCTTTTGCTGCAGGAGTGTGGTTGTCCCCTTGGTGAAGGGTTGGAAGAGAAGACACCGCTCCTGGGCATCTCTTGAGATCCCTGATGCTGACAGGACACTCTTGTAGCATCCAGTAAGAGAGAAGGCATCCTGGAAAAGATTGTCAGATGGTCATCTACACCATTCCTTACACAGTGCTTCTCCTGGCTCAGTGCAGGACATCTCCATCTCTCCTTGCAGTGGTCCACCTCATTCTATAACCCTCCATAACCTCCTGTGAACAGGAAGCATGTTCTTGTGAGCAACAAAACCTGTGCCTGAGAATTTATGTCTGCTCTCCTGCAGCACGTGGGGGGGCTGACACACACTACCCCTTCCTGCACATAAGTTCAGCTGCTGTCTCCTCAGTTCCCAACCCTGCTGCAAGGTATGGCTGCTGTCAGCTCTGTGTCCTGTGTTACTGAACAGAAAGGTGACCAGACTAAACTATCCTCCTCATAAAGATAGTGCAGTGCAGAGCATGAGTGTGCAGCCACTGTGCCAGTGCTCAGCAGGCAGGTTTGTCTGACGGGTTGTGAATGTTGGGTTAGATTTTACATCACTTGGGTTGTTGTATAACTGCAGGATGAAAGGCAAGGGAAAGGGGTAGTGGCAGGAGGTTAGGGAAGGGAAAAACAAATCTGGAGTAGCTGCAGGCTCAGATTGTGGGAGCACTGAACAACTTCCAGCCCTCTGCAATCTGAGAAGAGCAAGGAGAGCTTCAGGAGCAGCACTCAGACCACAGAGTAGATGTAGTGTGAGACCACCATGGGCAAGTCCATCACATCTCCTCCTGTACCCACCACATGCTGATAGGGCTCTCCCCAAGGGAAGAGCTCTGCTTTCTTCTTCTTTTTATCCAGGTGCAGCTTTCTCCTGGTTAAAAAAAGATGCTGGGCCAAGAAATGTCAAAGGAAGCAAGATCTGATCAGTGCAGAAGGGAAGTGAGCAACAGATGAAATAGCAGGACTAAAGAATTTAGTGCTCTTTCTGCTTCACTTTGTGCTAGAGTGATTAACTTCATTGAAGTGATTAATACAATTAACTAGCTACAAAGAGGGAGAAATAAAGATTGAATAAAAGAAGCAGTTTGAGGATGCTTAAATAAGTAAATCCACTTATTTTTACCTCAGCTAGGTCTGCTGAAATTCTGATGAATTTATGGAACTGAAGCCATCTCACAGCTTCTGGTCGCTCACCCTGAGAACAAGGGCAAGGACAAGGTTGTTCTGTTGTGGGACAGCCAATAAAATTATCCAGGTCTGAAGGATAAACCATATAATGCCAATTACAGTGCAAAATACCAAGGTGCTGTTTGCAGACGTGTAGACTGGGATGAGTTGTAGCAGCCAGATGACATTGATTTGTCAAGAAAAAATATACTGTTGAGACACCTTCTTTCCTTTGTGCCAATGTGTGCATTGCAGACAGGGAGAAGCAAGAGCTGTCAACTAACAAAATGCTGCAGAGATTGTTGGTGCTGTCAGATGACATCCTCATGTACGTGCAGACAGGAGATGTTCTGGGTGGAATTGCTGAAGGCTTGGTACAAATGAGGTACAAGTGTGCTTGGTGGTCAGTCTGGAAGGTGTGGTGGATGAGACAAGCAGAGTCAGCTCCAGTGACATACCCCAAAAGACAAGGAGACCAGGGTAGAGGAGTATTTATGGCTTTGCTGGCTGGTCACAGGTTGGGATGAAGTTCACAACAGGGAAGAAATAGAATTCAAACTAGTTTAGAGCAACAGAAGAAGCAGTGTGAATGCAATGAGGTCCCATTCCTTAAGGGTATACATGAGGGCACCAAGTATACATCCTTCTCTAGACTAGTGTTGGGCTCATCCAGGGGGTAGAAAGATTAGACTGGATATTTGGACAAATTTTTACACTCAAAAGGTTATCAAGAGTAGGAACAGGCTGCCCAGGGCAGTGATTGAGGCACCATCCCTGGAGGAATCTAAGAAATGGGGAGACACGGAGCTTGGAGATAGGTTTTAGGGCTGATTCTTGTCAGGGTTGGGTTGGTCGTTGAACTGCATGATCTGAAAGGTCTCTTCCAACCTTGGTGAATCTAGGATTCCAAGATTCTAAGCTCATCCCTGTTCTCCAGGACCTGTGGTAGGTGTTAACCCAAGATCCCAGCAGGGTGGTGGTTTCTTGCAGCCTCTGTCAGTTTGCATAACCATTAGGGAGTGAGTTGGTCCTTCAACCAGCTGCTGCCTCCTGCAGGACAGGCCAAGGGAAGGAGAGCTCTGGTGGACTGTCCCTGTGGAGAACTTCCAGCTCATTGCCCACAGTCAGATCCAGCCTCCAGGGCATGCATAGCTCTGCTGACAGTCATAAATTTTTCTTCAGAATAATTTTCCAGTGGAAAAGTATCCTTCTTTTCCTAGCTTAGTGGATTTTATAGGGAAATCTGAAATGCCAGCTGTCTGGCAGCTTCACAACAGCCTGCAGGAAGAAATCCCAGCTGGCAAGGGCTGTTCAAACAAAATCTGGGGACCACCAAGCACCTGAGCCATCCTTGTGTCCCACTCCGGGAAGGACATGTGGAGAGCTGAAGACAGAGCTTTGAAGACAGCAGCCTTCTGAAGGAAATCAAAGTGATAAGGACCTTCTCAGAAAGCAGGAATAAGAGCCACTAAAACCTTCTACTTTCTCATCTGCTTGACTGGCCTTTTTTAATGGAGAATCTCCCAAGAAGGTTGAAAGGACTGAGTCAGAAATTACTTCTCCCATTGAAGGTGTTCAAGACTCATTTATGACCTAATTTTGTTTTGTTGTGAGTCCTACTTAGAACAGACTTTTGTCCTAGAAATCTCCAGAGGCTCTTTCCACCAACACATCTGTGGCTACATAATGGTGACAGGAAAATTTCATAGGGATCCATGTGTGATCAGTGAGTGCCCACTGCCTGGAAGAACCACCCATGCCATGCCTGACATCTGCCTCCACACTCTCTTTCCCATCTCCTCTCCCTTCCAACAAGGAACTAAGTAAATTTTGGACAGAGTCCCACATTCCCTTGTCCCATTGCTGGCTTGGGAGGTGGCAGGGTGCTACAGGCATGGGCTCCTTCATGTTGCAGATGTGCTGCTGCTCAGCCATGGGCTTACCTTGGCCCCAGGGGGACCTCATAGTAGCTTATCAGTACCTGAAGGGAGTCTACAGAAAGGCAGGGGTAGGATTTTTTAATAGGATATGTGATGGGAGGACTAGAAATAATGGATGTAAATTGGAAGAGTGTAGATTCAGGCTGGATATAAGAAAGAAATTCTTTACAGTGAGGGCAGTGAAACACTGGAACAGATTGCCCAGAGGGGGTGTGGAATGCCCCTTCCATCCCTGGAGGTGTTTAGGGCCAGGCTGGACAAGGCACTGAGCAACCTGATGTAGTGGGAAGTGTCCCTGCCTATGGCAGGAGGGTTGGAACTTTATGACCTTTAAGGTCCCTTCCGACCCAAACTTTTCTGTGATTCTATATAACTGATTGGACACCTCAGATGAGCAGAAGCTGTTTAACATTTCAGAGATGGAGAAGAGGACCTGACCTGCTTTCTCACAAGGTGGCACAGCCCATCGTGGTGTTTCAGCAGGGTCTGAGGGTGGCTGAGCCTTTTTGCACATGCCCATGCATCCTGATGTCTCCTGTGGGCCAAGGGCTAGAAGCAGTGAGGCAGAGGCTTTTTGCATATGGTCCACAGGATGCTGTAAATCTCTGTGAAGCCCTTCCCAGAACCAAGCCTGTTGTCTATTGAGAAAAGCCAATACCCTTCTGTCTGTCAGATGGCACTTAACCACTGCTGTTATTCTAGATGAGTGAACACTTGTGTTATATTTTCCAATAGCAAAAACTGGGGTCAGCAGGGTGTCTGCTGTTTTAGCCAAATCCAGATGGGGTTTTCCTATAAACAAGTGCACACAGAATATTTATACAGGCGATGGCACCTGACGCCTTAACACTTAGGCCATCCTATTGAGTGGCCACTCATACTATAAGTCACTTCAGTGCATTAAGTAAATATTTTAATATAGCCATGTCACTGTTTATTATATAATGGCGGGGGCCCAAATCTTGCCTAATGCTTGGTTAAAAAGTCAGTTTACACCATCCTTTACAGTGAATCAAAGAATGCATAAACGGGGCTCTTTTGTTACTCAGAGCTCTGTTTACTTTACTTTTCTGTAAACCTTTCGAAACACTTGCTTATAAGAGCAGATAGAACCCAGATTTTCCCCTGGGGCTGAGGTGTTCATGATGTTGGGAAGGTACCACACTGAGTAATCAATGGAGTTTCCACTCAGCAGTCCCAAGCTCATCCCTCTCTCTCTCTGTCCCAGCTCAAGGTGCACCAGAGAGGAAATCCCAATGGCTCCTGCTCTGGTACAAGTGGCTCCTGCTCCAGCACAGGTCGTTCTTGGGCACAGGTGTGTCTTGGGCGCACATAGCTGTGCCATGGGAACAAATGGCAGCAGTACAGGGAAGCATCTTTGGCAGCAGAGATGCAGCCTGCATCAGGAACAAGTATCTTCACCTTCTTCTCCAACAGAAGGACTGTGTGATCTGAAGACCAAAGGGATGAATTAATCCTGCATTTCCTTCTTTCTTCACTTGACTCCATTCTCTTGATATGGCTCTAGCAAAGAATCTTAGAATTGTCCAGGTTGGAAAGAGCCCTTCAGACCTTCCCCTTGCAAACAGATGGAGAGTGGTTTGCAAAATTATCATGCATCCACCCCACTTATGCTGCAGTTCTGGAGCTTGATTTGGCCACAAAAAGCAGCTAACTGCATCCAGAGAGGGGCTGCAGTGGCCAGGGGGAGAAAATGGATGTCCTGGCAGCTAATAAGTAGTGGATAGACTCTGGTGGCCTCTGTTTCCCCTCCATGCTGGTCGTTAGGAGGCTATGGATGAGGGGCACAGCTTTTTCCTACAAAGTTTCACCTGCCCAGGAGTTCATAGGGGCACAAACCTACCCAGCCAGGGGAGGAAATACCTGCAGAGCATGAGGGAGGGTGCAAGATGTGCTTTCTCCAAAGGGACAAGGGATCCTGAAAGAGAGGAGATGACAGGGGACAGTGGGGCATGCAGTCACCCAGGCTGGCTTGCTCTGAGCATGGCAGGGTGCTCTAGGTAGCAAGAAAATCCTTTCCAGGGCAGGTTGTTTCCATGTGCCCATGGGAAGCCCTTATGCTCCTTGCTGGCTGCTCCATCCAGCATCTGCTTTCAGTTACTCTACCAAAACAACAAGCCTGTGTGTAATTTTAAAGCATTGGTTCTGGATCTGATATAAATCAGACAATTACTCCTCTGTGGGTTTCTAAGGTAACCAACTACGTGTCCTCCCTCGCGCTGCAGTATTAATGGTTGTACCACTTAGCACCTTGTCTCCCTGCAAAGCAGCATAGGAGGGCTGGGACCCAGAGTCTGAGGCTGTGGGTAAGTCCTTGAGCTCTTCTGAATGGGCAAAAGGATGACAGGGAGGACAAGCCTTGCACTCCTGGTGTAGCATTTGTTCCCTCAGCTCAGCATCTGGGCTTTGATGCTCACCCCCAGCTCAGCCTGCCCACAGCATGGACAATCTGCACATCCTCAGGTCCTTCAGCCAGGTCCAGAGCAAGTTTTGGGCTCTCAGCTTCCCCAGTGAAAGAAACATCTTTCTCCAATTCAAAGTTTGTAAAATTTTTTAATTATGGTAGGAAAAAGAAATATTTCTGAGACTGTGAGGACCTTTCTGGGTGGGAATAAAGGTCCTGCTCCACACCTGGGCTGAGCAGGGCTCTGTAGATGATACCCAGGGTATGGAGCACCTACCCTACACCCCATAGAATCATAGAATGACTTGGGTTGAAAGGGACCTTAAAGATAGTCTAGTTCCAACCTCCCTGCCATGGGCAGGGACACCTCCCACTAGACCATAATAACTTTGGTTTATTTCACATACAGTGGTATTGAACACCCTGGGTCTTTATAGCTCAGTTCCACTCTTTGCTCTTATCAATGTTTTGCTTAAAACACAAAGAAGTTGAAGCTTTCTCACTAGGTAGATCTTTTTGAGTCTTTCTCCACAAGTGGAGCATTGAGGGAGTTTGGAACATGAAAGGAGCTGGTATGAAAGATCTGTCACCAAGAGTTCTCAATTGTGAGTGAATTCTGGAGGGTATTTCCTTCCCCAGATCCTACTAAAGCCCTTAGGGAGGAAAACAACCTAAAGCCAAGCAGGCCACAGGTTGTTCCTAACCTGCTGTTCCCCTGCAGGGTGACTCTGGGGGTCCCCTCTGTCTGCTGAGATGGGAATGCTGAGGAAGAGAAGGGCTGAGGAAGGTATTGATCTCCTGGCCAAGCCATGCAGGTGACCACAAGTCAGGGCATTTCCCCAGAGCCATCCTACTACTAGACCTGAGCACCAGGGATTTCTACCCATTATGAGCTGGTCCATGAGGCCACACCAGCTTGTGTTGGGTGGTGTGTTGATGGGATCTCATGACCGTTGTTTGGAGCAGTGCAGACAGCTGGCTGTGGCCCTGGGTGCTGTGCCAAGGTTCTGTGCAGGGATCTGGTTTTGCTGCTCCAACAACTGTGATGAGGACTCCCTGTCCTTAGGGCTTCTAGACACCATCACCACCCCAGTGCCCTCACCAAGACTAAAACCATGGTGTTATTTTCATCTGAAATGTAGCTGCTTACTTGAGACCTCTGAGGATTCTGTGCAGCCCAGGAGCAGTCTTCAACCTCTTGCTAAAGGTCAGCAACTGTTTTCCATGAAAACTGTGACATCAGCAGCCTGCTCAGGCTTTGGGATGCCATTTGCCTACAGCACCCAGGTCATCCTCTTCCCATTCCTCCCCTGCCCCAGCCAGGGCTCATTTCTCAGCTGCAGTGAGAGAGCAGTGTAATTTCTAGCCCCTGGCAGCCAGCCCTCCATCCACCCTCAGCTTTCTTGTCAGAAAGCCCCCCTTGGTAGAAGCTCCCCTCTCTGGCCCATTCCATGGAGCCCCAACTTGATGATCTTTAAAGTCCCTTCCAACCCAAACTATTCTATGATTCTACTGGTAGGAGAAGAGTCTCACCTGCAGCACCAGGGTGGGTGAAGATGGACTCTATCCCTTGCATCCCTCCCCTGCCACATGGGGATTGCAGAGTAGTGGAGAGCAAATCCTTCATCTCCCAGGCTTCCACCCCCATCCTACATTGTTCTCCATTTTCCCCAGGGCAGCCTTGTTCCATCAGTTAATTGGGAAGGATTTATCTGTGTCACATTAGGAGCCATTTGGGATAACTGTGAAATTGGCAGCCCCAGCCCTCTTTTGTTTAGACCAGGGTATAATTTGGTTAATTTTAATGTGTTTTTTTAAGTTTGCCACAAGAAGGCAGAAATTTAGATTCCATGATTAAGCAAGTAGCTCTGAGGAACGTCCTTTGGCAGCAGGGGCACACAGTGCTTCTCACAGCTTCAAAGCATCAAGATGCTGGGCACACTGAGACTCAGATAGGCTTCCTGAGCCCTTGCCACAGATCTCCATCCTTTCCTGATATGTTTCTCTTCCCTGCCTGCACTCCACCCTGCCACAAGCCATGTTCATTAGGCAGTCACTGCATCACATCCATCTGTGGAGTTCAGAGAGTATAGGAATGGCTTTATTGAGGACCAAAGGACAGGCCAGTGTGGTGGAGAGCCTGGTCTCTAAGGACTGTCACACAGCTAGAGGAGAGCACTGAATGATCAAGGAACTTTCTGGCTGTTTTCTAACCACCTGTGCCTCAGAGCATCATTGAAACAGGTCTAACATCTGTTTTGAACTCAGCCAACACTTTGGCTTGTGTAAAATTCCACAGTTTAGCTATAAAGCAGATGAGAAAATGCCTCCTTTTTACCTTTTTTAAAACTTACTTGAGCACTGCTCAGGTTTTCCCTCTTTCCTGCAATGAACAAACATTTCCTACTGATGGTATTTGGGCTGCTCTTGACTGAGTTGTCCTCCTGACTGAGATCTGCCATCTTAGTCTTCTCAGTCTAAATTGAGAATCCCAGCCCATTCCACCCTCTTCTGGTCATCTTTGTTGCTCTTCGTGGACTGTTTTTCCCCATGGACATTACTTTGCATTTATATTTTTCTCTCTCAGCAACACACTATTAGGATATCCTTCTGTAACTCTCCATGCTGGGTTTCTTTTTCAGGGCACTGAGTGATTGGGAAGGAAAATTTATCTGTCTCTGTCTAAACCATTACATTGACCAGCACAAAATCTATCACAATTTCCTGCCTTTTGCCTTTATTAAAATGAACCTACCCTTTACTTTTCATTTCTACAGTCTCGTATTCTTTAACATCTACTTCTTTAACATCTTTCGGTGTGGGAAGTCATTAGAATTGTTCTTAAAATCCAAGATCACTCAAGCAGTCTCTAGCTCTGATACACTTGAGGCACTGTGAAAGCCATTTGCTTGTGTCTCTCATGTGCCATACACCTTCTGACTCTTCATCACTCTCTATCAGCATGTCCAGTGATGGATTTTGCCAGGATTTGTGCTTTGAGAGCCACCCAATCTGGAGTTCCTCTGCCTAGGTGAACCTGGCTCCACCTCCTGATGTCTTTGGTGCTGAGAACCCGTTTGTTGGTGGCCAACAACCCATTTGTTTGTGTTTGGGGAAGGGTTAAATCTCTTGGTGTGAGCTGTGGCATGGGGCTTGGGATCCATTGATATAAACCTACTGCCTCAAGGGGGCATAGTTGATGAACCTTGTGGGGTATTGGACCAGACTGGGGAGCTCAGCCCCTCCAGAAAGGATATTCCAGATGGAATCTGGATTCCACTTGGAAATAGTGGGCATCTGTTATTGTACAGCTGTGGGATAATAATGCTTTCCTTTTTCTGGCATCAGTATTATGCATGATGAAAGAGGTCTGCAGTTCCTGTGCAGCTTTACTGTGTCTCCTGATCCATTTCCAGTAGCCAGGGAGCTGAATTCTCAGGTGTTTCAGGGAGTTTTGGGTCACTGAAGTGAGAGGGACCAGTGATGAAATCAGCAACTGAACCTGGACTTCCACCTAATGCCAGGCTTTGCCTCCTGCAGTAACTCCACCTGTACTTACCTAAACATGGCCCTTTTTGGTCACAGGCCTGGTGCTTTGAGTCAGGGTGATTTTGCAGATAAATTTAGACTGGAGAATAGATTAAAATTTCTAGCCAGCAGAAGAATGACGTTCTTGAGCAGCCTTCCAAACCGGAAAGTAGGGGCAAGTATCCGATGTTGTTTCTAGATGAAGCCTGATAAGTTAATGGAAGGGATGACATGACAGGAATGATCCCAGAGTGAAAAATTAAATCATGGCACAATGGGCTTTGAATGCTTCATTTGCCAGTGTCTCCAAGAGACTGCTGAGAAGCGTTTTTTGGTTCTTGACATTCTTTATTGCACTATGATTTCTCTTCCCTGTGCTACAAAGCTTTAATTGGTTGTCTGAGGAAACCACAGATTTTCTATCCCGCTGATGTATCTGTGGCTTTTGCTGGAGAAAGGATCTTGCTGTTGTTCATATTCTTTTTGCTAGAGATGAGATCTGGATCTGATGCACCACTTCTCTAGTGCCAGAGCACTCCTGTGTGCCTGGGTGAGGCACCTTGCTCACAGTAACATGTTCATTGGACTTGGGCCCAAAACACATTTTGCCTTTAGCTGGGCTGTCAGATCCTTTTGCATTTTTCCAGTGCAGAGCCACAGAGTTCCCAGTGCAGAGCTACAAAGATGAAAAAAATATGAGCAAAACTTTTTTTCACATTGAGGGCAACAAAACACTGGAACAAGTTGCCCAGAGAAGCTGTTGCACATAGGACCTTCTTTTTGTTCCTCCTCATTCCCTTTGGACATGCTGTGGAGCTGTGAGCCCTTTCTATTAACTCTTCTCCAAATTAAAATGTATTCTGACATCATTAACAAACATAAGACAGACTGTGCACTGGATTCCCCATGGGGGTTTATTACTAAAAGCTTTTACTGGACAGCTCTGTTACTTTATGCAGTGACAGTTGCTCACACGGGATGCACACCAGTGGAAGAGTCCAGGGCACAGACAAAAACGTGTCAGCCCCAGCTGCTGCCTGTGTTTACAGTCAAGAAACAGAGAGAGAGGGGTCTGGATCAGCACACCCCATAGTTTTGCTGGACTTTGAGCAAGGAGATGCCAGGTATCTGGCAGGTATCACTGTCTGCCTTCCTTCCTGGGCTTTTTGCTTTCTTGGACAGCCAAAGGTGCAGAGGTGCTGGGTCACCAAGCTCAAACACAAAGTTGGATGTGACTCCTGTCATCAGACTTGTTCTTACTTGAGTGTTTGGACCCACAGCCATGGGACTAGAGAGGCAACACAGAGGGTGTGACCCATCCAACATGTAGGTCCATTCCATTGTCTGGCTCAGGTTAGTTCCTCTTGCAGTGGGAACACACCCCTTGGGCATGAGTCCTCTGCCAGCAGTCTGGGACCTTTCCCAAAGCCCCACTAGGTCAAACTGTGGCCTTTCCCACCCACTGAAGGCACACTGTGCCAACTCAAGCTGGCAGGGCCCTCACACCAGGCAGAGGGACTGTCCAAGGCCAGCAAACTGACTCTGCCTGCAGCTGCACTCCTGTTTGAGAACCGCCTTCATCACTTTATTAATAGTGTTTGTCATTCTGGGTTTTGTTTCTTCCCCTCCTTCTGGCATCCAGTGAAGAGGCATAGGTCCAGTTTGCACTCATTTTCCATTTCAAATCCCAGCCATGTTTTTTTTTTTCCTTTTGGAAAGATTTTGTTTATTACATTTCTAAAATGTAACAAAATAAGAGAGACTTAACCGCAAATGCCGCAAAATTAGGACACGGTTAAACGATGCAATAATAACCAGACATTCAAATGACCTGCAAGAGAAGCCAAGGTTTCCTTGCAGAAGTATAGGGGGGCAGCTGCTGGTTGGGGTGCAAGAGTGACCAGGAGAGTCCTTCAGGGATTGGAGAACCACAACTAGACCTGCCTGGTAGCAACATGTCTCAATCTACATTCAGGAATGCTCAGAAAATCCCTGTTGCCTGCAGTCAATGTCTTCACAGGGGAGACAGAGGATTCCTGAAAAAGAATTGGCTTTATTCAAATAAAATAAAAGTCAAAAATCCTCAGATGGGGTCCCTCAAATTGCTGGAGGGTGCAGCCTCCTTTTATCCTCATTTTCCCATCAGCAAATGTCCATGTACCTTTAGCACTGGCTCCAAGGAAACTGGGATTTACAGACTCCCTGATGTGCCTAAAATGAAAAGCAAACTCTTGTTACTGATATCAAAGTTATGTTTGAAATTTCAATTTGGTTTGAAATTGAAATCTGGAAATTCCATCGCAGTTACCTTACAGAGACTGTGCCTTGGTGGTATCTGTGTTGATACTGCTTATTCTTAATCTGCACCTTTGGCTGGAGGACTAAGCTAATTTCCTCTACTTGCAAAGACATTCTTATCATTTGTAGAGACACCCTGATCCTTATCCTATCAGGAGGAACCTCAGCTGGGAGGTGAGCTCCACCAGACAGCAGCAGTCATCCAGGGAGGAAGTGATGCTGGGATGAAGAAGTGTTGCACAAACTCAGTGTGGTGCTGGGGCTGGGACAAGACCTGCCTGATCCAGCACTGAGCTATGGAACCCAGTGGGCTGAGGGATCACAGAATCAGAATGGTTTGGGTTGGAAGTGACATCAAAGATTATCTGATTCCACCTGCTCTGGGCAGGGACACCTCCCACCAGCTCAGGTTGCTCCAAGCCCCATCCAGCCCAGCCTTGATCCCCTCCAGGGATGGGGCAGCCAGAGTTTCTCTGGGTAACCTGGGCCACGGGCTCACCATTCTCACAGTAAAGAATTTCTTCCAAATATCTCATCTAAATCTCCCCTCTTTTATCTTAAACCTGTTTCCCCTCATCCTACCACTACACAGCCCTGCTAAGTGTCCTTCTCCTGCTTTCTTTTAAGCCCCTTCAGGTACTGGTAAGCCACTATAGGATCTCCCCTAGGCTGCATTATCTCCAGGCTGAGCAACCCCAACTCTCTTAGCCTGTCTCTTTAGCAGGGGTGCTCCAGCCCTCTGAGTATCCCTGTGGCCTCCTCTGCATCTCAGCCAGCATCTTGCTTTGATACTTCAGTGATCCTTCATAGACAACCAGACTTGCAGGAGCCACGATCACCTTTCAGGTGGAGGACTCAAGGTTGCAGAGTGCAAGACAGCTTTACATAATCACTAAGGCTTTTTTTCCTGAATCCAGTGCAATGTTACGGGAGAACTCAGTCTGGATTCTTTGGACACTTGTGCTGAGGAGCCTTGGATCCTGCTGTGGCACCTGGCATCAGCAGCCCCCACTGTATTGAAATGAGAAACCTCCTCATTGTGTCACTGTCAGAGCTATGGATAGCAGAATCAGTGCTAGTGTTAATGGTGACAGTGATGCTGGTCATGGACACCCTTGTACAATGGGCCTGAGACCATGCATAATGGGACTGGGACTGTGGACGCCTTGTACGATGGGATTGGGACCATGGAGACCTTGTACAGTGTCACTAGGACCATGTACAATGGCACTGGGACCACAGATACCTTGTATGATGGCCCTGGCCTAGTGGGAGGTGTCTTTGGCCATGTCAGGGGGGTTGGAACTAGATGATCTTTAATGTCCCTTCCAACCCAAACCTTTCTATGATCTATGATTTATGATCTATGTTAACTACCAGGGAACAATTAGAGAGACCAAAGATTCCCATTTCACAAAAAAAACCCCTGAAAAACAAAAGTTTTGGTTGTATCTGGATTGTGTTTCCTTCAAATTTAGGAGCATTGCTTGTCCTTTGCAAACTGTCCAGGTCCCATTGCCACTAGCAGGAGCAGCTAATTGCTAAACATTTATAAACAAAACTAAAACTGTCAAAGCTTTATTCTGCCTGTGTCCTGAGCCCACTGGGGTTGCTGGGAGTGGGCTTGTCCCCAGGTGTTTGGACAGGAACTGCAGTGATCCCAGTACCACCAGTCCTGGCACACCAGGGTCATGTGTCAGACATGGATGCTGCACAGGATTAGCCTAAATGCAGTTTTGCAAACAGTACAAGCATCAGGGGCTGACAGCCACTTTTTGAGCCTTTTCAGCATACTTAGAACATTAGAGCTTATTTTAAGATTTTAAAGTTTATTTTAAGATTAAAGTCTACAAGCGTGGCACAGATTCACAAGGATGTGTTTTATCTGACTCAGAACTGTTTGCACATGTTCCAGTGAAGTTACAGTAGAATTTTTAAAAAAGACTGTTTTGCCAGGAAATAGCTCTGGACATGAGTAGGGCCAAGAAAATGGTGGCTAATGCCAGGTAGCAAGGAAACTGTAGGCCTTAAATACTTCCTCTCTCAAGCTAAATTCAGACTCCACAATCACAGATGACAAAATTTGATGTGTTTGTGGCAAAGGACAATAGCAAGGCAGGGTTTGGAATGTCTCCAGAGACTGAGACTCCACCACCTCTCTGGGCAGCCTGTCCCAGGGCTCTGCCACCCTCACAGCAAAGAAATTCCTCCTCAGGTTTAGATGGAACTTCCCATGTTCAAAATTGTGCCTGTTCCTTCTTGTCCTGTCCCTGGGCACCACTGAACACAGGCTGGTCCCATCCTCCTGACACCTCCCTTTTCAATATCAGTGAGCATTGATAAGATTCCACTCAGCCTCCTTTTTTTCCAGATTAACAGACCTAAGTCCCTCATCCTGTCTTCATCAGAGAGATGTTCCAGTTTCCTCATCATCTTCATGGCCCTTTGCTGTTCCCTCACCAGAAGTTCCCTATCCTTCTTGAACTGTGGAGCCCAGAACTGGACTCAGTGCTCCCAACCCAACTTCTCCATGCATTTCTGGGTACTGTAGGGTGCAGGACTGTAGATTTGGCCTTCTGGGTGTTTGCATCTCTTTCTCAGCATGGACAGAGGTTATGAATGGGAGAGCAGGCTGATTCTGTTGGGAAGGGACTTACAAGAGTCAGGGATCAGCCCAGGGTACAAGGGGAAAGTGCTGGCATCTCCACAGGGTTTATGCAAGATGGCATTAGGCAACATGGAGTCTGCAGAGAGGCCAAAATACCAGCC
This sequence comes from Turnix velox, assembly GCA_013400935.1. Classification (NCBI taxonomy): domain Eukaryota; kingdom Metazoa; phylum Chordata; class Aves; order Charadriiformes; family Turnicidae; genus Turnix; species Turnix velox. The sequence continues at coordinate 40,140 of VZTY01025083.1, read as the reverse complement.
CTGGTTCTGCTGTGTGTTCCTTCACTGCTCTTGTCACAACTAGTCCTAACTAAGCTTTGTACAAGAAGAGCAGTTGAGACAGCTGAAATGCTCAAGCTCCCAACACATCATCATGAAGACATGTCCTCTGTCCACCCAGAAGAGAAATTTTACTCCTGCAGTTTCACTGGCCAAGCAGACTCTGCTCCATTTTTTTTTTTTTTAAGTTTTCATTCTTTCACCCTATGTGGATGTCTCTGTTTTCCCCCCTTTCCCTCTGAAGCATTTGCTCTGTGTATCTGCAGCACAGCACTGTCACTGCCATCCATCCCTTACACCACCATCCATCACTCACACCCTCTGGTGCTGGGTCCCTTTAGCAGCAAACAGCCTGCAGGGACATCTTTCCCTGCACAGTGCCAGTAGCTGGGGCTGCCTCTGTGCCAACACAGAGGAGGAGAAGAGGGTCCATAAGAGAAGGTGTCAAAACTTGATGACTGTGAACAGAAATGGAGTCTCCTCCACTGTCTCAGCACTGAGCTTACCCACACTGACATCTCTCTGTAGCACCTCTCTATTCCAACTGCCAGCACAGGAATGCTGCCTGGCTGGTACATCTAAGCATGATGCTGAGCAGTTAGAGGGCTAACAATCAGATTCCCCCAAATTGCCAACTCTTTTGGGTAATGTGTGAAATACAAGTGGGCAAGGGGGGTGGACTACATGATTTCCCAAGGTCCTTTCTGAGCCCTGAAGTTCTGGGATTCTGTGAAGGGCTCAGACATTTATTCCTATCCATGTTAGTGGTGATGATGTACCCTCTCTGATGTAGGGAGGACTTGTTTACCCATTTCTGGCTGTAGTGACCAGGGCTGTAATGAATTAATGCCATTTGGAGCAATGAAATAAAGGTTTTTTCAAGCTACTGTGAATGCAGGGACTCCAAGAAAAGCTGGGACTGTGGGCTGAACACCTGAAATAACTCAATATCACAGAAAAAGTTAGATATCCAAATTTGAGTCCATCACATAGTCTTTTCACAGCCAATGGCAAGAAATGGAGGCTTCAGAATCCCCATAGAATGATAGAATGTGTTGAGTTGGAAGGGACATTTAAAGACCATCTAGTCCCACCTTCTGCGGGGAGCAGGGACGTCTTGCACTAGACCAGGTTGCTCAGAGATTCACCAAGCCTTGAATGTTTCCAGTGATGGGGCCTCCACCACTGCTCTGGGCAACCTGTTCCAGTATCTCTTTAGGCACCAGATTATTTCACCTACTCCTCAGCTCACTGACAAACATGGTGATCATGCCATGGCAATTTTTGTTCCACCCTGGTGAATGCAAAAGTTGCTGAGAGTGGCTGCACTTGCACTACAACATCTGGCCAGATGGAGAGGGAGTAGCCTGAGACTAGCTACAGCAGGTGCTAGCCCAAGACATGCTGTTCTCCAGACCCTGTTCTCCAGACCCTGGCTATTTCCTGGAGGTGGTTGGTGCTCTGGGTACACTCAGAGAGTTGGCAGTGGGTAGAACTGGACTTTGCACAGATGTCAACAAAAAGATTTTTGTTTAGCAGAGGCCTGCTCCCAGCTCCTCTGAGAAAGCTTGTTGTTTAGCAAAGGTTTCAAGCTGTTGCCTTTGGGAAGGTTAATGCTGACCCCACTACATGGCTAAAAATCACAAGGCCTTGCAGAAGCAGCAAGCAGACATGGAACAGGAATGTTTTCCATTGCCTTTTCTGTTCATCACTCAGAACTGAGTGCCTGTGGGCTCACCTCAGATTCCATCCATGCTGCAGGCTCTGCCAGGCAAACTCATGCATCCCATGTGCATGGGCACTTTGCTGGCTGGAGAAGGAGACAGTTCTGGAAGCAGGAGGACAAAGAGGGCTGACAGTGCATCCTTGGAGGTGTTCAAGAGATAGGCAGACATTGAGCTTAGAAATATGGTTTAGGGATGGTTCTTGTCAGAGTTAGGTTGATGGTTGGACTCAATGATCCAACCCAAGCCATTCTGTGGCTCTGTGATTTTATGTCCATCTCTTTGGGATCCCCCAGCATGTGGTTGCTCTCCAGGGAGATGGCTCCTGCCAAAATGTTGAACTCCTCCTACATCCCTGTGCTAACACATCATCCTGGCAGCCTCACTTTCCTGTGGTAGTCACCACTGTGATTGTATCAAACCAGTGTCATTCAGTTCTTCTCAAATCAGACATTTTCCGTGTCAAATTTTCCATGTCTTCACAGTCCCTATCTCCCATCATCTTCCCCAGGCTGAAGTCCAGGAGCTGTTGTGGGTGAAGACAACTGCCACTTCCCATCAGTGGGATCCTTCCTGCTGTCTCAGGCCACACAGCCTTTGTGCAACCTGGAGCAGATACCAGCACTGGGAATTTGGAGGCTGGGAAGGAGATGCTATTCTAAAATGCCTGCGGGGTGCAAACTGTTGGTGAACCTTGCTGAGCCATGGGGATTGCAATGTGACCAAATTCTAGGCGGGTTTGCCTCAAGTGACAATTTCACAGCATCCTGTTTGCACAGCTCTGTTCACTGGGCTTTGGCACTTACCCCACAGAGGGGTTTCACAAGGAGATGTGTGGGAAAACTCATTGGTGGGGCCTGGGCTTGTGACAGTGTTCTGTGGTTTGTTTTCCATTCAGTGGGAAGTCCCTCAGCTGCCTTTCCAGGTGCTCTCCTGAGTGCAGCTCCTTGCATAGAGGTTGAAGTAGTAAAGCAGGTCGCCTCCCCAAGGCATTGAAGGGACAGGAATATCTGTGGAAAATAGGCTGTAGGCTCCATGCTGTGCCACTGCCCTGGGCACCAGCACCAGATGGGGCTTTCTGTGTCCCTAAGGAGGCATGAGGGGTGTGGAGAATCACCAAACAGGGACATTGTCAGCAAGGAGATGATGAGGTGATGGCAGAGGTGCACTCATGGGCAGCCCCAGGAGTGTTGCAGAGAAGCAAAGGTCTCCTCTCACTTTAGATGACTTTTAAAGGTCCCTTCCAACCCAACACTGTATGATGCCATGATCCTTTTTCTGTGTGCAGGGTCATGAGATCAGGTTGTGTCTCAGACTGCTGCCAGAGGATGTGTCTTTGACAGTAGTTTGTCCTTATTTTAGTTGTCTACAGACCTGAAGGCATGAAGTTGTGTTTACTGGGCAGGTACTCCCTGTTGGGGTTGGGAGAAACTGTATTTTAGGGGAAAAGTTTTGGGTTGTTCCATGGAATTCAGGTTGTGGATGCCCAAGACCAGGCTGGATGAGGTACTGAGCAACCTGGTGTAGTGGGAGGTGTCCCTGCCCATGGCAGGGGGGTTAGAACTAGATTGTCTTTAAGGTCCCTTCCAACCCAAACTATTCTATGATTCTATGTCCTTTGCCTTGCCAAACATGATGTGGCTCTAAGGAGGATGAGGCAGGATTTCTGCTAGAGCTTGTACATAGTAGGACTGGACCAGCATCTGCAGCCAGACTTGGAAATCCAGAGCTACTCCAGTGTCTGAGCACTGTAAACATCAGCTAAAACACACAAAGTCCCTGTTTAGTGAGATGATTTTATCAGCAACATTCCTGCAAGCAGAAGCCCAGGAAGACAAACACACCACAACAAACACGTGAAGAATTTGATAAGGCCAAACTGCATCTTTGAACATCTCTCTCCTGGTTTTTCTCTGGGTATTTCAAGTCTTATGATAGGTCATGGCTGCTTAAGAAGATCTGCACATGTATCAGAGCTAAATGTATTCACTTCCACTGCAGCCCCTGAGAGAGCAAACAGGGAAGCTGGGGAGGATTTAGATGATCCAGTATCTGAGGAAGCATAATCTGTGCAGGCAGGAGGCACCCCAGGGGAAAAGGTGAGAAGGTGGAAAGTGAAAATTAGAACTTTGGGTCCATGCTGGGCTGGGGACAACTGTGCAGAACATCTAAGTTGCAGCACAGTAACCTAAGGGGGAACCAGCCTCGTGGAGGTGTCATTTTTGAAATCTAGAAGCAGTGCACCTATTGGGGTGCTGTGTTGAGCCCAGGCAACACATGTTTGTGCCCAAACACGTGTCCAACCATGTGGAGTTGCCTCAGATCCTGATGCCATGGACTCTGGCTCCTGTCTGCCAGGAAAGCAGAAATGTCTCAGGATGTGCTGGAGGCTCCTGCCCACACACAAAGATCAAGCCAGGAGCCCTGGATGCTTAATGTGACTGAAAGACTATTCATCTCCTTTTTTATCATTTCTTTTTGGGTTGAAGAAATGTATTTGCAGGGCTGCAGTGGCATCCCTATGTTAGGTCCCAGAGTAGGGCACAAGAATCATAGAATCACAGAATCATAGAATGTGTTGGGCTGGAAAGGACATTCAAAGTCCATCTAGTCCAACCTCCCTGCAGTTAGTAGGGACATCTTGCCCTAGATCAGGTTGCTCAAAGCCTCATCAAGCCATTACTTGCAAGTCTCCAGGGATGGGGCTTCCATCACCTCTCTGGGCAACTTGTGGCAGTGTCTCACCACCCTCATGGGTAAGAACATCTTCCTAATGTCCCACCTAACTCTGCTCTGCTCTAGTTTAAAACCATTGGCCCTTGTCCTGTTGCTCCATGCCCTGGCAAACAGCCCTTCCCCATCTCACTTGTAGGTCTCCTTCAGGTACTGGGAGGCTGCTACAAGGTCTCTACTATAAGTCCTTGGAAAAGAGACAAAGCAAAGTCCATCTTGGACTTTTGTGGATGGACAAGTGCATCTGGGAGGAGGTGAAGCTCTATGTTTTTCTTTAAGCAGGGAGGCTTGTAAATGAAATGTCTGCTCTGGAGGATCTCCAGTATGTTACAAGGAAGTACCCACGAGCTGCCAGGGCAATCCAGCTTTCTGAATTCAATATTTATAGGCAGAGAGAGATGGACATGGCCTGTAGTATGTACAGCCAGGCAATTTCTATGTTGGCAGCAGTGGCTGATGGGAGATGTGCTCTGGGACTTAAAAGTGCACTTAATCTTTGTAAATACAGTCAGTTCGGGCTGACGCGAATGAACAGTGTGGAATGTTTCGAGGCCAGATTAGACTTCAGAAAAAAAAACCCTCCACCACTGAGCCAGTGGTACTTGAGTGTGTTGTGAAGCGGGTGTCTCTGGGGCAGTGGTGTAACCTCCTGGCTCAGGCAGCAAGGACCCTGTGCTCTCCCTGCAAAATTAAAACGTTGCATATGCTCCCAGCATGAAAAGATTGGACACAGCGCCTGTACGAAGCCTCCTGAAGGACTCTTGCCTCTACTGGTGGTCTCCCTGTGTCGGGATTGGACGTCTGGCTTCTGCTCTCTGTTTTTCAAAAACATTAATAATCATAATCCGTATAAAACTGTCATATTGGTTCAACATGTACGTCACCAAAAGCCCTGACTCATTTATCAAAGATTTAGTGTGCAGCCCAACAAAGTCTCATTTTTGTAAGCAGATGCAGTTTGCTGGATCGCCCCATCAGCACCCAACTGCTCGAAAGATGCATCATATCAGCAACTTCTAAAAGTTTTAAAAAAATAAAAAGTAGGTTTTAAAATACTAGTGTAAACATTTATTGCCTGTTCCACATTAGTCATGAGTTCAATAGAAAGCTTCAGGGCTAGTGCTGCTCATGCCAAAGTGGGTCTGCAGCACCATAAGCACCACAACGTGGATGTGCAGCAGGTTGGTGATCCATCACAGCAGTGCTGGTGCTTTGCAGAGCAGTTTCATCCCTGGAAATAAGACCATGAGTTAGTTGAGGGAGCTAAAAATCACGGAATCACAGACTGGTCAGGGTTGGAAAGGCCCTCTGGAGATCACCCAGTTCAACACCCTGTTTTCCACCACCTCTCTGGCAACCTGTGCCAGGACTCTGCCACCCTTACAGCAAAGTTTCTTCTCAGGTGTAGGTAGAACTTTTGTCCAAAGATATGGGACACAGCATTGTCCTGGCCTATTTGGGTGGCTGTGGGGGTGTTTCTGTCTGTGATGACAGCCTGTCAGGAGTAGTTGAGTAGAGGAGATGGGGAAGGGTCTGCAAAGAGGAGTGAAGAAGGTTGTGCTGGGAGCACACAGCTGATGGAGGGTCTGCTGTGGGGCACTGTTCTGGTAAAGACTGAGTTTGGACCAAGTGTAGTTCTGCATTTTGTTTCAGAACTCAGAGAGCAGGGCTGTGTGTGGACACAGTCCACCCCAGGCAATGGTCAGAAAGACAGATTTATGTCCCAATTTACAAAGGAATAAAGGGCAACTTTGAGATCTCCTCCCTGGCCAGTACATCCACCCCATAGGATCTCCCAAAAATGAATCACACTATAGAGACAGAATGACATGGTATCTGACCAGCTGTGGGTGGACAGCTAGGGCAGGTGGGACTGGAGATTGAGATGGATGGGGATGAGAGAACAGATGGCAAAATCCCTGCCAGTGCTGGGCAGGGAGCAGAGTGTGAGGCAGTCCTGGGACATGTTGCACAGAGGAGATGGTATCATGTACAATTCTTACTTCCTTATACAGTAAATTGGTAACTTTTTTGTATTAAATCAGATTTTATCACTGAGTTGATCTTGCACTTTTCTATTCTTGTTCTCCACAAATGACCTTTTTTAGCTCTCCTCCACTCTTTCCTGATGGGACTCATTAGGAGCTGGTGCTGATTTTTACAGGCATTCACTTTCACTTAGGATCTGGAGATTGTTTTTAGACCACGCTTTGTAGAAAGGGGTTGGTGTGAGCTGACTCCTTCCCCCTTTGTTTCTTGCAAGATACAGCTGACATCAAGGTGAACATCTCCATGTCCAGATGTTTTGTAGAAGCACAACCCAAACTTGCAGAATTTCCTGATGCATTTTGACCATAAACACCACATAAACCTCAGAGTAGAACAGCATGGTCATTCAAAAAGCTCTCAAATTTTTACATAACCTGATTAAATTCTTCATTCTTTAGGTCTGCCATGTCTTCTAATGAAAGCTTGGTTAGCAAAGAATAATTTTTGTATGTACATTTTACTTTGAAGGATGTTTTGTGTGCTTTGTGGTGTAAAAGCTAATTAATAGTTCCTATTCTTAGCAGCCTATACTGGCTACAGTATAGAGGGGGAACATTTTAAAACTGAAAGAGAGGAGATTTAGATGATGTCAGGAAGAAATTGAGCCCCTTGCCCAGGTTGCCTAGAGGAGCTGTGGCTGCCCCATCACTGGAGGGGTTCAAGGCCTGGTTGGATGTGGTTTGGAGCAACTTGGGCTGATGGGAGGTGCCTCTGCCCAGGGCAGAGCTTGGTACTGACTGATCTTTGAGGGCACTTCTAACCCAAACCATTCTGTGAGTGCCACATGACTGTACTTTTTAATTACACTCTTGGCTTTCTGCCCATATTCTATCTTCATGGATGGAACTGCTTCCAGCAAAGATATTCCTGCTCTCTGCAGGAGGTTNTCCACATTAGTCATGAGTTCAATAGAAAGCTTCAGGGCTAGTGCTGCTCATGCCAAAGTGGGTCTGCAGCACCATAAGCACCACAACGTGGATGTGCAGCAGGTTGGTGATCCATCACAGCAGTGCTGGTGCTTTGCAGAGCAGTTTCATCCCTGGAAATAAGACCATGAGTTAGTTGAGGGAGCTAAAAATCACGGAATCACAGACTGGTCAGGGTTGGAAAGGCCCTCTGGAGATCACCCAGTTCAACACCCTGTTTTCCACCACCTCTCTGGCAACCTGTGCCAGGACTCTGCCACCCTTACAGCAAAGTTTCTTCTCAGGTGTAGGTAGAACTTTTGTCCAAAGATATGGGACACAGCATTGTCCTGGCCTATTTGGGTGGCTGTGGGGGTGTTTCTGTCTGTGATGACAGCCTGTCAGGAGTAGTTGAGTAGAGGAGATGGGGAAGGGTCTGCAAAGAGGAGTGAAGAAGGTTGTGCTGGGAGCACACAGCTGATGGAGGGTCTGCTGTGGGGCACTGTTCTGGTAAAGACTGAGTTTGGACCAAGTGTAGTTCTGCATTTTGTTTCAGAACTCAGAGAGCAGGGCTGTGTGTGGACACAGTCCACCCCAGGCAATGGTCAGAAAGACAGATTTATGTCCCAATTTACAAAGGAATAAAGGGCAACTTTGAGATCTCCTCCCTGGCCAGTACATCCACCCCATGGGATCTCCCAAAAATGAATCACACTATAGAGACAGAATGACATGGTATCTGACCAGCTGTGGGTGGACAGCTAGGGCAGGTGGGACTGGAGATTGAGATGGATGGGGATGAGAGAACAGATGGCAAAATCCCTGCCAGTGCTGGGCAGGGAGCAGAGTGTGAGGCAGTCCTGGGACATGTTGCACAGAGGAGATGGTATCATGTACAATTCTTACTTCCTTATACAGTAAATTGGTAACTTTTTTGTATTAAATCAGATTTTATCACTGAGTTGATCTTGCACTTTTCTATTCTTGTTCTCCACAAATGACCTTTTTTAGCTCTCCTCCACTCTTTCCTGATGGGACTCATTAGGAGCTGGTGCTGATTTTTACAGGCATTCACTTTCACTTAGGATCTGGAGATTGTTTTTAGACCACGCTTTGTAGAAAGGGGTTGGTGTGAGCTGACTCCTTCCCCCTTTGTTTCTTGCAAGATACAGCTGACATCAAGGTGAACATCTCCATGTCCAGATGTTTTGTAGAAGCACAACCCAAACTTGCAGAATTTCCTGATGCATTTTGACCATAAACACCACATAAACCTCAGAGTAGAACAGCATGGTCATTCAAAAAGCTCTCAAATTTTTACATAACCTGATTAAATTCTTCATTCTTTAGGTCTGCCATGTCTTCTAATGAAAGCTTGGTTAGCAAAGAATAATTTTTGTATGTACATTTTACTTTGAAGGATGTTTTGTGTGCTTTGTGGTGTAAAAGCTAATTAATAGTTCCTATTCTTAGCAGCCTATACTGGCTACAGTATAGAGGGGGAACATTTTAAAACTGAAAGAGAGGAGATTTAGATGATGTCAGGAAGAAATTGAGCCCCTTGCCCAGGTTGCCTAGAGGAGCTGTGGCTGCCCCATCACTGGAGGGGTTCAAGGCCTGGTTGGATGTGGTTTGGAGCAACTTGGGCTGATGGGAGGTGCCTCTGCCCAGGGCAGAGCTTGGTACTGACTGATCTTTGAGGGCACTTCTAACCCAAACCATTCTGTGAGTGCCACATGACTGTACTTTTTAATTACACTCTTGGCTTTCTGCACATATTCTATACTCATGGGTGGAAATGCTTCCAGCAAAGATATTCCTGCCCACTGCAGGAGGTTGGACTGGATGGTCTTTAGGGTGCCTTCCAACACAACACATTTTATGATTCTGTGATAGATCCGCCAAGGATGCAGACCCATAGGACTAGGTGAGAAGAACTAAGCAGGCAACTGGGAATCCAAGAATCTTCCCCTGCAATGTTTCTAACAGATGGGATAACTAATTGTCTGTAGTCTGATTGCTTCACAAATGCCATCCTGTGTTCACTGTTCAAGGATTGATGAGGGACTTCATATTTACCTGCTCCTTCTTTCTTCCAGAGCTTGTTTGGGTCTCTGCCTCTCTAACTGACCATCCAAAGTGGAGTTGCCAGACTCTGGACCGGTCCCTTCAGGCACGGGGATGAATGGTGTGATCAAACAGGACTGTTTGGACCACAGAAGTGCACCCATTGGAAATGAAGAGGAAAAGGCACCCAGAGAAAAGGCCGCCAGCGAAGTGAGAGATGGCAGCAAGCTCCAGCCACCACCCTTTGCTGAGAGGAAGAATGGTAGGTCCATTGCCCAGTGGGGTCAAGAGAGGGAAAGTGGGACTGGATGAATGCTGTTTTAGCATCTTTTGCATAGATTGAGTTTGCAGTTCATCATTATTTTTGGGGGTGTTTCAGGTGGCAACATTTTGAAATGAAATGGAAGTGCCTCCTCAGCTCATTATTTCTGGGTCAGCCTTAAATGTTGCTGTAAGACTTGAGGAAGTTCCCATGTTCTTCGTGGACCAAGTGTTCATGTTCATTGAACTGTGGCATTTCAAGGGCTTAAGAAGAGACTGGCACTCTGAACAGAGTAATGACAACTAAGGGTGATGTAAAATTGAGCAGTGGAGATGATATGGAGAAGGTATTTTGATTGCAGAGGTGCCGATAGACCTGATCTGCTCTTACAGAGCACTTTGTGTTTGATTTGAGGCAAGATTGCTTCAGATTAATATAACAGTATAATTCAGCCTGGGCCTCAGCAGATGTTGGCCATGGGTCCACAAACTTGTCTTGCTGGCAGATGTTGATCTGCATTTCAGTGGAGATCTGTTGGTAGAAAGCTGATGGGCAGAAAATCCCCCCCAGTTCAGCCAGTCCAAAGCATGTTCAGGCTGAGGAGTTGTTTGCCATTTCTTTCAAGCATCTGTATAATATATGAAATGAAGAAAAGTCCTTTTGTGCCCTCCAAGGCTTTCAACATTAAGTCCTCAAAATACCATGCACTGTGAAAGAGCAGCGTGAAGGCACTATTTTTGCTTTGTGTCTTTGATTGTTTGCATTATCCTACAGGACCCAATTTTTCTCTATCACTATAAATCAGAAATAATCCAAATGATGTTGTCATGGCAATGTACTGGTGTCAGATTGGAGTAACAACAGCAGAAAGCCAGGCCCAGGGGCTGCCCAGAGTCAGACTAAGTCAAGGACATCTCTTTTCTACAGTCCCAGATGTCAAAATATACCTAAGATATATGATAGCAATGGGAAAGATGGCAATGACTTATAAAAACAGCAGTATTGTGATGCATAAAATTAACATTCCCTCTGTGGCTTTCACATCCTTATTTTTCACATCTGTCTTCCCACATGATTTTTGTTGCAAGGAGGCAAAGAAAGGAACATCCCCACGTGCCCATAGGGAAAAGCTGTCTCTGAGTGTGAGCACCAGACAGGCAGACACTGACTGCACTGACCCTGGAGCACTCCAAGCATCTGCCCCAACCCTGTGCTGGGAGCTCATACCCACCAAGGGTTGGCTTAGTGGCCCACTGGGACATGGCTTCACCCCTGCAGCCCCCCAGCACTGGGCTGTTTGCAGTCTCTGAGTGAGAAGAGCCCCCCCACAGACTGGGCATCACTCCAGAGCTTTGCTTTCCTCCTTTTTCTGTTTTTCCCTTTCTTTCACACATCCAGACAGCGCAAGGGCTTGGCTCTTCCTGCCCCCCCCTTTTGGGAACAGCCGGCTCCCTTCATCTCACATCATCTCAGGAGCTGGCAGGCCCACCAAGTGTCACACAACTCGTGTTGCACCCAAGTCTGCCTTTGATGTCATGTTCTCTGGTGTGACAGCTCCTGCTCCTGCTGGTGGAGCAGCCTGATGAGCAGCTGGGAGACCAAGAGGGAGGGAGACCCCCCACAGCCCCACAGGCTGATCTCCATAGCACTACTCTGTGCTCACCTCCCTTTGCCCTGCAGAACATCACAGAGCCCTGAAGTGGATTTGGCCCCAACAAGGACAGAACCTCCCAGTCCTATTCAGTGCCATTTGCTAGACTGACACAGCCAGGAGCTGTTTGGGTTGGAAGGGACCTTAAAGATCATCGAATTCCAACCCCCCTGTCATAGGCAGGGAGACCTCCTACTAGATCAGGCTGCTCAGTGCCTTGTCCAGCCTGGTCTTGAACACCTTCAGAGAGGGGGCATCCACAACCTCCCTGGGCAACCTCTTCCAGTGTTTCACCACCCTCACTGTAAAGAATTTCTTTCTTATGTCAAGTCTAAATCTACCCCCTTCCAATTTACATCCATTGTTTCTAGTCCTCCCATCCGATATCATATTAAGAAGTCCTTCCCCTGCCTTTCTGTAGGACCCCCTCAGGTTCTGATAAGTTACTATAAGGTAACCTTATAGTTACCCTGAGCCTTCTCTTCTCCAGGCTGAACAACCCAACTCCTTCAGCCTGTCTTCATAGGGCATCACCTTCAGAGGGTTAGTGGTTGGGACTGCTGTAAGGAAGAAATAATCTTGGTGTCTCCTCATATCCCACCCTTGAGAAGGGCACCTGTATGTGTGTATTCATCACTCCCTCCCTCATCCCTTACTCCGTGAATACTTTGGTGACAATGATATTACCAAAATCTTTGGTGATACAGGGAATGAGCAGTGTAAGGGCAGGCTTTGTGTAAGTCAGAGAATACAAACAAAATATTGTAGAGCTGTTCCCATGGCACAGATAAAGTACAAGTGTGCAGTATGATGGGCATCTCTGGGTCAGACTGTGATGACATAATGGGACTCTGGCCTTCACTGTAGCAAGCTGGAGGCTCCAGCACCCAAGAGAGGCATCTGCTGGGGACTGCAAGGGCCCATGTGCTCACTGCATCATGGATTTTCTTCTTGCTCATTGTATCTGCCTTTGTGTGCAACCAAACCTGCTCTGCAAGGAACAGATGAGTGGGCTGTATGTCCTCAGTCTAAGAGATGCCACACAATGACCTTGTGACACAATGGTCTCACTGCATGGACCAGTAAAACAGGCTGGGCATTGTTTGAGAGGATAAAATTTAGAATTAAGTTACCACTTTGAGCCAAAGTGCCTGCCTCTGGCAGGACAGACAAGTGCCAGAGTGCCCAACACTCGGCAAGGAGCCATCGTTACTGGTGACTTCAGGAAGACTCACAGCCACGTTTGCCTTAGGTAATTCCAAGACAACATTTCATAACTCTGCAAAGTTCAGATCAGTGTGGACCAGAAATTAGAAGTTTTCATTGAGGACATAACCACTATGGACTGTGGGATTTGGCAGTGTCACAGTAAAAGGGCAATGCTTCCCACTCCAGGGTCAGAGAAAGTCATGAGACAAGAGGCAAATGTCAGGATTCCTTCCAGTAACAGTCCCCATTTTCCTAGACCTGTATCTCCAGACCTGGGTTGTTGTAGGTCCTGCTAAAATGGCTTTTTGCTTCCTCAGAGGTGATTAATTTGGATTTATTTTTACAAATTTGAATGAAATCAAAGGTGATTTATTTTTACAAACTTAAATGAAATCTCCTGAGCCGTTTCTGAGTAGTACTAGAGTTAAAAAGACTATTTTACTATTTAAAAATATTCTAGCTAGACTGTTTTTATTAAATCAAAGTTAAGTCAAATAAAGACCTCAGTCTGAAAGTTCAGACTCAGGCAGGAGCTGGTCCTCTCTGGGGAGCTGTGCCTTGGACAGATGGGTGTCTGTCCACCAAACCACCACAGATCAGCAGCCTGGAAAACTAGAGGACTCTGCTAGAAAGGGGAGGGAGAAAAGGTGAGATCCTGCCTGATTGAGGTGTTCACACCCTCAGGAGACAGCATGCAACAGGGCAGGAGGAATTTGGGGGTAGGGTCACATACCTTGTGCTAGTTTCCCCTTGAAATCTAACCTTAGCAGCCCCAGCATGCCACTAGTTGGATCAAGAGACCTTATATGCTCTGGTAGATCCCCAAATGCAACAGATGGTAGTTATATCCCTTTCACCCAAGTCATTCCCAAGCGTTACCTCCTCTCTGGAGGTGTTTAAGGCCAGGCTGGTCAAGGCACCAAGCAACCAGATCTCGTGGGAGGTGTCCCTGCCCATGGCAGGGGGGTTGGAACTAGATGGTCCATTCCAACCCAAACTATTTGATGATTCTATGAGTTCTCTCCGCTCAGGAACCCCCTCTGGAGGGTCCCATTTCTCTCCAGTCACTGTTAGACTTTAGATGGTCAGCTCTAAGACATCTTTTACAGGAGTAATTAATTTTATCCATTTGTCTTCAAGTTTNAAAGGTGATTTATTTTTACAAACTTAAATGAAATCTCCTGAGCCGTTTCTGAGTAGTACTAGAGTTAAAAAGACTATTTTACTATTTAAAAATATTCTAGCTAGACTGTTTTTATTAAATCAAAGTTAAGTCAAATAAAGACCTCAGTCTGAAAGTTCAGACTCAGGCAGGAGCTGGTCCTCTCTGGGGAGCTGTGCCTTGGACAGATGGGTGTCTGTCCACCAAACCACCACAGATCAGCAGCCTGGAAAACTAGAGGACTCTGCTAGAAAGGGGAGGGAGAAAAGGTGAGATCCTGCCTGATTGAGGTGTTCACACCCTCAGGAGACAGCATGCAACAGGGCAGGAGGAATTTGGGGGTAGGGTCACATACCTTGTGCTAGTTTCCCCTTGAAATCTAACCTTAGCAGCCCCAGCATGCCACTAGTTGGATCAAGAGACCTTATATGCTCTGGTAGATCCCCAAATGCAACAGATGGTAGTTATATCCCTTTCACCCAAGTCATTCCCAAGCGTTACCTCCTCTCTGGAGGTGTTTAAGGCCAGGCTGGTCAAGGCACCAAGCAACCAGATCTCGTGGGAGGTGTCCCTGCCCATGGCAGGGGGGTTGGAACTAGATGGTCCATTCCAACCCAAACTATTCGATGATTCTATGAGTTCTCTCTGCTCAGGAACCCCCTCTGGAGGGTCCCATTTCTCTCCAGTCACTGTTAGACTTTAGATGGTCAGCTCTAAGACATCTTTTACAGGAGTAATTAATTTTATCCATTTGTCTTCAAGTTTGGATGTCAGCTCCTACTGCAGGTGATGGATCAGGTCCGGACACAATGGCCAGAGGCCACAGACTGGCCAGTGCAGTGAGGAGAGCTGAAAAGTTCCTACTTCAGCTCAGCAGCATGTTTGCTAACTGCTCCTGAGGTTTCCACATAGGTTTCCCATTGCTGATTTTGGAAAATAATGTAGCTAAATTCTTCTGTTTATTTGTGTAGTGAAACAGACCTTCTGACCACCAGCTCCTTCAGCCCCCTGCAACAAAGAGGAGGATTTTCAAGTGCCCATCTGGTTTGTGTTTAATGTAATGTGCAGAAAGGTTGTGCATGTTCAGGGCCCGTGCTCATAAGCAGTAGGTTGTACAACAGTTTATTACACAAATGGAGCTCTTTATTGCTGGGCTTTGTTGAGCTGCCAGTTGGGATAAAAAAACAAAAAGAGGTAACATGCTTCATAGTCTCTATTTGAGGAAAATTAGAAAGCATTAAATTCTGCTCAAACTATCAGCCATCGGTGAGCTGGTAATCAAATCCAGAAAGGCTGGTGGGAGGTCAAGACTTTCTTGCTGTTGGTGTTTCTGAATCAGTAACTACTGTGAAAGACATATAAGTAGAAGGAAAAAAACAGAGAGAGAGATGTCTGACCTAGGAGTCATCACAGCATCCCACTGCATAGGCAGAGAAGCAAAATAATGACTGGTTTTGGGGAGAAAACCCCACATTGTCTGTGCTCAGTCCTTGAAGTGAGCATGTGTTTTAGTTTAAATCTATATTGGAGTGGTTATTAAATTACTATCTAGTCCCCAGCAAAATCTAGCCCTTGTTCCACATAGCCAGGTAAGAGGTGTATCTGCAGGAAGATTTTCAAAATTACCTTTGGATCCAAATCAAATAAATATTGGGAGTGCTGTATTGAACCCAGGTGACACCTAATCCACAGCGAAATATCAGCCTGCAGCCCTGAACTGCATGGCCTGGCTTTAATGCCACTTAAATCAGAATGTAAGAACTAAAAGAATTCCAGGAATCCAATGATACAAACTGTATTTTTAGAGCTGTGAGTGACTTGTGAGAGTGAAACACTGCAGTGGCTAAAGATAGCCTGAGCAAGGTTTTCCATGATTTATCACAGGGAGTTAAAGCCATCGAAGGCAGTGAGAGCAGCACCTTCATGTCAGTGCATTTTTCAAGTCCTTCATGTTTGTCACGGTGTGAAATTTCCATGAGAGAGCTTTGAGACAGTTCTCCTTGGCACAAACATCACAAACATCCCTTCTTTATTGAGGCACTGAGACTTTAATGTCTTTAATGACTTTAATGTCTTTAAGGTCACCTTCTGGCACAGAAACCCACTGGATGTGGAGGTCCCTTCCTGGTTTCCTTCCCTGATGGATGAGGACATCACCTGCAGGGTGAGGATATGGCTGGGAGAGAGGAATCAGTTCCCCTCTCTCCCATTCCTTGGCCAAAGCTGCTCTCAAGTCCCATGGTCTCTAGCTATGCCCAACACTGTGTGATGACTTTCACACCTTCTAGCAGTGCCCATTTCTTTTTCAGGTACCTTTTGAGGTGTTTCTAAGAACAGTTTTAATTTCATTATGTCTCAAACCTGTTGCTTTGTTTCCTCTTTCGGAAATCAAACAAGATTAGCCATGTGTCATGGCCCCTCTTGTTCCATTTCCATGTGCTTTCAGACAGGTCCTGCCAGGCTTCCTCAAATGACTCCATCCTGCTGCTTATCATAGCCTTGGTGTTGTAAACTGCTGAAGGTTGCTGAGGTGCTGTTGACTTCTTTGGGTCTATTATTGTGGTGTGGTGGCACTTTGTGCCCCACTGATCAGGACCATTGCTCAGCTCCCAGCAGGACTGAGCCTCCAGGAGACCAAGTCTCCTCCCTCTGCCATTGGAGCAGCCTCAGCACTCAGTATCCAGGCTCTAACTATTGTCCTTCTCTTGTAACTGTGCCTGTGATTCAGTAAACGAAGTGTGTCAGTGATTATAAGCTTTCCTCTCCCAGATGCACCAGGGAAAGAACACTGATGTCTCCATGCTCAGTTTGGATTTGTGTTTCATCTCATTTGCATTTGTGGCTATTTCTGCTTGTTTTCATAATGGGAACATTCTTGGGGCCATTGCCCAGAGTACCTGTGGTCAGGTCCCACTCAGCATCTCCCTCTTCTTTGTCACTGACTTGGAGACCTTGCTAGTCAAGGGTAATGTTCAATCCAGACCACATTTCTTAATTCATGATCAAGCCAGATGGGTGGCATACGAGTGACATCTGAACAGTTGGTTTTGAAACTGGGATTTGTGCTATAAAGTCTGACTGCCCTGAAATCATAAAAAGAAAATGCCCTCATGCAAGAATAACACTGTGTTTGCTCCACTCAAGTGGGACTCAGTGGAATGTTGAGCTCCCTGACACCAAAAAATCAGGAAGAATCAGGAAAGGACAAGGTATTTCTGCAGGTAATGGAAATATCCACCACATTGTCATGAGCAAGATGACACCCAAATGGTGAATCTTAATAGGGTACGGTGAGGAAGGACACCTATTACAATAAGCCCTTAGGTAAACTGGCCTGATTGAAAAATTGGCTAAGAAACCTGGCTTAAACAGCTCACCAGGGTCATTTGTCTATTAAGCCAGCTTAATTGCGGATTTACAGCAATCTCCAGCACTTAGAATCATAGAATAGTTCAGGTTGGAAGGGACCTTAAAGATCATCGAGTTCCAACGCCCCTGCCATAGGCAGGGACACCTCCCACTAGATCAGGCTGCCCAGTGCCTTGTCCAGCCTGGCCTTAAACGCCTCAAGAGAGGGGGATCCACAACCTCTCTGGGCAACCTGTTCCATTATTTCACCACCCTCACCATAAAGAATTTCTTTTTTATATCTCGCCTGAATCTCCTCTCTTCCAATTTACATCCATTATTTCTAGTCCTTCCATCACATATCCTTGGATCTTTCTAAAAGACCCATTCTTGTGTAAAAGGAAATGGCATAATGATGCAGGGATAGCTGGGAAGTTTCTCTAGCCCTTGCCTCACACTTGGTTGCCTCAGCACTCTCAGCTGGCAAGCAGCAGATCCAAAGGGATTACACAAAGTAATACAGACTTCATTCCAGTCAAATGCAAACAGCCTTGCTCCACATCAGCAAGTTACAGCTGATGCCTCACTGCTGGCAACAATGGCCTTTAAACCTGTGCTTTGTAGCACTGGTAAGGGAGGAGAAGGTGAGGATTCATTACAGGAGGTCACCAACTCGTAAAGAGCATTAAAGGGATGCTCATAATGGCTCCTGGTGCCCTTGAAGAGAATGAACACACTGGAAAAAAAGATGTTTCCAATTAAAGCACCATCTGTCTTTGATTTCTCCATTCACAAAGAGGAAACATATTTTCACTGTGAATGACTTTTTAATTTAAGGAACAACAAGGAAAGCAAGTACATAAGTGGTATCTGCGTGTGCAAGTGTTTGTGTGGGTGGACTTGCACGTGTGCATGTGTGAGCCCCACCAACACTCAGCCTCAAGCTGTGTGACCTCTGCATCATTCACTAAAGAATGGCACAGAAACCACACAGCACCACAGAATCCCCATGGCATTCACCATGATGCAGCACGAGCTCTTTTTTTAACTAACTTTGTGGAAATGGTCATCAGTGCAGGCAGCTCAGGGTGAACCACAGAATCCCAGACTGGTTGGAGTTGGAAGGACCCTCTGGAGATCGCCCAGTGCAACCCCCTGCCAGATCAGGGTCACCCAGAGCAGGGCACAAAGGAACATGTCCAGGTGGGTTGGGAATGTCTTCAGAGACTGAGATTCTACCATTTCTCTGAGCAGCCTGTGCCAAGGCTCTTCCACCCTCACTGCTAAGTTCCTCCTCAGGATCAGATGGAACTTCCCATGTTCCAGTTTGTGCCCATTCCCTCTTGTCCTGCTCCTGGGCACCACTGAACACAGACTGCTCCCATCTTCCTGACACCCCCCTCTCAATATTTATGAGCATTGATAACATCCCACTCAGCCTCTTATTTTCCAGACTGAAAAGCCCTGAGTCTGTCATCTTTTCTTCATCAGAGAGATGTTCTAGTTTCCTCATCATCTTCAGGGCCCTTTGCATTCCTCTCTCCAGCAGTTCCCTGTCCTTCTTCAATGGATGAGTTCATA
>VZTY01025083.1:0-19145 GCA_013400935.1 Turnix velox | reverse complement strand
TCAGATGGAACTTCCCATGTTCCAGTTTGTGCCCATTCCCTCTTGTCCTGCTCCTGGGCACCACTGAACACAGACTGCTCCCATCTTCCTGACACCCCCCTCTCAATATTTATGAGCATTGATAACATCCCACTCAGCCTCTTATTTTCCAGACTGAAAAGCCCTGAGTCTGTCATCTTTTCTTCATCAGAGAGATGTTCTAGTTTCCTCATCATCTTCAGGGCCCTTTGCATTCCTCTCTCCAGCAGTTCCCTGTCCTTCTTGAACTGAGGAGCTCAGAACTGAACACAGCACTCTAGATGTGGCCTCACCCCTGGTGATGAATCTTCCTCAATATGGGCAGGCTTGAAGGGGTGGCACTTTCCAGGAATGTGTCTCCAGACCCAGAGCTTCCCAGTCTTCTGGTAACATCTGTTGCAATTCCTTTGTGCAGATGTTTAGTGCTGTGGCTGCTTCCCAGTAGTTCACTGGGACGATGTTCGGAGAAAAGCTGCTTCATACTGGGGCTGTCCAAACCAAAGCAGATATTTCAAAATGAGAAGAGAGGAAATTCACAGCTGTGTCTCAGACATGCTTTTAGGAATAAATGAGGCTTGTTTCTGTCTTGGATGTAGAGAAGGCTTCAGGGAGCAGGCTGTTCCTTCCAAGGCTGCTGAGCAGCAGCAAAATCTCTCCAAAGCTACTGCTGCAGCCCTGGGGTTGCACAGCCATTGTTTCTCCTGTACAACATCTCCCAGTAGTGCAGGAGAAAAACTCTGCATAGAGGAAAATTCTGATGTCTTGTCCTTGTTCCCCCATCCCTTTAAATCCTGCTGCTCAGGACTGGATGCCATGAAGTAGGAACACAAGAGGAGGGACACAATACATCAGTGTGGCCACTGTTTCTCTGGGCTTTTCTGGACCCATGGGACTGGGGCAGAACCTGTACTTCCCTTCTTGTATTGCTGAGGTTTCTGCTTTACAAACCTATCCAACAGGGCTCTCCACACTGTCTCACTGAGTTCATCTGTAGGAGGGGAACATTTTGATAGCTGGTGTCTGGGAATCCTTTTGTGGACTTCCTTGTGCCCTGTTGTGTGATGTGGTTGATGCTTTATTTCCCAGCCTGATGGTTTTGATTTTTGCAGTAAGATGTCAGTCACTTCAGTGAGCTTGGTAACCAGAGTAATGTCACAGACCAAGCATCAGAAATTAGACAAAAAAACTTGGAGTCTTTGCAGTTAGGATTATTGAATGCTCCAGGTTGAAAGGGACTTTTCAGGTGACTAAGGCCAACCATCAACTCAACCCTGACAAGAACCATCCCTAAACTGCATCTCTAACCTCTGTGTCTGCCCTCCGGGGATGGTGCCTCAACCCCTTCCTTGGGCAACCTTGATAGCCCTTTAGGTGTAAAACTGTTTCCTAATATCCATCTAACCCTCCCCTCTCACAACTTGAGGCCATTTTCTTTTGTCCTATTGTCTATTGTGGATAATGAATTTCAGTTCGTTCCTTTTATGGCTGCTTGTCCAAAAACCACAACCCTAAAATGTTTGTACTAGATGGGAAGTGCTCCTTTGGCCAGTAAGTAGAGTGCAGGACATTGTCCTCACTGATAAACAGTTTGGTGAGGGATGGCTGAACTGGTGAAGAAGCAAAAGACTGTTTAGAAATGTGAAAGTAGACACTGAGCAGCACTGCTCACATGGAAGCTTCCAGCGACTCTGGGAAGTTAAGGAGGAAAAGAAAAAGAAGGACTGGAATGAGGATGTATAAGCAGGAGAAGGCATTGGGAGCCTGACCAAAGTTCTAGCATGACCATAAAACCAAGCATCAAGCCTCTGAGTTTGTGAGGAGATTAGGAACAAGAACTGCTAAAGGACCACAGAGCCAGCCTGGAACATGCTCTGGGCAGTTCCCATTTGGAGGAGCACTGCCCAAACAGCAGGAGCTGCCAGAGTAGCTGTTGCCTGTGGCTGTGAGCAGCCATGGTTTGCTGTATTGTGACAGGCATGGAGACCAAGGTGACAGTGGATTTGTTACAGTATTATCTTCCAAATCAGTTACAAGAGAGACTAATGTGAAGCCCTGCACATTCTGTACTGGGGACTGTTTGCAAACAGCCAGAGCAGTGCTCAGAAGAAATGTGGATACTAGCAAAGATGTTAGTAAGACAAGAGTAATTGAAACATTGACTGATCCTTTCCTGAGGGGTGTGTGTACTCCATAAATATCATTGTCACACTGGAGATCATTCCAGAGATTCCTGAAGGTGCTTTTAAGCATGCTGCAACCCCATCCTGCAGTTCTTGGGGTTTCAGAGTTATGAGCATCTGTTTGCAATTGAAGCCCATTTGCCAAAACACTCCTTTTGGACTAAGAGTGTCTTCAGTCCTGCTGAGTCCCTACAGGCAGATACAGCCTAGGATGGTTGGTTCTGCATAACCTCAAGATGTGATGGTGAAGCTGAGCTAAAATGCCCATGACATCAAGCCAGCACAAGGGTATGTCAACATGAAAATGGAAGGAAATTTCTCCAATTCAAGAATCACAGAATGTGTTGAGTTGGAAGTGACATGAGTAATCCTATTATTCAAAGATATTTTAGTAGGGTGAAGTTAGAAAGGGCCATTTCTTGCCATGACTTTTATCCAACTCAAAAAGCTATTTGCATCTAAAAACTTCAGGGCTGGCTAAATGCAAGCACACTTCTGCAAAGGGAGTGGAATTTGCTTTGGCAGTTTGTTTTGCTGCTCTTTGTCCAGCTCAGGGGAGAATCTGCTTGGTGAAGAGAAAATCTTGGAGCTAAATGCTGGCAGTAGGAGCCCATGGCTCACCTGGGGAACAGTCAGCACAGGATGAGGCTCCTGGCTTTTCCTGAGCAGCATCCAGGATATGGCCTGACCCTGAGACATTGGATTCTGTCCTGTTTCCAGTTTCCAGTCTCCAGTTATTTGTTAATAAGCAGCTGGGTCTGCAGCCATCCTGGATGAATGCTCTGAGAATGCATCTGGAGAACACAGGAATGGCAGTGGCTGGGTCAGGGCAGAGGTTCCTCCCATTCATCCTCCATCTACAGCACCATTAGCTGAATGAAATGAGGGAAAACAGGGCAAACACGCAGTAGCAATTCTCCCACCCAGCAAATAGTGGTGCAGGACTTTGCTTCACCAGGAGAAGGGCTTGAGATTTAATGGCCCCAGTGGATAGTTCTTCCACAGATTTGTCTAATTGCCTTTTGAACCCTTGTAAAAAAGATGATTTGCTGCTTCCGCTGCAGCCTACCGAGGAGTGTAAATCATGGCTCAGCCGCAACAACTGGAGGAACAGACAGCATTCCTCCCACAACTGCCCCACTGCTGCCTCTCTGCTCTCTAGAGAAAAAGAGACAGCTCTTGTTTCTGTTGTTTCCTACAGAGGCCCCCATGATGGTCTCTGAGTTTAGAAATAGGGTTCTGAGCTCATGAGGTGCCTTTTGGAGGTTCCCTGTAGGATGAGGAATGGTTTATAGAGCAGAAGCTCAGATGAGCTAAAGGAAAGGGTCCTCTTAGACAAGAAGGAGTGTTCAGCTGTTACAGCTGAGAGCATCCATCTGGGAGCAAATGATGTAAAATATACATTGTTGTCATGAGCCTGGAACTAAGCATTCCACAGCCCTTCTGAATCCACACAGCCATATGGGCATGTTGGTTACATTGTGAGGAAACCTTTCCTGCCCAAAGCCTAGATCAGCTTTCCCTCAGCCATTCCTGACAAAAGTTTCTCTGCCCTGTTCTTAAAAATCTTGGATAGAGATTCTAACTCTTGCTCAAGCCTTCTTCACTCTACCCAGCAGGGATCTGGAGAATAAAATCCTCGATGGTGACCTTCTCTAGGTTTCAAAACTTATAAGGGTTCCCCTCAGCCCAGTTTTCTTCAGACTGTCTTTGGGTCTTTCCTTGAAGGTCTTATTTTCTAGAGCTCTGTTTATGTTTTCTGTTCTTTGGGCTCTCTTCCATCATCTCTCATCTTTCTTAATGTCATGCACAGCAGAACACAGTCCTCCAGCTGAGAGCCTGCCCATACTGAGCGAGAGGTTTAAGACTTGTTTTGCAGCCTTCATGGCACCAGACCAGGGCTCAGTCTTCTCACACTCGCAGGGCATCATCAGTGGTCTTGGCCTGCCTCATGATCTGTGTCCATTTCCAGAGCTTTTTGCCCTGTTCCCTGTGTATGCACAATGACCCATTCCTGACTAATTCTCACTGGTTTTATCTTTATGAATGTCCTGACAGTTCTTTTAAAAAATAATTTCTAGCTGCAATCCTGCTGTGGTGCATGCACAGTCACCCTTACAACCTCATCTCTTATTAAGTGAAAGAATTTTCTCCTCCTCACTGTGTAGGACACAGAGAAGACAAGGGGACCCTGTGCTATTTGGTGACCTGCTGAGAGCTTCTTTCTGAGTCTCCCTTTCTAAGAGCTTTACAGCACATTGAGTGGTTTCCTATAGACCATGTTTTCCCAATAAGCTTTTGAGAATGTTGTGTCAACAGCCTTGTTAAACAGAAGATGGATGACATGTAGTGCTCCCTTCCCATCCACAAGTGTCACAGAAGGATTGGGTTTCACACATTCACACTGACTGCTTTTTATTTCTTTTTCCTGGTTTGTTTCACTGCTGTTTCTTGGCTTCATTAAGTTGCCCCAGTGCTTTTCTGGATATGGAAGTAGAATGAGGTGATCTAGAATTTCCCTTTTTCAGATACAGACTTTTCACCATTTTTGATGCCACAGATGGTGTTAGATCTCTACTCCAGCCTTCTGTTTTCAAAAATATGTTTAAATTGACAATACCTCTTAGAACATTACAACAGATCTACCTCTCTCTCTTACTGCATACAAGGAAGAATTACACTCATTTGTACCTTGACTGGTTATTCCAAAATTTACTCATCCTGTGTGGTTGGCATGTGGCAGCTGTTTGGAGATGCATTTTGCACAAAGGGTTGTTACCCTGAAATGAAATGCACTGATGAGAGCTCTGGAAAGAGCTGCATGGAGGACAGGAATTTTGTAATTCCCTTCTAACAAAAAAATGAAGTTTTCCCACACTGGAGGTACCATTGGAAGAGGATCATAAGAGAATACTTTGGTATAGGGGTGTTTATAGAGTCTATCCCTGCCCATTGCAGATTGTGGTCTTGCTGTGCATGGAATACTTGCTGTTGTCAAAGAAATAAAATACCATACAATTTATCATAGAATCTTTTAGGCTGGACCTTTCAGATCATCAAGTCCAACCATCAACCCAACTCTGATAAGAACCAGCTCTAAATCATATCTCTAAGTTCTGAGTCTGCCTGTCTTTTAAATACTTACAGGAATGGTGCCACAACCCTTTCCCTGGGCAGCCTGTTCCAAGGCTTGATAATCCTTTCAGTGTCAAAATTTTCCCTAATATCCACCTAACTCCCAAGATGCAATTTAAAGCAATTCCTTCTTGTCCCATGGCCTGTTCTTTGGGAGAAGAGCTTGACCTCCCCTGGCTACACCCTCCTTGCAGGGAGCTACAGAGAGTGAGAAGGTCTCTCCTCATCCTCCTTTCTCCAGCTGAACACCCCCAGCTCCCTCCGCTGTTCCTCACAAGACTTGTCCCATGGACCCCTCACAAGCTCTGTTGCTCTTCTCTGGACTCACTCCATCCCCTCAATGTCTTTTTTGTGATGAGAGGCCCAAAACTGGACACAGCACTCAAGGTGGAGCCTCACCAGGGGGGTGGTCACTGCCCCAGTCCTGCTGGACACACTATTTCTGCTACAAGCCAAGATGTTGTTGTCCTTTTTGGCCTCCTGGGCAAACTACTGGCTCATATTCAGCATAAATGAGGCTAAACCTATGCACCTCCCCAAGTATGTAAAACCACAAACATACTAATTAAAAGCAACAGTAGGAATGCAACCAGAGGTATCTTCAGCAGAAGGAAGGAAGGAAGGGTGTGTGATTTCACATCCCCAAAGTCCCACTGCCCTCTCACAGGAAACAAGGATGTGAGGGACTTCAGCCAAAAGCAGGGGAGTCTAGGAAGGACATTTATTTCTCTAGCAGACCCAGGAACATGGTCCTGGTTTCTTCTTCCCAGCTGAACAAGATTTTCTTCTTATGCTGAGTCACAGCATCAAAATTCCCCTTTCAGACCTTGTCCTGGATATGCCACAGTGTGTGGGGAAGATGAAAGCAGAGGAAATGAGAGGTTGACACTGCTTCTTCCTGTCTGCCATGAGCCCATTGGCAATGGCACACCCAGACTGGACTCTCTTCAGGCCATGAGCAGAAACACTGCAGGCACTGCATGTCCTTCCATCACACATGGTTTCCATCACTCTCTGCCCAAATCCAAACTGCTGTGGGGAGCAGGAGCAAGGCAGAAGATGGGATGCACAGTATCAGATGGAAAGCTCACACCTGCACAGACTTCACCTCCCAGGACCATACAGATGTTGTGCCATATTGATGGCATCAACAAGGCAGCTCTGATGCAATAACAGGGTGTTATGGATGCAAGTCAGGTTGTTCACCATATATAGCATAACCCACTACAACTGACTGAGAGCACTTTAATAACTTTATTTCCATAAAAATAGAAGAAATCAAAACTTTAATCTTTAATTCACTCACAAAAAAAAGAATAAATACAACCTTTCTTCTTTGTGTCTTTCCAGCACTTTACAGTTCATCATGTACAATGCATGCAAAACAAATTGGGATGTTACCTCACTCAGATCAAATCTTGTTTTCAGGACTTAATTTCTCTTCTTGTTTTGATTTCATAAGCTTCCCTCTCCCATAAACTCATGCTGTCTTGGCAAGTGTCTCTCCTCATCTCCTTCTTACAAATGCTGTGTAGCCACTCATCCCCTTGTGGTCCCAGTGTTTCCTACCCTCCATAGAATCATAGAATAGTTTGGATTGGAAGGGACCTTGAAGATCATCGAGTTCCAACCCCCCTGACATAGGCAGGAACACCTTCCACTAGATCAGGTTGCTCAGTGCCTTGTCCAGCCTGTCCTTAAACACCTCTAGAGAGGGGCCATCCACAGCCTCTCTGGGCAACCTGTCCAATGTTTCACCACCCTCACCATAAAGAATTTCTTTCTTATATCTAGTCTGAATCTACCCTCTTCCAATTTTCAACCATTATTCCTAGTCCTTCTATCACATGTCCTATTAAAAAGTCCTACCCTTGCCTTTCTGTAGGCCCCCTTTAGGTATTGATAAGCTACAATGAGATCCCCCCTGACCCTTCTCTTCTCCAGGCTGAACAACCTGTCCTCAATAAGGGAGTTGCTCTAGGCCTTTGATCATCTTCATGACCGTCCTCTGGACCTGCTCCAAGAGATCAGTGTCCTTCATATGCTTCTTATGCTCCATAGCTGTGAGGAGCTCACAACTTCTCCCTTTATCACAAATTACCAGAATGGCTGGGGCTGGAAGAGCCCTCTGGAGATCACCCACTCCAACTCCCTGGCAGAGCAAGGTCACCCAGAGCAGGTCACACAGGAACACATCCAAGGAGGTTGGGAATGTCTGCAGGGACTGAGACTCCACCTCCTCTCTGTGCAGCCTGTGCCATGGCTGTGACTTGGAGGAAAATAAAGGAACAAAACCCCCCATAAATAAGCACCCATCTGAGTTCCTGAGCATCCAGTCAGCCCCATGGAAAAATGTGCTGGCCTTGTGTACACCATCAGGTGCTTAAAAAAGTTGGTGACAGAGTCATTCTGGATAACCTTTGCTCATGGATGGACCATTCCCAGGCAGTGGCACCTCTTCAGAAGGTTGTTTTGCCTGTGGCTCCCTGTTCTCATGAACTCATGGTGTATGTGGACAAATCAGGAGGATGGATGCAGGCTGCAGCCATCAGGCTGAGGGGTGCAGCAGGGTTCCTGCTCCAGGAAAACTCTGAGATGCTGTATGTTGCCCAGAGTGGGAAGACTGTACCAGGATACTTGGATTATTGTAATTTTGGAAAAAAAAAAAAAAAAAAAAAAGAAAAGAAAAAGAAAAAAGAAGGGAAAGGTGGTGTTAAAATAAGTGGAAAGGTGGTGGTAGCCACAGACCCTGAGCATCTGGTGGCCCTTCAGGCATTTAGTGCTTGAAGCCCAAAGCTCCTCCATCCCATTTCACACTGAGATGGAAGGGCTGCCAAGGGCTGGACCAGAGCATGGCTGCCACAGTCCTTCCACAGTGCCCCTGTGTCTGAAGCTGCCCAGAGGACATGGCTGTCCTGCAAGCAAACACACTGGAAGCCATGGGATACCCTGGCAGTTGACCAGCCATTAATACATCCAAATAATATCTGGGTTTCCTTGTAAATTAATAAAAATTTGGTGCAGTCTCATGAAACATGGATGTCTGTGAATCAATGTTTTCCAATATAATTGTTTCAGAAAACTGCCAGTGTGATCAAGCTCTGTCCAGGCTGGAAGCCTTGGCTGTGGTCCAGAGAGCAGGCCTCAACTGTGGGGCCATCATGGAGAGTGATCTCTTCAGGCGATGACGATGGGGTCTGCCCTTCCCTGCAGTGTGACTGTGTGGCCTGGGCATCTCAGATGTTATTTATAGACAGGAGCTGCAAGTGCTGTGGAGACAGTCTCCAGCAGGCCCTCCAGACACTGAGCTGTGGCTGGGTGGCAAAGACCTTCTTCACTAGAAAATCCTCTTTACAGCAGCACAAATGGAAACAAACTTCTTTTCAGTGCTAAACCATTCCTGCTGGGGACTTTTCTTTGCATGTGCTTCTATACAGCATGAGGATGCTGGGTGAAATTACTAATAATAGGGTGTTGATCTTTTCTCACTTCTCTCCCTGCTCCTTTTTGCCAGAAGAAGGTGTGTTGCAGCACAGAGAACCTCTGCATCAGCAGCTGAGTTTATATCTATTTTCATACATCACAAACTATATGAATGGCTGGGGAAAGGTGGCTGGGATGTGATCTATTCTCATATCACATAAAAATGTGTTCTTTTGGGTCTGCCAGGTGTTCTTTCCTGTGAGGGTGGTGAAACACTGGAACAGGTTGCCCAGAGAGTTTGTGGATACCCCCTCCCTGGAGGTATTTAAGGCCAGGCTGGATGAGGCATTGAGCAACCTGATCTGGTGGGAGGTGTCTCTTCTCATGGCAGGGGTGTTGGAACTAGATGATCTTGGAAGTCCTTTACACCCCAAACCATTCTATGGTTCTATAAAATGGCCTCAAGTTGCACCAGAGGAGGTTCAGGCTGAATATTGAATAATTTTTATACTGAAAGGCATTGGAACAGGCTGCCCAGAGGAGGGGTCAAGGCACCATCTCTGGAGGTATTTAAGAGGAAAGCAGACATAAAGCTTAGAGTTGTGGTTTAGGGATGGTTCTTATCAGAGTTGGGTTGATGGTTGGACTTGATTATCTGAAAGGTCCCTTCCAACCTGGGCCATTTGGTGATTCTGTGAATTCATCTCAGAGCTATCTGTACAGGTTTCCTTTAGTTGCCCAGAGTTTCTGAGGTCTCTAAGAGCAATGGTCTGTATTGGAAGGGTCCTGCAGAGCTGAAGACAAAACAGACACTCAGTTGCTTCAGTTTGCATAAGAAAAAAAGAATGATCCCAAACAATTTTTTTCTTAAAAATGTTATTAGATTTTTCTTCCCATTAGGAAATTAGGGCTGGTGTTCCCAGATCTCCAAGTAACCCACAGCACACTGGAGAAGTAATTTTCTGCTTCTCACCCTGCTTCTTTGTATAGAAAGAGGTCACTCTGATGCTCCTGCCATTCTGAGTAACTGACACTTACTGGTGTATTTCTCCCTTAGTGGAAATATGTACACGATATATATATATATATAAGAAAGAAATTAAACTAAGTTGAGGATTAAATAAGGTGTCCTCATCAGACTCCAGGCAAGTGGATGCTATTGGATATGATACATCCTGAGAAGCCAAGGACACAAGATTTGCAGAATGTCTTTTTTATTGAGCTGTCATCTGAGACTAAACCAGAGAAGAGCAGAGGAGGGAGTCAGAGGCTGCTGGGATCTCCTCTGGGACACAGGCACTAGTACAAAGTTTACAGCAACACTTAGAAACTGCCGGATTACAGTCTCAGTTTGAGGAAAGATCAGAACAGTGTGAAAATCTGACACATTTGGCTGAATTACTTATTTAGCCCTATGGTTTTTGACAGCTATTTCACACACAGCAGGTTGTAGCAAAGGTTGTCCTAAAGATTTCAGTTCAGCAGTGAGAGATGCCACTAGGCAGCTTTTGCCCCAAAAGCTATTCAGAAATTTCTTTGGGAAATGGGTTTCAGCCCATAGTTTCACTGGTGATTTACAGAGAACTTCCTGATGCTTTTAATAGTCAAAGTGTCAATATCTTCATTCTTTTGTCTTCTCCTGGCATGCTGAAAATCTGCATCTTAGCTTTTGTCAGAACACAGAAGTCAAACACCACTATTTTAAGACTGTGCATAATTGTGCTTTAGAAAATAATAGGGTGGGATTATATGTACTTGCAAGAAAATTCTGCTGATTAATAAACAGAGAACTAATCCCTTCTTCCATTTTTTAATGTCAGAGACAGATTTATATCTGTGGTTTGATGTAATGCTATGACAATGTATGTATTAATGGCTTTACTTCGGAGAAACATTTGTTTGCATACGTGCACTCCCAGTCCCCTTTGGTAAAAAGAAATATTTATTCTGACAGCATTTATTGTGCTTCCAAGAAGGACTGATTCAGATTTTCATTCATCAGAGGAGAGTTGTGGTAAATTGTTAACTTTAAACAGCACAAATAGATTTCCATTCTTCTATTTCTGCTTCTGCTTGTGTAAATTCACAGTAACAATATTTCTGTTTGATATATGGAAATCACCTTGAAATATAACTGCCAGTGCAACAGTGTCTTCTGACAGCCCTCTCTGAAAAACTCAAGAGTAAAATAGTGAAAGAAGGCTGAAAATTGTATCATTGAATCATCATCATAGAATGTGTTAAGTTGGAAATGACCTCTATAGTCCATCCTGCAGTGAGAAGGGACATCCTGCACTAGATCAGGTTGCTCAAAGCCTCAGCAAGCCTGGCTTTGAATGTCTTCAAGGATGGGGCCTCCACCACCTCTCTGGGCAGCCTGTGACAGTCTCTCACCACCCTCATGGGGAAGAATGTCTCATCTAACCCTGCCCTGCTCTAGTTTCAAACCACTGCTCCTCATCCTGTGGCTTCATGCCCTGGCAAACAGCCCCTCCCCAGCTTTCCTGGAGCCCCTTCAGGCACTGGAAGGCTGCTGTGAGGTCTCCCCACAGCCTTCTCCAGGTTGAACAACCTCAACTCTCTCAGATATCATATATCACATATCATATATATTCATCATATTCCTTGAACGGTTGGAGCAAGTCCAGAGGAGGGCCATGAAGATGATCAAAGGGCTGGAGCAACTGCCTTCTGAAGACAGGCTGAAGGAGTTGGGGTTGTTCAGCCTGGAGAAGAGAAGGCTCATAGTAGCTTATCAGTACCTGAAGGGGGCCTACAGAAAGGCTGGGGTAGAACTTTTAAATAGGATATGTGATGGAAGGACTAGAAATAATGGATGTGAATTAGAAGAGAGGAGATTCAGGCCAGATATAAGAAAGAAATTCTTTACAGTGAGGTCAGTGAAACACTGGAACAGGTTGCCCAGAGAGGCTGTGGATGCCCCCCTACCTTGGAGGTGTTCAAGGCCAGGCTGGACAAGGCACTGAGCAACCTGATGTAGTGGGAGGTGTCCCTGCCTTTGGCAAGGGGATTGGAACCAGATGATCTTTAAGGACCCTTCCAACCCAAACTATTCTATGATTCTGTATACTCCAAGCACTGAACAAAACCTTCCACATGAGTGAGTAAGAGAAAAGGCTGCTCCTTTCTATTCATACCATCAAACATCCTTGGCCATTGGGAACCTGTCGAGTCTCACCTAGTCTCTTCCACTCTGAGAGAACATATACGGGCTATGTGCAGCAGTTCTGCTGTTAGGTGTAGCAGTGCACACATGATGCAAATTTCCTTCCCCAGAGTGGGATCAGGCTTGTGTCCCCCTATAGCCTTGCTCATGCAACCCTCGAGAAACATGGCACAGAGCAGACTCTCTCATTGTTTCCTTCCAGACTCTGCTTTTAAGTGTCCCCATGTTGCCCTTGAAAGATGCTGCTGATCAGTGCAGGCTGGTTGAGGTCAGCCTGTAGAGGGAGCAGCAGATCCAAACCCTCCTGCGTGCACAGGGGAGTGGAGAGAGCCCGGGGACAGGTCTCTCACTTGGATCAAAGGGGTTGGGAGTGGACTTGGAGCAGAGCTGAGGCGTGAGCAGGAGAACAGGGGTCCTGTTGTGGTTCAGGCACTTTTTTTTTTGTTTTATCCACATGAAAAAGCCAGCTCCTTGAGTCTCACCTTAGTGACAATCATAGTATCATAGAATAGTTTGGGTTGGAATGGACCTTAAACATCATCTGGTTCTAACCCCCATCCCATGGGCAGGGACACCTCCCACTAGACCAGGTTGCTCAGTGCCTTGACCAGCCTGGCCTTAAACACCTCCACAGAGGGGGCATCCACAACCTCTCTGGGCAATCTGTTCCAGTGTCTCGCCACCCTCACCATAAAGAATTTCTTAGCAGAACTGAAAACTGCTCTTGGTGCAACTTACATCATCATAATTTAAGTCATTATTAATAGAACTTTTCAGTTGTGAAAGGAGGAGCTGGTTAGAGCTAAGCTGAGGTGGTCAATGTACATTGTCTCCCTGTCTGCATCCTGCTTTATCTGAGAAATCTCCTGTATACAATGAGATAAGAGATTGCGATAAATACTCTTCCACTAACACTGGAATAGACAACTTCCACAAGCTCTTGCTCATCTTTGAGAGCTGTGCAGTGATTCCTCAGCTTTTTTATTATCCCTGACACTTCTGCTGCTGTTTCACTCCTTTCCTTCTACCCAGGATCTGTTCTTTAAGAAGGAGCAATAACTTCCTCATATTCTAGTTCACAACCTCATAACTTCAGGGATGTCACCCATCTGCAGTGTTCTCTGCTCACCCCACAGCAGTCCGTGATGGGCCCTAGCTATCAGATTCTGGCAAAACAAAACAAATACGTTGGCCCAAAGGCCTTCTGAAAATATATAGGCTTAAATAGCCTTTGGAAAGATATGGTTGATATCTGCAATCAGCTCAGGGCAATTAGAAACCCGTATGAGACAACTCAGCTACCAGTAATTTATTGGGCAGTCTTGAACTGATCTCTCTGAGGGATATCAGCTTGAAGAGGGGCATCTAGCAGAGCTGGTGTATTCCAGCAGTGGCGCAGCAATGTAGAATCAAAGAAGCACTGTGTGCTTTGATTTGGAAGGGACCTCAAAGATCATCCAGTGCCACCACTAAGCCACCTCACACCAGCCCAGGTTCCTCCAAGCCCCATCCAGCCTGGTCTTGACCCCCTCCAGGAGTGGGGCAGCCACAGCTTTTCTGGGCTTACTCCCCTCACAGCAAGGAATTTCTCCCTGTGATCTCCCCTAAATCTTCTTTCAGTTCATAACCCTCATCCTATTACTACATACCCCTGCAAAAAGTCCCTTTCCATCTTTCTTGCAGGCCCCCTGGAGCTTGCCCTTGGAACCCACAGCCCTTGTTCTGCTGAATTTGTCAGGGTCTTAAAATCAGAGAATCATAGAATAGATTGGGTTGGAAGGGACCTTAAAGATCATCGAACTCCAACCCCTCTGTCATAGGCAGAGACACCTCCTACTAGATCAGACTGCTCAGTGCCTTGTCCAGCCTGGTCTTAAACACCTCCAGAGAGGGGGCATCCACAACCTCTCTGGGCAACCTGTTCCAGTGTTTCACCACCCTCACTGTAAAGAATTTCTTTCTTATGTTGAGTCTAAATCTACCCCCTTCCAATTTACATCCATTGTTTCTAGTCCTCCCATCCGATATAATATTAAAAATTCCTTCCCCTGCCTTTCTGTAGGACCCCCTCAAGTACTGATAAGTTACTATAAGGTTCCCCCTGAGCCTTCTCTTCTCCAGGCTGAAAGAGAATCTCATGTCTCTTGCTGAGACATGGGATTTCATTTGGCAGGGGTGCAGTGGTAAGGGACAGAAAGGGAACTGCTAGGTCCAAACCAGCTGGGTTTGAAGGTCTCACTGTCATTTTGTAGTAACTTCCATAAAGCAAAGAGCAAACTGGGCAATGGCAGTGGCTGCTGGGGTGGGCTGGAGAAGAAGCCTGATGGGGTAGGCAATAAAAACGAAGGTTAAACTGCAGACCTGCCTTTCCTTTGTAAATTCATTTGTTGCTACAAATAACCTGCCTGGACAATGTCCTACAGCATGCTCCAACCTAAAGGGCATTTTGCTCTGACAGATGAAAACTAATAGAGCAAAGTTATTACCGTATGAACATACGGATTGAAAACATGTGTGGAGTGATTAAAGGTGAAGGCTTGATGACAGCCCTGTCCTGGAGATGGTGCATGGTGGGGAGGAGTCTCACTGTTTGGGAAATGCCATATTTTACCATTGAGTTCATTAGCATCTGCCATGAGGAAAACAACAAAGGTTGACTCCAGCTCAGATGCTATCACTGCATAGGAGATGTTTGCTTTGGAAACACCTCGGCAGGGTTTCTGTCAGTTGACTGCTTAGTGTTTGCTGTCTCACGGACAGTTTAGGGTTTCACTCTGCCTGGGCTTGGATTGTGTCCCAGGAGTGAGCTCTGTGTCAGGAATCCAAGCTGGAAAAAGGGCACATTTGGAAGATCAGCCACTGAGTGATGTCCCCACAGTGCCCACTCTGGTCACCAGGGGTGTCCCCATGGTGCCCACTCTGCTCACACTCTGTGAGTGGAGCAAGAGGGAGTGACCAAAATACTATTAAATCTGTCAGCAATGATAGAGACAACAGAGCAAGCTGTGCAGAGGTTTTGGTTCAATTGTTTATTATCAATCACTTTCTGCTTGTCTGTTTACAATACTCTGTCTTTCCTTACTGCTTTTAAAGCAGTAACACATCCTGTATTTTAACTCAATATTTTTAATGTGAAGAAAATAATTATGTGCCTTTGTTAGTCATGTTTTCAGATGAGATGTTAACCAGAACTGTGGGGTCCAAACACCTCACCCAAAATTGAGGAACAAGGCAGACCAGTGACAGAGCAGAAACTTTGCTAATTTCTGTGACAATAACCAGTGTCTCCATGACTTGGTGAGAGGAACCTGCCTCACATTAACATCTGCTAGTCCTTCACAGTCTCAGCTCTTGTAGGTTTTCCAACAAGATCTTGCATAAAGAGCACTTAAAAAACAAGAGAATGAAACATTTAGGTCCCTGAAAACACCCCAGTTTTTCCAGACAGTGTCACTTTGGTGGTGGGCAGGGATGGGCAGCAGAGGGGCCATTGGTGTTCCATATTGACAGCACAACCCTCAGCAGCAGCAGCTAAACCAAAGAGCCCACTGAAAGAATCACAGCACTCAGGTCTCAGGAAGTTTTAGTGAGATGAAGAAATCTCCAGTCTGAATCCTTCCTCCAGCACAGCCAGAGTCAGTGTCTACTGCCCACAGACCCACCTCTTGCACACGTACAGCTCCCTGCACATCTATGTTGGTAAATATAAAATTGGTTTCTGCCTCGTGGCATTAATAATCCCTTGGATGCCTTGGTTTAAAGCACTGCAGTGGGAAGTGCTATTTTAAGTCTCCATTGCATTGGGTGGAATGTGAAACCTCCTCCTGACAGACACCTCACACTCAGTGCTTATCTTGTGTGTGCACTGAGCCTATTTTGTCTAATGCAACGTGGAGATTAGCTCACCTCACTAATTCACTTTCACAATTTACATTTCACCATTTTGCAGTAGCCACAACAGTCTGTGTGAGTTCATCTGTCCACACAGCAGCCTAAATCTTTGGTGACAGGGCTTTGCTTGGGGAGGATGCTGAGGGTTGGGTCTGACAAAGTGCTTGATGGTCCCATCCTGGAGCTGGCAAGTGGGTCCTGGAGTCATGGAGAAGGTTCAATTCAATCCAAACAGTGTTTGGCTCTTTGGCCTGAGATAACACTCAGCTAATTGGCTACTTATTCTGAAAGTATTTTTGTTTTCAAAGTGCCTCTATGTTAAAGCCCCTCCTTCACCAATTCCTAAATTGCTAGGGTAGAGGGTTTGATGGAAACACATGATCCACAGTGTGGCAGCCACCACATCTCATCTGGACACCCAGCCTTCACCAGCACAAAAAGGGCTTTTCTTTACTTTTTTAAACATGGGCTGTTTTATTGTGGCTGTGGATTGAAACTCACTTCTGAAACACAAGGAAGGAAATCCTTTTGGCTGAAAAAATGGTGTAAATGCCGTTGCTGAAAAGGAATTATTCCCATGAAGTTTGTGGCTGAAGCCCAGGATTAAAAAAAGTCTGTCCAAACGGTCCAGGTTGCAGTTTTTGTTGACTGAATGTTCATGAGATGTAACATGAGGGGCAGAGATGGGCTATCAGAGAAAGTGCTGTTGTAACTGTAAAATTGTTTGCATAATATGAATATAAAAGAAAAAAAAAACAACAAAAAGTTCTCTGGTCCTTGAGGTGGTGGTATCTAGGCTTGAGGGATTCCCAGATGACAGGTTCACAGGAGCAGATCCAATTACATCAGGCCTGAAGAAACTCAATGATGTGTGAGAGGAACCATGGCATGGGACTGTGTCAAACTGGATACGTAACATGGGTTTATTCATGTCTTCATTTCATGCATGGTCCTGTGTCTCTGATTCAGTTGACTAGGATTAGTGTGGCTGGAGGATCCTTTGTGGATGGGTCTACAGTAAAGCTGGGGAGGGTCTTTTCAAGGAGATGGAGCAATAGGACAAGCACAATGGTTTTAAATTAGAGCAGGGCAGGTTTAGATTTCACATTAGGAAGTTCTTCCCCATGAGGTTGGTGAAACACTGCCACAAGTTGTCCAGAGAAGTGGTGGAGACTCCATCCCTGGGGACATTCAAAGGCCAGGCTTGCTGAGGCTCTGAGCAACCTGATCTAGTGCAGGATGTCCCTGCTCACTGCAGGGGCTGGATTGGATGGCCTTTGAATGTCCCTTCCATTACATGATTTTATGACCATACCAGATGGCTGTCCTATTAGTTCCAACCCTTCCATCAGTCTGAAGAAAGGGATTGGTCCAGGCAAGCCCAGGTATTCTGTGTTGTACTTTGTTGGACTGCAATTAACAATCCTTACACTTTTTTTTAACTTACACAAGTGATATCCATTGAGTGATAAGTTGTTTCTACAGATGTTCTCTATCACAGCATGTTTGGTGGAAGAGAAGTAGAAAGCATGCATAAGACAGAAATAAGGGCTTCCAGCCTATACTGAATGGCTTGAAGAAGAGGACCCGGAAAACATTCTGGTTGTGGTGAAGGACACAGTTCTTTCTCCAGAGTGGGTTCTGGTGGGCAGGAACCATTCCTCCATGGCAGCAACACAGTGATGCTTTGGATTAGGGGCTGTGAACGTGGGTCCAATCCCTGTTGAGGAGGACACCCAGCCTAGAGGATCCCAGCAGAGCAGTGACTCCCTGTGTAACTGTGCAGAGGGACTGCCAGCCTGGTGGGACTCCCCTCCACTAAGGGAAATGAGCCAATTCTGGGGAAGCAAGGTTTGCTGGTTGCCAACTTGTAGGGCTCTGCAGTGCATGTTACTGCTGGATACCAACAAGAAGTGTCACTGCTTTACCCTTTGCAGCCACGAGCTCTGTTTTACTTGTAACCCTGGAAGAAGTTGATTTATTGTTGTCCTTTCAGCTGCAGCTAATAATAAAGTGTGAACTCCATGCAGAGCTCATCGCTGTACCAGGGGCTCTATTGTTATGAAATCCCCAGTTCCAAATACAGAGGAGATGGGAATATGTCAAAGGTGTTGTTAGGGCATTTTTCATGCCCGTTGTGAGAGCCAGAATGGGCCCCTGTAACAGCTTTGTTTAGAGACTTTGATCAGCTTTGCCAGGTAGCACTGGGTATCTCTGGTTTAGTTTTTTAGTTTTTTTTCCCCCCTAAGTGACACAAGAGTTTAAAATGATTTACAAATCAGGAACAACAACATGCCAGTGACACTTTTGAAGCACATTTTTTTCTTCTAAATCATTTTCAAGTATTTCTCTCTAGAAGCCAGAGCCCTGCTGAGGCATGCTGGTTCCAGCCAGCCTTTCTCCCGTTTATGGTACCCCCCAAACAGGCAGAAAATGCCTCTACTCATCAGCTCCATGGTTCCCTCACCATCCCAGGGCTGCCTTTGGAGAGACTCAGTCCTTGCTTCTGCCCTGGCAGGGATTCCCACATCACAGGGTTCACAACCTGCCCCTCTGCCATCCTACGTTCATGGCAAACAAGTCCTTTCTTTTCTTGCCTGGAAGCTCCTTAACTCCAACCCTGCTGAAAAATCCAGCAAGATGGGGAGGACTGTGTTAAAAGTATAAAAAAAAAAAAAAAGTAAAAAACGACCAAATCTTCCTTTCCTTGACATGACATGGAAGAAAAATTAGTATTCAAAATGCATGCATGATGTAATGGGGACTTAAAATAGTCTGTATCCTGGAAAAAAGAGATTAACTGCTTAAGGCAAACTAATGAAAAGGTCACTTGGACAATACTTGCAAAGCACTCCTTGTGCTGCACCAGGGACTTATCGGCTGTGTTTGACAGGGACTCACACATGATCCCAGGCACTTATCTCTGTTTTATGCTTTATGAAAAATTGATTGACTCCTTTTGACCAAGAATTTGCATTAAATAAGAAATAAAATGTTGTTTATGGGCAACTCGCTCTTCCCATAATCAGCAGGAGCCAGGTTTATAAGAATAGGGCATCAAACCTTAATACTGCAAAGTACCTGCATATTTGACATGGCAGAGTGAACTCCTCTGTTATTATCTCTGCTGGATCAGTTCCTAGAGTTAAACAGAAACACCAGTGAACTTTTTTCCATTATTTCTGCCTTCACCCAGCTTCCCACATCCTCTGACAAGGATTGTATCCTGCCTAGGTACCACCAGTCCCCCCAGTGAAGACAGAGAGTGAAAAGGCTGGACTGGAGACCTCCAACTGCCCTATGAGGACAGG
>VZTY01025082.1:2868-61807 GCA_013400935.1 Turnix velox | reverse complement strand
CGAAGGGCTGCCGGTGCTCCCTCCGCTCCCGCCCGCTCCTCCCGCCGCCCCCTCGGGGCCCAGCCGCCCCGCCCCGGCCAAGCGCAGGGTCTCGGTGAGGGCCCAGATGTAGTTGTGGGCGAAGCGGAGGGTCTCGATCTTGGTGAGCTTGGCGTCCTCGGGGAAGGTGGGCAGGACGTCGCGCAGGGCGTCCAGCGCCGCGTTCAGGTTGTGCATGCGGTTGCGTTCCCGGTTGTTGGCCTTCAGCCGCCGGTTGCGCTTGATGCGCTGAGCTGTCTCAGCCGTCCGAACCCTCCGCGGGGCTCCCCGGTTCCGTCCCGACGGGCGCCGCTTCAAACCCCTCGACGGGGCGGTCCGCAGCTCCTCCTCCTCCTCTTCATCGTCCTCCTCCTCCCCGGCGCTGGAGGGCAGCGAGGGGGCGGGCGAGACCAGCCCCAGCAGCAGCAGCTCGTCCTCGGCGGGAGGCGCCGGGACCTCCGCCTTCACCAGCATCCTCAGGCACCGGCGAAGTACCGACAGTTATACGGTTCGGTGGAGGATTTGAAGGGGGTAAGAAGGGAGCGAGCGGTGTGTGGAGGGGGAACGTGTAAAGACGCAGGAAGGGGGGGGAGAAGGGGGCCCGTTGGCACGCGCCCCGGGACGGCGGCGGAGCGAGCCCGGGGTCCGTCGGGCGGCGTGTCTGGCACACGACCCTCCTTAACACCCCTTATATCCCCCGCGGGGAACAATCAAATCTACCCCCGGGGTCTCTCCCTCCCCGCCTGCNCGCGCCCGGCCGGCTCCCTTTCGCCCGCTCATTAACGGGAGGCGGCGGCGGGGGCTCCCACGCGCACCCCCTTCCCCCCCCCGGATCGCCTTTTTGGGGAGAGAAGACGTGGGCACTAAGGCATTCTGCCGGGAACTGTGTGGGGCCTGGCTTTGCCCTTTTTCTTCCCATTTTCCACTCTTTTGGGGGCAGAATGCCGGGCAAACGGGACAAAATCACAGCGAGGAGGGACAAAACCCTAAAAGCATGTCCTCCTCGTGTGGAAGCTCCCTCACTGGGGGTACAACTCTGTGTCGTGTGTCCCCACCTGCACACCCTCTGAGGTCTGTTTCTGGTTGTCATTTACCCACCCATAAGGAAAATCTCAGCGACTGTTTTAAAGTCAGATAAAGGTGAAATCTTCAGGCAGTCCCAGGGGAGATTGACCCAAAGGGACCTTCTTTCTTTTCCAACACTTTTAAGTCGCTTGTGACGGGGCCATCCCGAGCTTTCTCTGTCACTCACCCTGATATTTCTGTCCCTCTGTGGCCAAAACAGAGAACTAGAGAAGGGGGGGAAAGGGGTGGACGGGAGTGGGAGGTGTAGTGTGGGCAGCAGGAGGGCAAAAGACCAGATTTTGATAGACCTGGAGTGTGGAACCTGTTTGGGGTTGCCCCAGTTCCTGACACTGGTCTTTCCACTCCTGGATATATCCATAGCTTTCAGCACCAGGTGACCAAGGAATTGGCTACTGGGTCCTTGTCACCCTTCTGGAATGGCAAGTCCAAGTGGCACTTGTGTGGTCCACAGCCAGCCCTGGACGCACACATACACACACACACACACACACACACACGAAGACTCGTTGGTGCTGGGGCTGCTGCCCAGTGCCTAAACTGTCTCCCAGGGTCAAACTGTTCAGCTTCAACCCCTTTGCCAAACTTTCTCTGACTTTCCAGGAACAAAAGCCCAAAGTAGGCAATGATCAAGAAATGGGAGCACAATGATTTAAGCTTATCACATGGCCCAGAAATAAAGGAGGCTGAGCCAGTGAGTAGGAGATGGGAGGGGGGCGACCTTCAGAAAGACCTTTGTTAGCTGTAAGAAGATTGAACTCTCAGGCGACCCAATAGCCCTAAAAGTTTAGGGTCTGTGTTGCCCAGAGACCTTTGGATGGAGCCCGTCCACGCTTCGACCTCACAAGTTGTGAACCAGTGTCAATGGCCTGCCTGCCCCAGGTGAACAGAGGACACACACACACACACACACAAAGCTGCCCGAAGAGGAGGGCCTGACCCCTCCCAGCTCTGCCTCCCTCACAGTTACTGGACCTCCAAGCTCTGATCTCCTGAAGGTTTGGTGGTCCAAACTGACCACAAGTGTCCTCGAGCACCCACTAATCCTACAGGTGGGATGGTTCTTAAACCGGGGACCAGAACACATCCCCTCCCAGTAGTGTGCGGGGATGCTCTGCAAGAGGGGACAAACCAAAGCCTGCTGTGATGTGTGCCCTTTGCGAAAGTCGGGTCCTTCCCGACACCCTCTCCCCCAGACTCACTGTAGGGAGGAAGAGCGACCAGTTCCCCGACTCCCAAGCCGCACTAGCAATTTGGGGGTTTGTTTTGGGATCAAGGCTAGGAGGGAACGTCCCCCTTCCCGTTCAGAGCCCTGCCCCGGCATCCTTCCCTGACCCCCCCACCCCCGAGGCAGACAAGCCCGTTGTCGGGGACTGATTGTTCCTGAGCGATTTGCATGGCAGGTGCAGGGCTGCAGAGCGATTTTGCCATCCTGAGCCCCCTCCTCTCCAAAGAAGGTTTTCCTCCCTCCCCCCCCCGGTGGAAAAAAAGGCCGCCGGTGCCTTCCTTTCCCATGAAGAAGAGAAGAAGCTTGAGGCTCGCGTGAACACGCTTCAGTTTTCTTATTCTTTTCTATAGACGTGGGGAAAAAGAACAGCCGATTGTGTGGAAAAAAGAAACCCCAACCCCTGGTGCCTGCAAAAAGGGCCATTGGCTGTCCAGGGGAAGGTGCGCGAGGGAGAGCACTAATCGCTGAACCAGGAGACAAATACGATTACCAGCTCCGAGCCTTGAGTCAGAAAGTCTCATAGACTTTAAGATGTTAATCCCCGGCATAATCCTTCCTTTGGCGTGTAGGAATAGCGCAGCCACAAGAGTTGTTTTGTTATTTATATTGGCGTTTAATAAAACTCAGCCAGCGGTGAATGGGCTGCCCACTCTCCAATGGTAATTAATTCCCTATTTCAGTGACCCAATTGTGCTGGGATAGAGCAGTGGGACAGTCCCACTGCCCCAACCCGCCTTTGTGCGGCTACACGGCTCTCGTGCTTCAACAGCTATGGAAACTCATTCTTTTGATGTCATTCAATGAGTTTTCCTTGGGCATCTTCTAAACTTCAAGGACCCTTTTCTTTCCCCAGTGCCTGAAAAGCAGGACTAGCTTGACCACCTCTGTAGAATTTAATGATTTGGTGAAAGGGTTTCTTTTTTTTATTATTTTGGAGGGAGGGGTGTGTGTGGTTTTTGCGTAAGGAAAGGGAGAAAGAAAATTTGGCAGGCTGTGAGCAAACGGGGGGCTAGCTCGAGTGCACTGAACTCATTCAGCTCCTAATTTATACAAGTCTTAAAAATCACTCTTCCTTACTCAAAATACTTTGGGATTTCTAGAAGGGATTTGCCAGCAAAGCAGATAATCTGTTTCACACATGCCACAAATCCAGGCTGCAGATGACCACAAATGAAATAAATGGTGTTCTAAGGCAGCATTTCAATACACGAAAGAGAAAAATAAGATGTCCAGAGTGGGTCGCATTATGGTTAAAAAGCATGTTGTGGGGGGTTTATCTTTGGGTCGTCGGGCAGAAGTAGCGGTGAAGTGGCTGCAGGGAGAATGTGTGGAATGAACACGTGAAGAACATGTAGGAACCCCGCAAAGTCCTCTCAGCCTCTTCTACGTCTTTATACACACTTCCAAAAAAAAAAAAAAGAAAGAAAAAAAACCCCTCACCACAAAACCCTTCGCAAGTCACAAACAATTCAGGATTCAACTAAGAAAACACAGAGTGAACCATATGGCCGGGGTGGCTCGAGTTGGCTGCATTTTCCCCCAGACAAAGAGGGGATTGAGAGTTGAAGGAAAGGAGAAAAAAACCCCAACTTTCCGGCTGATGAAGCTGTTGTCTGGAGGCAATGATCCCAAATCTCAAGGCTTTATTCCAGGCTCCGACTGAGACGTGATATGTCATATGATTAGCATCTTTCATATTTACAAGAGTAGTATGGGGCTGCCAGTCTTTAGAGAAAGGCGAGAGAAAGAAGGGGCATATGCTGGAATGGATTTAGCATTTGAAAGAGAGAAAAGAGAGCGGATAAATACACTTAAACGAGGATTTAGTTTTACTCCCGTGGAGTTCTAATGGGTTGTTGATTGAGATTTTAGGGAGCTGGAACAGAGGTGTCAGCAGTAATTTAAAGGCGCTATTCAGCCCTCCGCTGCTCCTTCTTTCCCCCACCTCCCTGCTCCCCTCCTTCGCGCCTCTCGCTGCTCCCGTCCTTCTCACCAGGACCCCTCCCCGCTGCCCATCATCTTCATCCCTGTGCCCATGTCCTGCCCGGTAGCTGGGTGCCCCCGGTCCCTATGTCCCCGTCCTGACTCCCGCGGCGGGCTGACAGCGCCACCTGACGGCAGCGAGTTGGAGCCAACGGCGACAGTTTGAAGTGACACTTCCCTGTGGTTCCTCGCCTGGCGGCAGGAGCACAGCCCCCTTGAGCAATCCGCTGTAGGTGAAAGCTCCGTCTGACTGGGCCTGGAGTAGCTGCAGGGATGGGACAGCCAGGCCATGATCTCCCCGCCCTCACAGTACCGAATTTCTTTCTGCTATTAATCTAAATCTCCCCTCTTTCAGATTAAAACCATTTCACGTCCTAGCCTCAGACTTGGCCTAACCTCTCAAGAGAGAGAAAGGCAGGGTTAGGTCACAGCACACTAGGAACAAATTCTACAAAAATCATGCCCTTTTCCAGCAAACAGCAGGGTGCCTGTTCTTACAAGTTACAGACACCGATTTTTTTTTTCCCTGAGGTAGGCACCAACAGAGGCCCTCTGAAAAAACCACTGTCTCAGCTAAAGACCAGAACCAAGCTCTAACTTAACCTTGCCCAAGCTTGGCCCTCTTCTTTCCAACCAGTATACACTCATCCCTATCCAGCCACAGGATAGACAATGAGTGTTTCTGTTGCTCCTGCACTCTTTTCCTAACCAAACACATCTTTTTGTCTTCTTTTATAGCTGCTTAACACAACTAAATGATCTCACCCTAAAACGTGTAAGAAAATTCAGATATGGGGTCACAGTATTCTCAGTTAGTTTTACCACATCTGACCCAGCAGATGCAATACTTTCTTGTAAGTACTGTTCTATGGGTGCTTCTCACACACTCCTTTGTGGCTGTTAACCATTTGTAAACTTGCAAGATGTCAGAATTGTTCTAAAATATGATGTCACATATATACCTAAATCTGAATAACATGAAACACCAGTAATAAAATGAAGAACTTTGTGAGTATAAAAGGATTTCTGCTACGCAGCAGCTAAAGTTATTTTTATTCATTTCCAGTCATACAAGCAAGGAGTGCTAGCAGAAGTATCAGTGCACAAATAAAACTGTACCAATAAAAATATAAATATTCAATTATTCCAATAATTTTTACAGACATGCAATTCACATTCACATTCAATAGATAAAACACACACATTTTATTTTCCCTTTTTCTTGTTCTGTTCCTCTTCCTTCCGTTTCTCCCAATATGACCTCAGAATGTCATTGAGCTGCTGCTCACACTGGCTTACATGTTGCAATCCATTTTCCCATCCTAAAAGTATCAATAAACAGGATAATTACAACTCCCTTCACAGCACCCACCATGCAATTAGTCTGTGTTGATGTAACACCTATTTGGCCAAGCTTATCAAACAGCTGTAAATATTTTACTGGGAAAGTTATTCTTTAAAGTTTAACTACAAATAAGATGCCTCCTTAACAGCATGCTCTTTGAGTGGCCTCTGATAGCATCAACAGAAAATTAAGTCCCACTACCAGATAATGAATACTCCTCAAGTATATAACCAATTTGCAGATAAAACTACAAACATGCAATTTGGACCCTTTCAAATACTTGTATTTTCCTGCTAAATACTCCACTGGAACAGGTTGCCCAGAGAGGTTGTGGATGCCCCCTTCCTAGAGGTGTTTAAGGCCAGGCTGAATGAGGCACTGAGCAACCTGGTCTGGTGGGAGGTGTTTCTGCAGGGGGGTTGGAGCTAGATGATCTTTAAGGTCCCTTCCAACCCAGACTATGCTATGATTGTATACTGGTTTATATAGTATGCAAAACTACTTAATATACTACAACATGAAGTGTATTATCCATAGCTTTATCAAAGATAAGCTGGGTGGCTTTAAAAAAATAGAGGCAAAGAAAACACTACCTTTGCAGTGTTGAATTACTCTTCCCCACAGTCTGTTCTTACTTAAACAGGTCAGATTTCCAACAATCAGCAAATGCCTCTTTGCTCTTGTCAGTGCAACATTCATTCTCTTCTCTGAGTCTATGAACCCAATTTGTCTTGTTCTGACACACGACAAAATGACAACTTCCTTTTCAGCTCCTTGGAATGCATCTACAGTGGAGACCTGGACAGCTTTAATTTGGGAAGCCTCAGGCTGAATGCCACTAAGTAAATTCTGGATCTGTTGATAAAGTAACATGGAAGGTAATGAGTTAATTCTCACACACACACACTCAGAAAACCAGTAAACTGAACTGTACATCAAACATACATTTAACATATGTTATTCTACATTTTAGTGAAATATTTTTGATTAATTGTAGAGGAGGAAA
The DNA here is from genome assembly GCA_013400935.1 of Turnix velox. Lineage (NCBI taxonomy): Eukaryota > Metazoa > Chordata > Aves > Charadriiformes > Turnicidae > Turnix > Turnix velox. The sequence continues at coordinate 55,144 of VZTY01025082.1, read as the reverse complement.
AAAGAATTTGTTTTATCTATCCAACTTCTGGATTTAACTTCTAGTTGCCTCTTCCTATTAGGAAGGGAGTCCATGGTTAGAATAAACAAATCCATTTAAGACTACACAAACCTTACTCATCTGTGATTTATAAAGAGTAATCACACCAATTGCAGGTCCTTCAATTCCACTCACTATCAGAGCCTGGAGAAGCTTAACTGTAAAGTGGGCTTCTGCCATGTTATAAAAGCTGTTGTCTCTTTCAATCTGGAAAGAGGGAAGAATTCCAAGTTTATGCTCACGGATGGCAGAAAAGAAATGCAGTAGAAAAAACTAAAACTTTTTATAGAAGAAATGCTTAAGAACTTACCTGCTCTACTCCATTAGCACTATAAAAACACAGTGTTGGAAGCCAATCCAGTAAAGGACTTCTATCTTCCTTGGAAACACCATCTATCAGATGTCCTTCGTAGAACAGCTCATTGGCTATGGCACTAATAGCAGGGTGACATCGGTACTGTGTGCGAAGTAGTATTGTTTTATGTCCCTGAAGAGTTATGATATAGAAAGTGTGAGCAGGAAAAAAGAACTGCAAAGTATTTTGCAATGCCAGCTTGGGCAAACAAGAAACAAGAAGAAACAATTCCCAGAGTACGCTGGTTGCACCATCATACATTCAGATCAACATAAATGAGAACGAATTCTTCAGCCTGGATTGAAAAATGCACAGAATAATCAGAAGGCAAAATTTGTCCCTGTTTTTCAATCAAATTTTTTGTACATTAGCTTACAAATTTGTGTATTGTGAAAACAGCACTTAGGTAGAAATGCACTAGATTGGAATCTACTCAGTTAAGAAACAGGCTGAAAAAAAGAACTCCTTTAGTGTCTTCAGCAGACCTACAATTTCACCCTCCAGCTTCTCTAAAGATGCTGTTACTGGTACGTACCATTAAGCAAAGCCGGTCAAAGAGAGTCTGCTCCAGTCCCTTCTCATGAACACTCTCAGACCCTTGAACAGTGGGTGGTAATTGCTTAGGGTCTCCAACAAGGATTAGCTTTTCACACTGGAACCTAAAGAACATTAAAAATTAAGGAACAAAGCTCTAAAGGGGTGTCAAACTCCTCTTTGAAAGCATGTGCAGTGTCTGCACATCACAGGTTTCTCAGGCTCACTCCTCTCTCCTCCTCTTTCTATAGTTAAAGTAAGAAGTTAAAGTAACTCAAGGAAGGCACCTTACAGCAGGCCATGATTTAAAATTCCTCAGCTTGCTTTTTTAAAGGTAAGACCTCAGGGTTTGCATTATTAAGAGAAATATGCAAGTTTAACAATTACTTGAGGTTGTGTCACTGCTAACTAGAAGGTACTTCCCTGTTGAACCGCAAAAGGAAGGCTGTACCTTGCAACAGGAAGGAGAGAAGCAGGCTCAGTCATCTGACTGCACTCATCCAGCATCACCACAGGGAACTTCAGTGCGTTCAGACATGGGAAAGGGCAGGCAGCACAGGTCGCTCCAACCACTTTAACCTGAATTATTAACGAGGGGAAAGAATTGAGAATATTTAATATGCAGTAGAATACACCCAGATGAATTTTCAGCAGTTCCACTACCTGCTGCGTTGTGTCAAGTCTCAAAAAAAATATTTCAATGCTAATAAAATGCATGGTTAGAGTATTTCCTATGCTTGAGGTGTTTATATGTTAGAATCATTCACAGATTCATGTATTTTAAGACCAGAACTAGTTTGGTACAGAGAATTCAGATTACACAAGCCTGCAAAAATTTCTAAGCCTCAAGCAGCCAATGTGGCAGCAGTGACACCACCAGGAATAAGCACAAGAAACAAATTGCTCAGATCTACTTAAGACAGAGGAGAAAAGACAAATAACTGAAAAGACAAAAAGAGAAGATTTTTCTGCAGGAAGTAGTAATCTTAAAGGGCATATACTTGAAATATTCTCAGCACTTGATACTCACTCAGCTCTAGGACAGTTTGAGCTCAGGTTTGGTGCCCCCCCCTCCCTTTTATGCCTATATAAATCTTAGTTTCAAGGCAACAGTGCAGACTAGCTGGGCTCAGGAATTTTTCAACCCACCTTGTCAATATTAAATCAGATTGCAATAATATTAAAAAATGGTTTGTGTTTCCTATTACTTAACAGGAACTGCAATTGCAACTCTGAGAAGTCAGACACTGGAATCAACCCTGGCCTAGTCCCAGCACCACTCATTTTTCAAAGCTTTAGAAGCTTGGTAAGCATGGAAGGGGATTCCCAGTTTCCATGTGCTGGGCCTTGTGGACAAGACACAGTGAATCTGCACCACCCCATCCCATTGCTTTGGCTGTACCTGTTGCAGTATCACTTTATTGGTCCCCAGTTTGTGTTGCTCAATGCTCTTCCTTACATATACTTTTTCAGCCGGAGTTAAGTCTTCTTTCATGAGAGCAAGCAGTTCTCTTAACTGCTCATTTTCATTTCCTAAGCCAGCATGTAAACTTCAAGAAAAGATTTTATAACATGAATTGCAGCAACTGAAAGTAACAGTGAGCACTGAATACCAATGCAGAAAAATAATTCTAGTTTATACGTAACAGTACTTTACAGCAAAGTACTAATCCAGGCCAAACACAACTAAAAAAGACTAGCATAGTATCTGTTATAAACTAGATTTTATCCCACCCTGTCACCCCAACCAGAGACATACATGCAGTAAATGACTTCTCCAAGTACATATCTGATTCCAGGGAGGAGTATAATTAAGGAGAATTCTTTAGTTCTGCTACCATTTTATATTCTTGGTATGCTACTGACACCAAGGAATGGAAATTTATTCATTACTCTTCTTGGACTTTGCTCTAATTGTGTTCAAAGTACTATGTACTTTGCTTATTTTAAGTAAAGGACAAACCCCAGAACTCTACGGCAAAGATAACCTAGGATGGGTACAGAATTCATGAGTAGTTACCACTAAGGTTAAATTTACAATTATTTCCTCCTAGTTCTTATCACTACAGCAGTGTGTATCTATTTCTTGAGAGGAAGAGAAAAAGCCCAAACCCTGACACAGGCATATCATGATCACATTTTGAAAGACTTAGGAGAGTAATTTTACAGTATGCAACCTACTGTGAATTGCAGAATTGCTTCAGATCCCTCAAAGATTAAGCTTCTTACCTATAGGGAAGAATTGCTTTGGTGATTTTCCTAATACTTCCCACTCGGATAAAATTCTCAAATCCAAGATCAAGTAGACTTCAAAAAAAAAGAGATGGCACACATTACAGAAATGTAAAAAGGAATATCTAAAAATTTACAAGTAGTTCTAAGAAGGGTAACAGATGTCAGAAGGACAACCTCTGGAATTAACCAGACGATGTAACTCAGGCCACGAGTCAAAGTGAATTCTCATCATGCTTTGTCTCAAAAATGCTTAATGAACTTATAATTCTCCTCTCATCAAGAGTCTTTAATTTGACCTTTCCTGCCTTTATCCTTCCAAACTGTAGCTTGCAAATTTGACTCTCTTCCTCTCCCTTTCGCTCCATTCCTCCCTTCCATGCTGCAGCTTCCCAAAGCTTCTGGAATAATCCTGCTGCCCGTCCTGATGGATTGTAACAGCAAATTTGATGAGAGAAGAGTCAAATATTAGCCTTGTGTAAATTCACATGACTAGACTTCCACAGTCTGCAAATATCTGCAAGCTGAGCAAAGGAGCAGTGGTAAAAATAAAGTTCCTGTGCACATTTTCTAAGGAAAAATTGTCTTTTTTTGAAACTTTATACTGGAAGCATCAACACAATTATTTTTACTGTGTAAGAGCATTACTAATTTTGGCACAAGAGCCAGTAAAAATCACATACCCCAGCAATATCCTGTCAACAGCAACATTAGTAGAAGAAGCAATCAGAAGTTTCCATGGAGTTGGCCTTGGACCTTCTGTAGCTTCACTGATTTCAAAGAGCTGTATTAGGAACAAGATTACAACAGACAGCAGATAGCTCTTCCCAGCTCCAAAAACACCTGGTAATTTGGAAGATAAAGGCAACATTAAAAATAAAATAAAAAAACCCTGCAGACAATACAGTGTTAGTCATTATAACTTATGTCTACTGTATTAAATACTATGCCAAAATTCCTGTAAAAATATGTGCTTGTTGCAGCAGCAACAGGTATCAAGGAGAAACAAGTTGGCTTACAGTTCACATACATACAGGCAGTTTACTAAAGCTCATCTTTTGCACTACATTTAAAATAAATCAACATTTACCTCACCATAAGGATCACCCTTTAAGTCTGCCTGGAACTGTAAACATACGATTAAGGAAACAAGTTTACTGTTTCATCACAGAGAATTCAGAGGTACTGCATATTAATTAGCTTTTTTTGCAAAGATACCAGAGCAGTAAATGTCACAATTATTTGCTATATACCACGTATGATTGTGATGGGGAAGATCTGACATTCTTCTGCCAATTTGGTATTTTCACAGGAGGTCATCATCTGCGCTATCTGCATCAGTGATGCCGCTTGATCTGGGTTCAAGGAGAAGGTTTTGATCATCTTCTCAGCTAGCCCCATTGCCACCTCAGCACTAAGTGGTTTATACATCGTGGTGTGTTTCAGGCTGACAGCAGGTGCAATAAATTTTCTTTTGTTGGGTCTCTTTGTAGCATTTTCAGAATTGAAATTCCTAAAAAACATACAATGGTCAAACATCGAGGCATATTATTGTGGATGTATAATTTATATATCATGGTTCTCATATTCTTAGTCACCTGACTTCGTAATGATGAGGCTTTATGATTAAGAGATGACATAAAAGATGCTTCCCCCTGCATCCTAACATTATGCAGACCAGGTGTAACTTACTACTTCATTATTTCCCTGTGTGAAAGCTAGATCATATAAAATAGGTTTCAGGCGTCATTCTTGCTGTACTTTAACACTTTCAATCCAGTTTACTCCAAAGCAGGGGGACTGACACAATTAAGAGTGGCAGACAAACATATTCAGAGGTAGCACAGATTAATTTAATTACTTGTTTTATATAGTGAATCGTAAGCAGTCTTGGAAATACCGCTATTGCTCCAATTCTTCAAGAAAGTATTTTATTTTTAGATTTTGTGTAAAGAAAATACAAATTGAGAAGGAAAATTCGTTCCACTGAAGCCCTGTGAAACACAAACATCAACTGAATACAAATCAGTCAGAGACTGTACTATCAAACAAATAGCTGTAATAATGCTCGATATTCATCTCTAGGTTTGTAAAACCTAAGCAGGTTTCCAGGAAAAATAATCTACAATCCCTGAGTTAACAACAGATACATTTTCATACCCATGCAAATAAAAATAGCAATGTTTTTCAGATTTTAATTTTCCTCTTCCACTTTTTAACAGGGCATATTCAATGGTGGCATTCTTGTGTTTTTTTTCTGTACCTACTGTGATACTGTATGCTTAGTGTCACTGAAACAGTAACTTACATTTTCAGTAGATGGGGTATTAGTGGTAATGTAGATGGATTGAAGTGCTCCTCCATATTCCTTAAAGATGTTAGCTCACTGCTAGCATTACAAACCAGCAAGGCATGAACTAACGCTGAAAAGGCCAAAGAAAAATAAATTTAGGAAAAAAAACAAGTTAGCCAAGATTTCAGATCAGCTAGATAAATAAATTGCAAAAGGCCAAAGGAGTAACTATCCTCTTGTAGCAGAAACCAAGTTAACCCAGCTCTGACCGAATACTACAGATTAGTGGGTACCTACTAACCATTCTTTTCAAGGTGCATCTTTTTGAAGTACTTGTGATTACAACAATAAGAACTTTCTGGGAAGGAAGCCTAGATAAAAACCCTTACTTGGTTTAAAAAACCCTCCAGATATATATGTGGCTTTGGAATTAAGAGATGAATTTTTAATAAACAGTCTGTATCACAACAGTTAAGTGGATATTTTCTGAAAATAATACTTACTATTTGATTGCCAGTTTGAGGGATAGTAGCCTTTCAACGGTAATAATTCCACTTCATTGTTGGAGGATGGTCCAAAGAAAGCACTACTTGCAATGAAAGTATCCAGGGAATCAAAGATCAGAGTCTTTGAAACAACCCAAATGTCATCTGTCAAAAGAATATAGAACTGATTCTCTTTTAAAGCTGGTCAAAATAGCCCTGCAAATCAAACTGAAAGTACACAGAGATTCAGAAGGTCCTAAGTAAGTGTTAGTTCAGCTCTAAAACAATGAATAAATAATTTGCCATTCTTCTAGCACTTACATAATGAAATGGATGAAAACTGTCATCCTGGTGCATTTTGAAGGGTTTGACTTCACACAAATACCTGAAATAAACCACCATTTCTCCTTCTCTTTCAAGATCAACACATACTGGGAGCTTACAGGTATTGTGCTATTTTCAGTATACCCAAGATTACACTGAGACTACACTACACTGTTCCTAAACTGGATACTGCAGAGCACAGCAAGGGAGATTTCAAAGTTGGAGGCATCAATGATGTTAGAAAAATGACCAAAACATTGCCATACACAATGGCAATGTGTATGCCTATGCAGAGCTTGAGAATTTAAAGCTACAAGTCCTTAATTTGTCAGAACATTTCAGAGCTGTACATAAAGTAAGCACAAATATGTTTCTTTCTGCTTAGTGTCCTTCATATAATTTTCAACAGCAAAGTGAAAAAATAATGAAGATATGGGTGTCAATTCAAAAATTATCAAAGTGAAATGAACTACTGAGATTTCAGATTACAGCTGAAATCTTTACAAGGCATAACAGTGATTTGAACAGCTTCTGTGCTTGGCTGGTTTTTAATGTGAATTATCTACCTCATCAGCTGCTAGTATTCCCATAATAGTACCAATTTAGTGAAGTGACTTCTGCTTAAGGGGTAACAGTGTCCCAGTGGGTGTCTGAAACCATTTCTGGGATGAAATTTGTTTTGAAGAGAAAGTTTTTTTGATGGAAAGACTAAGTCCCGTCCCACGGCAGGGGGATTGGAACTAGATGATCTTTAAGGTCCCTTCCAACCCAAACCGTTCTATGATTCTATATCTTAAGTTTCCTTACCTTTGCTGTAGAGTGAATAATGCTCCTTTTTGTTTAGTTTAAGGTATAATTTGGTTTTGGAACTGGCATCAAATCTAGCAGGTGTATTCATAAGTTTCTTGAACTTACTACATCCCTGTGTTTGCATATCAAAGGCTTTCCTGTTAAGTTGTAATTTTAAGAAAAAAAAATGTAAACAACTAGCATATTTTTGATTCATCACCAAAAATAAGGAAGCTCCTAAGAGTGGACAGACCTTGATAATTCTTCAATCTCTCACATCACCAAGTTATAAATACATTTATCTTGACTGAAAAATTCTTCTCATATTCAGAAACAATCAAATAGTTTCCCCTACAGTTAAACAGCACAAAATACCACTCAAACTGGATTCACTAAGAATAAAACCATTGCTCTAACACAAGATTACATGAACAATAATTCAAATGCAACTATCTTGAGGTATTTCATTAAACAGTTGATCATCGATTCTTGCTGAAAGTAATCTAACATGAAGTATCATTGCTATGAGTATTATTCCTCCACTGATACAGCTTTTACATTTCTACACCAAATGGAAATATTTTTAAGCATAGTTAGTGAAATCATCTTTGAAATGTTAAATCCAGCTACTGGAATATTTAGAAATCCTACAATGCACACAGCACTTATGAAAAGTGGATAGCATTTCAGAATACCTCACCAAAAGCTGGCATGCCTCATAGAGAGAGATCTTTTGATTTCTGATGTATGTTCCAATACTCTTCATATCATGAAGCACAACACTACGTCTGGATTTTATCTCTGCAGGATTCACATCTTCTATCCACTTGAAAAACGAACACTGCTCAGCTTTTGGGGCATCACAGGTATAAAACAAACGACCCTACGAAGTAAGGAGGTGGGGAGGGAAGACCATTAGCAACCAAACAAGAAAAAAAAAAAAAAAGTAAAGCCATGGATTATAGAAACGATCAGATAAAGAAACAACTGCACTTTCAGTGCTTTTGCCTGAAAAACACAGGTGTGTTCCCGGAACTCTCAGCTTCTGAAGCCAGTGTGCACAATCACTCCTTATGGAAATACTGTATAATCCAGAAAATTATAAAATAATCTCTCTCTACATTCATAAAACCATTTTGATATGGAGAGAAAACTACTGCATCAGCAGTTCTGGACACTAACTGATATTACAATTGATCTTAAAAGCAGTATCTCTGAAACATCACTGTAATCTGCAACTGCACATCATACACAATTGCCCTGTAATTGTGATAAACACATACCTCAAACTAAACAAGCAAAGAATAAACAGTACCTTGTTTTGGCCTTCTTTTTTAACTGTAGCAAGCTTAGCAGGGTGCATGTGATTGCAAAGTGGAACACAGCTTTCTTGACTCTTGCATTGCTCACTTTTCAATGACGTGTAAAATGATATGTCCACTTTTGAAAGGGCATTGTGGAATCTTTGGGACATCTCAAAAAGCATTATGTTTAATTGCTCTTGATGTAGAAAGGAGAATAATGAAGTAATTAGTAGAGTATTAAAATGGTTAAACAAGTTCACAGTACTCGTAGAAATACATTTTCCTTTGAAGCTTTCCATCCCAAATCTAAATCAAAATTATTTAGTCTGAGTCCTACAAGAAACACGTCCTGCAAAATGCACATGCTGCATATGCAGTTACTTTGTTCTAACTGCCTTACTTTCATTCAAATCCCATTTAAGCATATCACTTGGATCAATCCAAACACCACATAACTACATAAAAAAACAAAACACCAAAACCTTAAAAAGGAATCTAAGGTAAGGCAAACAGTCACAAGGTTACAGATGAACACAAGTGTATTAGACGTGTGGTTTGTCTTGGCAATTCTGAGTACAGAATGAAATTATTTGAACATATAGATATGAAATCAAATGCTCATAGTCATTACAATAGATTATATCGATGATCTCTCTCCCTCTAACTCTGCTTTTGAGCTCCAGATCTACACGAAAAATATATTTAAAATATACATTTTAAATTGAATGCACGTAATACCACATGGTGCTGAACATACCTGTCAGAGCAGCTTTAAAAACCTGTTTGTAGTGAACGTAGGACTGAAACACAGTTGGTATGAAAACCCTTCTTTTAGGAAGATCAGCTAACTTTACTGCATCCACATTAGGAAAAGACAACTCAGAAATTGTTATGTCCTAAAAAACCCAGAAGAATAAATCAATGCAGCTTGCAAAATCCTGAACGAAACGAATTTTGATAAATGGCTACTGCAGACATGCAGAATTTTTTTTTCCCCTTTCCTCCACCACTTCTTTATATATTGTTTTCCCATTAATAAATACAATAAAATAATTCAGTGCCTCGATCTGGAACCAGAAGTTCCAAGATGCCAACTAGCAAAAAAGAACAGCTTTCTAACAGCAAAATACAAATCCTTATCATGCAAACATCTGAGGACTTTAACTCTGAGTTCAACAGAGCCATCAACAGGAACAAAATTAAATACACCTGAAGCTGCAGTACAGAGAGCCCGGACTGCCACTGAGGATGTACTATCAAGTTCAAATGAGACATTTGACTGCATATATGAGAACACAAGTAACACTTCCAAAGGCTTTTGAGTATGTTATGCAATTCTGACTTGTGCTTTCAGCCTTGGACATGGGGAAGGAGCACACAAAACCTACTATTTAAGACCATTACTGCACAGAAAAAAAAAATCAACAGATGACACTGTAACAAAGACAGCAGAAAAAAATCAGATTAGACAGCTTTTAGGAAACTCAAGTGTACTTCCCCATCCCAGCTCGTCCTGAAAAGCCTATTCCACCTGTCTATATTGCAGTGGAGATCATAACTCTTTCCAGAAACTTTAAAAATTCAATAGATTTTTGTTATAGCACAGAGAGGATACCAGTGTGTGTATGAAATAACCCTCCACACCTCATTTTACACAAATTTTACTGCAAGAACAATTTTAAAGAACTAGAAAATGTAGCACACCAAGTTCACACAAAAAAGTAAAGAGTCTAACATTTTCAATAACTCACAAACATAAGCATTCCACAGTTTTTAAAACTTGACCTGTGGTTGGTTTGTTTTTTTCTTCAGTCTTGGTTTGTTTTTTTCCCCTCAATCTCCTCCATTTAAGATAGTCTACTGGTGACAAACAGCACTGCTAACTTTCACATAGCTATTAAATGCCACTGTCCCACACTTAAAACTGAAAAAAACCTAAAAATATTTTAAAAAATTGAGTATGATTTGAAGCATGAAATGGGTGTTCTTTAAAACGCCGATTTCACAATTAGGAAAAACACTTCTTGATAAGTTGTTCTTGGCAGTTGCAGATGACAAAACAGCCCAACAGCTTTTACTTTCTGCCATTAGCACTCATATTAAAAAATCTAAATCTGTCAGTCTGTGGGACAAGCAATTATCTTTACAATGTATTAGCCACAGCCCTTAAAAACATATTAGCAGCTGCTGTTCTGCATCTGAGATGCTTGCGTTATTACAAATGCAGAAACATTTCAGCCGATCATACTGATAACATCTTGCAGAAAGTCAGATAAACAAGTTACTTTGCCCAGGAAAATGTGGGTTTTTTTCCACTTACAGCTGTATTTGCTTGAACAGTTACACACCTGGCTGTCTCCTGTTACAGCATGGCAGCTCAGATGGCTCAACACCTTTTGTGTTGCTTCAGTCAAAGGCGTCTGGTTTAAGTGCAGAGAAAGTAACTTCCTCTCTGAAATAAAATCTTGGCTGCGGGTGTTTGCACAGCATTGCACAGAAGTGGTCTCTGCTGTCAGCAGTGCTGTGGGGACAGCAGTGCTTTCATCCACAGTGCTGTACTCTCCTGTGTCACCCAGCAGCATTCCAAGGACCTTCTCAGCACAGATGTCATTGGTCAGTTCCCCATCATCACTGTTTTGAGTTATCAAGTCACTCTGAGCATTGTTTTGATATCTTAGCCACTTGCTTTGTCTGTATTGTGAACTAGCATTAGGGAATACAGATTCTCTTTGTCCGTCTTCCATATGCTCTTCAAATACAGAGGTTTCATGATTTCTGTCCTCGGGGCCAAAAGCACTATTAGGAAATACTGCTGAATTGTTGCCTAAATGGACTACTGAAGAGCCAAAAGGTTGTTGGACCTCCTCACTGTCAGGTGGATAAACTGCATTAGGAATCTTCTCAGTGGCAGGAAGAGTGACAAATGGCGTTTTAACTGCAGATTTGAATCTTGAAAGGCTGCATTCCTCCAAACAATTGGATTTCTCCTGTCCTGTAAGGCAAATAATTCTTAACAAGTGCTATTACGGATGGCACATTAACTCCAGATGTACCAAAAAAACCTAAAAGAACAAGCTCTTAAGTTCTTCTATTTATATTCTGTCCTCTAATCAGCTTTGTATCATGCCTGTTCTGCACTAAGTTTCCATATAACGCTAGTGATTTCAACTGTGACTTTTAATACTCAAATATTTATACTTGGAGCACATTGCTGTAGACACTCTCTCTCTCGTATAAAAAAAGATTTGGAAGAAGTTATTTAAACATTATTATGTTTAGAGATCATACATCTGAAAAATGCGTGACAAAGGTCAATCAAAATCTATAGTTACCCAGACACCTCTCAGTGTATTTCAGCACTCAAGGTATCCATCCCTTATAGTACAAGTCACCTCAGATTTTTCTGCAAAAACCCTGTAAAATGGTATTTTGTACTATAATTTCTTACTGAAAAGGAAATCCAAAAGATCTGGTTCTTGTGGCAAGATGCCATGTATCAGAGGCTCCTGGATGTCTCCAGCAGGTTCCTCACTTCCCAAAGCTGGAGAAATTACAGAGTCAGGATCAACTGCAGAAGTCAGCTCAACGGATGAAATCATCTACAGACGAAGAATTAATATGTCAAGTGGATGACTGGAAAATGGAGACTTGATTTTAGCTCTTTTGTCATTCTTTCATTATTCAGAAAAACTGAAATGCTTCTCAGAGTTAAAATATTTTGGAGAAACAAGAAACTGCTAACACAGACATGCACAAAATAAACCCAAGATGTTCTAGAACAGACAGTCAATTCACACCTTGTCAGGTTCCCACGTAGTCTGGGTTTGTCTCAAATCAGAACATGAAGATGAGCCTGACATTGTCCATGGTAAACATTCAGAATACTCACTTGATGCCAGTGCTAGGAAAAATCACATCAAGGGCAGATGTCATGCATAGTAGTTGTTCTGAGTCCTACCACTGCCATTCTATTTTTCACTTACAGGACAGATTTATTCCTGAATCTGTAATAACATTAGTCTTTTGGAGATTGTCTTTGCTGAAAAAGTTGAGATCATCCTCATGAAGACTTCCCCAACCTGGAGACTTGGTCAAAAAAGTTTAAGCAAAAACTTTTTAGAAATTACATTGTATATCCTCTATATAAATATTATCTATGCATTAATCTCCTTTCTAGATCTCATACCTACATACTGTAGCCCACTATCTGTATCCCACTCTGGAAGTAAAAAAGGAAATATAATTTCTCTTCCACTATTTTAAATACTGAAATATATTCTGTCTAAGCAAAGACCTCTGTTTAGCAACACGTTGTTTCTTTGTGTCCAGGAGAAACTAAATCATAATACAAGACAAAGCTTTAACACTTGCTTTGTATATCTCTAGCAACCATATACCAAATTTCAGATCCAGTTGAGGCAAATGTTACCCTAACACCAGGAAACAATCATATTTTGCAAATGCATAGTCCTATGGCAAAGATGAGTAAAAACAGTTTTAACCACAAAGCACTATGTTTGCTTCTTAGTTATTTTGAAGATTGTAGAACTTTAAAATAAGCTTTCACCCTACATTTACAAGATAATTTCTTATACTAAGGTTAGTAGGAATAACTTTTAAAACAAGGTTTTACCTGGCTGTAGTCAGAAAGGACATAATTGGTTGGAAACAGGGGTGACAAAAAGCTCTCAGTTGCAAGGTCCTGGGTGTTATCGGGGTACTGCTGCCATCCTAGCTGTGAGCAGGGATCTCTCAACATTATCTCACTAGCTGCTGATCCCTTTATTTGGTGGCCTTGAAATGCAACAGGCTACGCAATATATTGGAATTATCATTAACTGAAAGTGCTGTTCTGAAACTATCTACAGTCAATAAAGGTACTTTTCATACATACAACAAAAATAATGTTGGAAACAGTGAAGAGGAAAAAAAATCTATACTTTCCTCTACCCTTCTCTCACACACCTGCAACTCAGCAGTAAAATTTTTTTGGAAAAATCAATCACCAGAAAATTTGTATTCTCGTGTACTATGCTTAGCCTTATTTTTGCATTGTAAAATTTCAGTTTAAAACTCCTAGTGGAAAACTCTCCCCAGATAAAGAGGTGATAAGCCCATTATGAGACAGCTTAAATATTTATTAGGATTGCTTGTAATTTATTGAAATAGTAAGTGAACTGAATTGAAATTTAGGAAACACTATCCCTTATAATTTAATTCCACAGAAATTGTACCTTTGGTTGGCAGACAGATAGTCTACGACCTCTATGGGCTGCTGCTATTGGTAGAACACATGTTTCTGTTTCTCCTAAGGAGTTTTCCATGCAGTTGGGCTACATATGAAAGCATTTAAAACTACTTATTTCAACAGTTTAATAATCATTAAAAGTTAAACTAAGCTGAACCTTATATTTATACAACAGAAAGCATTTTGAATCTAAATTCTCAATTTAAATCTAAAAATCTTGCTTTCACTTTGGATGTATTGAAAAGACTAATAATAGTACTGGACAAAAATATCAGTGGGAAGCACCAAACTGATTTGCCAGTATATTTCAACTCAAGTGCTAAAATTAGTAAGAAAGCAGTGCATTGACAAACAATAATTAAAAAAACATTAGGTGGTAAAAAGGTAGGGAAGAAGTACCAGTTATGATACTAAGTATAACTGAATATTATAAGTTGCATTAAATTTCTTGTCATATAATTAGCCCCCTGAATATTTATTAGCAGTAAGAATCTGCAAGAGGTCATCTTCTCTTTACAATCAGCTTCTTAGTCAATAGCTCTAATTATTTCTAGCCCATAAACCAGCAATTTTATTCAAGAATCCTAGTGAAAGATGATTTTATCTTGTTACAGACATGCAGTCAAAAATTGGTTACCATAAGGCCAGAAGAAGCAAAGTATGAACAAGAAGATGCCTCTGTATTTTCCAAGTAAGGTATTTCTGTAAACTCTTTTATAGCTACAAGAGATGGGAAAGCATAAGTTACTCTTACAGTATCATTTTGACATGTAAAGTTCTGAGTGCTTACTGGACTTGGAAACCTTACCCATACAAATTACTGCATTCTTAGAATTTAACTGAACTAAAGCAAAGAAAAATGCAGACCTGCAACCCATAGTGTTGCTCTCAGCAGTAAAAAACTACGTAAAGGAAACCTTCATAACACATAACTCCAAAAGTATGATTTCTTAATATGAATTGTCCAGTACTAGAGATAAAATTACAGAAGTCAAATAGATCCAATCAGAGAATTCACTTTAAAACAGAAGCTGACCTAACCTTCATCATTCACAAGGGGTTCAAAGATCTCTTTAGAAATGTCTCTTTCATATAATATGCTATTATTTTCCTCCATCTGTTGTAAGCTTTCTAATGCTGTGCTATGCTGAGTCAGAGCTCTTACAAGAGCGATATTGTTTACCAAATCAGGAAGAGGTGATGAACTTTCAACTGTTGATGTGCCTTTCAGGCAATCCATTCCATTTCTTCCACTTAAGCAGGCTTCCTGAAAGGTATTTATGGTCTCTACATTTTCAAGCACAGTTTCACCAACTGCCGTTTCCTCCTGAGAGAAATGGCCTTTGCTCAAAGGGCAGATAGAACTTTTGGAAATTAGACTATTTTTATTATGTGAAACACTAAATATATTTTCATGGTCTTCTTCAATAAATTGGAATAAGCCATGGCTAGGATCCGATTTCCGTGACAAAGCCAGCAAAGGACTACCTGGTTTAACATCATCACCCTTAGTCTCCCAACAATGTTCTAAATCAGCATCTGGGGTGTTCAGGCATCCAAGATGTATAACATCACCTTCAATATCTTTGCCCATTTGTCCAGAAATTACTTTGCTGGTAGCAATACATGAAATATTTTCTGCTTTTTCAACCATAATGCTTTTAGGGTGACATTCATTAGCATTTGCATTTCCAGATAAAGGATCAGAGTGCTTGCTTTTTATCCATGATATGCCATTAACATCATATGCCTCAGAGCCACCAAGAACTTTCTTATTGGTCATGGCTTCAATACTAAGTTGACATTCATTAATCTCTTTCACATTTTGTTCATCATCAGAAAGCTCCACTTTGGTTCTAGTCTGGTTTGCAGAATCTGCCGCAATTCTCCCTGCATCTCTGACATTGCTGTGATAAAGTTGAGATGGTATACCCTCAGTGCAGCAATTTCCATCATTCTCTTCATCAAATGTTGAACAATTGACTTGGTTTTTATTGCGCATCACTACTTCAGAGCAATAGTGATGTCTTGGTGCAAGGTTTTGTGCAACATCTCCCTTTAAGCCATCTGGACTTGGTGAAAGCACAACTCCTTCAGTAAGCTTATTCACATCTCTTTCACTCATTTCACTGTCAGTGTCATTAAAATCAAAACTATCCATGAGATTAAAGTTAACCTCCATCACCTGTTTATCTGGACTATAGTGCTTGTCATGTGTATTTAATTCCTCCTTTACAATTCCATTATCGGTCCATGTTACATCCACAGCCAGCTCACCAGGCACACTTCCTGTGCTTTGCCTCATCTGAAGCTCTCTATGCAACTTCACAGATGAATCCTCCTTAACATCATTAGTTACTGAATATTCCCTGTATCTGGAGAGATTTTTGTCAACTGTCATTTGCCCTGCCAAATGCAAAATATCACCTGAAAATGGGTCAAGCTGACTGTCACTCATTCTATTTAAAGCAGATTCAGATAGGAAGAAACTAGTTGTACTGCATGGATTTTCTAACTCTTGACTTAAATCATTTGCCTTTTTGACATGTGCCTGTTCTGTGACCCCTTTATCACAAATCTGTTCAGATGAATGTAGAAGTATTTCAGCACTCTGTTCCTTTACATCATTTACAGGCCCCTTTGTAGAAGGTAGGTGCTTAACATTTTGAACAAGTCTTTCAGCAGACTTGCCTGAAAAAGCAAAACTAGAAAGACAACCTGTGACTTCAGATGTTGCTTGCTTTCTGCAACGCTGTGTTGGTTTAGACTTCAGAAGAGCCATTATCTGTGCTGTGCTTCTGATGTTGTGTGACACTTCCCTGTGACCAGTTAGCTGATTACAAGGTGTGATATGCCCAGTAATTAGGGGAGATTCAAGCTTCCCAATGGACTGTTCAGAGTCTTGCTTCTTTACTTCCTCATATCTGTCAAGAAATGGAACTGAAAGCAGTGAGGAGAGAGACGTGTGTTCTCTATCATTATCTGTACACGCATCTTCAGGAAAGTTTGCAGATACATTTGTTTCCCTCTTGCTAATCGTAGAAAATAATGGAGAAGTATTATAAAACTTGGATGGAAAAGTACCCTGACACTGCTTAGATAAAGGCAATGTTGTTGAGTTTTCTCCAACATCCGTTGTTAGTACTTTCTTTTCAACTTGGCGTGGCCCTTGGAAACCCTAGGAGAGAAGTTTTAAATTAATTCTGCTCAGAAATCAATTTTACCTTTTGCAATGAAATGTCAAAAATTGAGCACACTCCATAAAATACATTCTAATCAAGTAGGACATGATGATTCCACAGGGGCACAGAAATAATAATCTCAGGCCCTTGCAATTTTCACTGTACCTTTAGCAATAACAATCCTGTTACATCATACAGCAAACTCTAGAAAAACTAGCTACTTTCTGGCTTACAGCACCAAAAAACACAGAAATATGATAGCTCTATATTTACCCACCATTAATTATGTGCCTTTTGTGTTTTAGAATGCATGCTAGTATGAGAGAAAATTTTTGAAAAAAAGACATACTGTAAACTTCCTTTTCAAGCCAACAGAGAGGTGCCTTGGAGGCATAACACCAGGTTTCACACCATTTTTATCCACTGACAAAGTTCCTGCTTCTTTTGGCTGAACTTCAACAGATTTTTCATTCACTTTCACTGCTTCAACGGTTATCAGATATCTTTCACTTTCTAAATTATCTCCAGCATTCACCTAAAAAAGGTAAAGTGGCAGTGCGTACATGATACTGCTATAAAAGAAATTTAGTCTTCTAAATACTTAAATAGAAAAATTTCAAATTTACTCACAGAAAAACAACAGCTGTTGTAGAAATGCTTAGATGAATATGTACACAAACTAGAATGCATTAGCATTTTGCTTCAGCTAATGCTTATCTAATACTCTACTGTGATAATGCTTCTATCCAAAAAAGCATTTAACATTGTTGACAATAAGCTTAAGAATAAAAAAACCCTCACAAATATATATACCTGAGATTTTATAAAAATACTCTCCAAACACTGTCCCTTATCATCAAACAAGACAGCCTGCAATAGAAAAATAAGAATTTTAATTCTTCATATTTATTTCACAGACCAACTAGATTAACATTAGAATTCCAGCAGTAGCAGATGATATTAAACCAAATGGTATTAAATCTGAGTTGTTTACCTTATTCCCACCAGTTCTTATCCTCAGAACTCCATCTTGCCATGTCTTTGATTTTTTCATTTTCTGGTGGGTGTATAATACCTGTTTTAAACACATAAAATACTGTAATAACAACAGCTATGAAAAGGCAGCTATACTGCCTTTTAGTTTATTTTTACTTAATTATTTAATGTCTAAAAATACATACTGTAAACTCTTGAGAAGCCATCACTCTGGCAAATCAGTCATCCAACAACTTATTTCAAATATTCACATCTTCATATAGCCTGAGGAACAGGGAAACGTTCAGGATGCATCAGAGTCATTAAGTAAGTGTATAGGCAAAAATAGATGTCAATCAGTTCACTACTATTTTTTCAAAGGCAGAGCTACTTGCAAAACAACGTCAAATGAGCGGAGTACAGCTGATGTGGGCTTTTTACAGCGAAACTTTCAAAATCATCTAAGAGAAATAATACTGGTAAAAAATGTGTGATTTTTACAGATGCTTATAGATTTTCTAACTTCCAGGGGAATTCGTTTATTTAAATGAGTGGCTGGCAACTCTGCAATATTCAAGTAACACTACTACTTATCAGAACTTCAATGGGTCTGAACTTGGCCACACAAGTATAAATACATTAAAAATTAACTGGCTCTCAAGACCAGTCATTGTGAAGTCAAACCTCTTTACACATTTAAAGTTTGCTCACAACAACTTTTACAGTGACCTTTTGAAGATAAAACCGGGAACAAATCCTTATAAAAGCAACTAACCCCCAGAAACTGTAACTTACTGCTATGCATACATCAGCATGACAATTTCACCCATGTTTGGAAAGCTGCACTAGCAAGATTGCTTCAGTCTATTAATAGCACTGCAACAGAAACAACCACAAGATATGAGACAAGAACTATCAGCTCAAACTTTTATGCTTCATATTGGTGTGAAACAGCTTATAGTAAGAAAGGAGATATTAACATTGTTCCTTATGGCCGCTAACTTCTTAAGAGCCGCCGGGTATGAAACCTAGGATGCACACACCTTTAAAAGAATTGAGAATTATTACTAAAAACAGCCAATTGAACACAAACAACTGTTATAATCCAGTACTAAAGGCCGCTAAGGAGAGGGATGAACAGGAATAATGCAAGCATGTCGTTAACACAGATCTGCCTTGTCAACTTTCTGCACAAAGCGAGCGATCGAACCCTTTTTAACTTGCCATCCATTAACATTTCTCTCAGCACAGGCCGTGTCCCTACGGACCTCACGGACTTACAACGGGCCACCGCAACGGTGGTTCACTCACACCACTAGGGCACCCACCGCCAACAGGAACACCCGAGAGCTACCACTCCGGTCGAGGGGGAAGCCTGATATAAGTCATAGACCTACCCTAAGGGAGTGATGGCGGACGCTTCTACTCTCCCCTCCCGCCTTTTAATCTTCCCGCCGCAGCCCTGCCTGACGTCAGAACGGCGCGACGCCCGGGAGGAAGTCACGTGCCGTCAGGCCAGACGCGCCTGCCGCCGTTGTGCTGCGCATGCGCCAGCGGTGCCGCGGGGGCTTTTCTCCCTGCGGGGTCGTGCCTTGCGCTGTGATTGAGGGCAGCAGCGGTGGGAAGGGCAAAGTCCTGCTGTAAGAGGTGGTCGGTGAGGCCAAGCGTCTTCGCTGTGGGCGGCGGCAGGTGAGCGGTTGGGGCTTGTGGGGGGGGTAGTCCGGTGCGGCGGTAGTACAGGCAGGGGGCGCCGCGCCCCCTCTGCCACGCGCAAGCGCTGACAGGGCGGCGCTTGCTCCCTTAGGCAGAAAGTGGGCGGGTGGGGAGGAGGTGCCCAGTTATGGGTAGCGCTGCTTTCAGGAGATGTCAGTTGTGGTTCTGAACCTGTCCTAGCCCCACTGTTGTAGCTTTGTGTTCCTTTTTCCCTGTGACCGTCTCCCTGGTGGCCTTTTCCTTTCGCTGCTCACTTCTTCCGAGGTGTGTGGCTGCTTCGTGAGGCATTTGAATTGACTGTTAGCGTCTCCCTGGAGCTCAGTGGTGACTGTGTCGTAGCAGGTCGTAGTTCTGGCTGGTGTGCGTTTGCACTTGGTCACAGCCTGATACTTGGTGATGGAGAAAGCGGGTCCCATGCTTAGGCGGAGGGCATGCGGACCGCTAGACTTCGGGCTAGTATGTGAGCGCTTGCTTTACCACTTCACGTGTGCAGAGTGTGTGAGCAGTTGAAGTAGCAGTGCTGTAACATGCAGTTGTCTGTACCTATACAACTGGCAAACGTATGATAGCCTGCTTTCTTTGTTGCTGCGTTTAGCAAATTGCTGCCTTGGTAAGGATTAAGATAGGGCTAAAAAAACCCACCTCTTTTCACGTTGTTTCTCCCCTTTGAAGAGTAAGGAAGATGAGGATTTACAGCTATGCAGTCCTTCTGGGTCAGTCTGTGTGCGGCTGCTAGTAAGGCAACAGGTTCTTTTGCTTTTTTACCCCTCTGTGTCCTGTTCCAAAGCGCTTATTCCTGCTGAGTCCTTTCATCGACTCTGCTGCTTATTCAGCTCTTTAAATGAGTTGGTTTAACCCTCTCGTCTGGTAGGGAAACATCAGAAAATAAGCCCAAAACCCAAAATTGAACAAACTTGCCAGACTAGGTGATGCTCTGAGGAATTACTGTAGCAAGTAAAATAAGAGAGCTGTGTTGCCCTCTTGGTGACTGTTAAATATTGGGTCACAGGTCGTACTTCTGAGTCTGTCTAATCATAGTTTTGTTCAAGAGGGTTGTGTTTTATTAAAAATCCATTTTCTGTCTCCCGTGGCGATAGAGAAAAGGGTAACTGCACCAGAACAGACACAGTGGGTCTGCCTATATCTGGGAACAGCCATAATCCATCCCACCCTTTGCTGTCATACAGAGGCAAAGTCTTTTCTGTTAGTGAGCCTGTGAGTTTTGTGATATCACTTGACTGACTTAAACATAGGTTTTAAATTACGTATTGCTTAAAATGGGGAAAAAATAGGCTGTTCTCTGGTTATAAATTTAAAAACACTGCACTTTCCTTCCTGTACTACTTTCTGTCCTTTCTTAGTTTGCTTTTGTTGGAGTGAGGTTACAAGCCAGGATGGAATCTTAAACTGTACTTCCTGCATATTTACTGAAATAAGAATATGCAAGGTGGAATACTGAATGTGTCTTTGAAAGAAGTTTCAGTTTTAATGAATATTTATGGGTTTTTTTCAGAATAAGTGTCCAAAGGAGGAAGTATTGCCACTGACTTCATGGAAACATTTTCATAATATAAAAAGTATTCTAATTATTTTCTTCTTCCCCTACCGTCCCCTTGATCCAATTTGGTGCTTAAAATACTCAAAGCTAATAAGTATTTAGATTAATGTGTAATATAAAAGAATAAAGAATGTTTTATAGCAGTTTCTTTCAGACCTGGGATTAAAGATGAATTTAACTGGTTTTATAGATCTTAGTTGGGTTTAAAGCTTATTTGTGTACAGGTTAGCACCAGCGTGTGCCTGTTATTTTTATTGACATTATCTTTGCTTTTCTAGAGCTCCCTCCTGTTTAACCATCTCTCCTTTTTCTGGTTTAATTGACCAGCATAGAGACACTGTGATTTTCTTTAATGGGAGAAGAGTTAAGGGATGGCAGCTGTTTAGGTCTTAACAGAGTAAAGTTCTGACTCTGCTTTTGCTTTCTTCTCGTTTTAATTTTTTTATCAGAATAGTGCTTGCAGCTGTGAGGCCAACAACGTAAGAGTTAGCAAGTCTACAAAAAAGTCTGCCGTGCTATTGCAGCTTTTTTGATGAGTTGAGGTTTTAAGAGTAATTGTGAATTAAGCCAATACCAACTGAAAGGGTGCTAAGAGTTACTGACATGCTCATGTATAAGCAGTATTTTCTTAAATCCTGAGTTTTAATGTAGTGTTGTCTTGGATTGTAATTATAGTTTTGGAGCTGATGTTTGAAATGACTGTATTTCCAAGCCTCTTAAAAGTTCACTTTTAAGGCAGGTAGTGCAAAGTGAGGGATGTGGGGAGAAGCTTCAAGTATACCTTGCAATTTTTTTTTCTTAAGCTTGAATGAGAACCTCTCTCCTGGGAAAGACGTCCCAAGGCTGAGTGACTCAAAAATCCATTAAATAATTATATGGCTTCTTAAAATAAAGATTTGCTGTACTTTAGCTACTTTGATTATGTATCAGTGTGGTTATTTAATGCTGTTCAGCTACAAGAAGTATCCCCTAATCATACTTTACCTTTAGTAGTGTGACTCACTATAGTTCTCAGCTAAGTGTTCTGAAGATTAATGCAAGTGTCTTGCTGAAGGGCTTGAATGTAGCTTGAACATCTGCTTAGGAGATCTACCTGCCTTATCTTTTCACGGTAGTTGTTGACCTTTCACTATCTTGAGTGGTCGGCTCACAGCAGGGAGAGAAACTGATATCCGGCTAAGGAAGCCCCATTTGCACAATAATTTGAAGACCATTTCCATTTTTGTCATCCTGTTGCAGAGGTGGGCTTCCTCCTTGATGGCTCTGGTCACATTTCCTTGTATGTTTCCTTGGCAGAGAACTGAGAAGTCTTTCATATGCTGATTGCTACATGAATTACTGGAATTTTTGTGTTAATTTCATTTTTGGAAAGCTGTCTTCTTTTGGCAGTATCACTTTCGTCTGCTCTTATAGAATCATTTTCTATGACATATTTGGACAATTAACTATCTACAGCAGATTGAAATGTGAACTAAAAAGGTTAACTGCGGTATTTAAAACTTTTCTATTTTTCAGGTAGATCTGTATTTAAGTCACTTCCCTCTAATTAGTCTCTGATTTCTGGGGAATGATTCTGAGGTTTGACAGAACGTGGTTTGACATGAAGTTTAGTGATAGGTGATGAAAAAATACGTCTAAGTGTAGCACATTCTGATTGCCACAAGAACTCGCAACCAAGAGTGTTACAACTTACTCAGAATCGGGATGGGAAGATTTTGAATTCCTACTCTTTGATAGGACCTTGACAGCTCACACAATTAGTAGTTTGTATTTTTAACGTAGCGAAGACCATTTTAAAATTGTTGGTAGGTGTGTCATGAATATCATCTAGATGGCTCAGTGTATTTTTACGTTGTATGTATTTATAAGGTTTAATAGGAGTGTCTCATTTGGAAGTTGTGCTATAAATTTTTGCAGCGAGCTCTCTATGTGTGCCAGTGTGTAACAGGTTTGCCACCACTGAACTTGTAGTAGATGCCTTCTGAGCGTGGTCCTTTGGCCATCCTTTTCAGACATCATCTATATAAGCAAACCTTTTCTTTTTTTTCCGTTTTTGCTCTCTGTTGAAGAGGCTAATTTATGAAGTGTATGGTGCAGCTTTTGTGTGTTCTTCCTAATGGTTCCTACTAGGAGATATAATAGTGGCAAACAAATTTTTTCAGGTCTGAAAAATATGTTTATCACCAGGGAAATTGTCTACTTATTAGATCCAGGGTTTTTTATGCTCTCTTAAGCAAGTAGCTTGCTTTTCTGGTAATAAGGAAGTTATGCATTATTAAAATACTCTGTGACCTGCACAAATGCACTAAAAAATCGTTGCTTGCCTTAATTTAGGGAGGCAGTTAGAACTGTGAATCCCATGACTTCTGTTGAAATTCAAAAGCTGCTGTTAAAAATCGAATTAGGAGGACAGACCGTTCACAAGACACTTTGGACTAACCCAACGGTATGAATTTTAACTTAAAAGGCTGTGGTTTGGTACCAGTTTACCTCCACTGAATCTGTGGCTGAAGGGCATTACTGGGTGCCATGATGAGTTCCACTTTGGTCTTCACTGCACAGTTTTTGTGTGACCTGATTTGGGGTTGTTCACACTGGAGAAGGGATGTCTCAGGGGAAACCTCATAGTAGCTTATCAGTAACTGAAGGGGGCCTACATTAAGGGGGTAGGACTTCTTAATAGGATGTGTGATGGAAGGACTAGGAATAATGGATATAAATTGGAAGAGGTTAGATTTAGGCTAGATGTAAGAAAGAAATTCTTTCCTGTGAGGTTGGTGAGACACTGGAACAGGTTGCCTAGAGAGGCTGTGGATGCCCCTTCTCTGGTGGTGTTTAAGGCCAGGCTGGACAAGTCACTGAGCAACCTGATCTAGTGAGAGGTGTCTCTGCCTATGGCAGGAGGGGTTGGAAGTAGATGATCTTTAATGTCCCTTCCAACCCAAATTATTCTATGATTCTATGGTTTTCCTCATGTTCTGTATGATTTGTATTTTTCTGTGCCACAGATAGTAAATGTCACATAGTCTCACGTGGGATGTGTGAATTTCTTATTGTAAAAGAAAACAATGTCTACTGGTTGAGAATATTTTAATATTTCTCAGAGATTATATTTCTGTTGACAGAATGACAGGAATGGAGACTGAAGCTACGAGAGACAAAGCCTTGAAAGAAGAAAGCACTGAACAAAAAAAGGAGAGAGAAAAGAAGAAGAGGTCAAGGGTTAAACAGGTCCTAGCAGATATAGCCAAACAAGTGGATTTCTGGTTTGGGGATGTTAATCTACACAAAGATAGATTTCTCCGAGAACAAATTGAAAAGTCCAGGGATGGGTGTAAGTTTGTATTCCCTATATTTCTGTGAGCAGTTATGTTTATCATTTTCGCTGTATTTCTGATGAAAGTTACAAGCTTTTTTGAAGTGCATATTTATTCCCAGGGAAGGCAATAATTCCATGCTGGAAACCAGCATTAGGATTAGGAGTGCAGGAGGCAAAGCTTTGCACTCGTTTCTAGAAATTGTATTTGGCGTTTCTCTTTTCCCTTATTACCAGCTCCAAATTACAGTCACCCGTCAGGGTAAAAATTACTATGGAAGACCTGTTTTGCTTTTTTTCAGCTTTGTACAATTTTAAGAACAAGAAGCAGTTTGCCCCTGGAGCGTGTGATTGCCTTGTAAGATAGATATGCAGAAATATAATGTCATTTGGATTTGCACTTTAGATATAGATATTTTTGTATGTGTTTTCTGCACAAGTTTATTAGGTGAATAAATGTATACTTGCATGAAAGTTTTCTGTAGCTGTGTTAGACAATTTTTGATACCCAGAGTAGGAAATTGAGCTTGGTTCTATTTGTCAGTTTCTGAAGAAGTAATTTACACGTTAACTGCAGCAACTAGTGTGCTATTACTTTGAAAAATAGATGTATGGTAAAGAAATTATCAGTATAATTGTTCACTTAACCGTGTTAAGGTGGATGAACTACAGCTGTGGTATGACTAAAAGGAGGTGGTCCTTTTCCATCACAGCAACAAATAGCTATTTCCACAAATGTTCATTTATTTTTGTTGAGGACTTCATATTTATAAGAAGTGTAAATCATAAGTCCAGTTGCATCGTGTGCGATGTCTAACCTAACTGCTTGATGTAGTGCTAAATTACACTGAACTTCGAGGCAGTTATCAAAATGAAAAAAAAGGACTTTCAGAGAAACATAAGTTACGTTTTCTCGAGATGTCTTTATCTTGGATGTCCTTATCTTTTTTATTAGGTATAATACTGCATAATTTTCTGTCAAGATTTTAGCAGCATGACTCATTGCAACTGAAGTGCTAGCAGGGATTCTTTTGTGCTGGGAGGACTGGGTTAAACACTTAATGGAGTACTTGAAGGAGAGGCATGTTTTCAATGCAAATTTGTTTTGTGTTGTAAAACTACATCAGTAAGGGGTTTTTATTCCTTTCTTTTCAAAGGCAATAGTTATCAAGGGGGAGGTAAAAGAACTAAATTCCTTTTTATAAAGGTTATCGCAAAAGGAAAACATTTTTACTTGAAACTTGTGTAAATCTTTGGCAGTGTGGTTATGTACTGTGCTTAATGCTTGCAGAATGTTTTACAAAAATATTAGCTCAGTCTTAATGTCAGATTGGAAAACATAACTGATTGTTCCTAGATTACTCCGACTTCATGATTTGCACCTTTTTTGTTCCTAGATGTTGACATATCACTTCTTGTTTCTTTCAACAAAATGAAAAAACTAACTACTGATGGAAAATTGATAGCTCGAGCAGTTAAAAGCTCATCTGTTGTAGAGGTATGTTGTATTTCACTCTTGTACTTGCTGATACGGGAGAAATAATAGTTGTACTGAGGTAGGCAATGTTCTTATGAAAATGCTTGTTTATTTCTTGTTACTTTCAGTTGAATTTAGAAGGAACTAGAATCAGAAGACGACAGCCCTTGGGTGAGCAACCAAAGGATGTGGATAGTCGTACAGTCTATGTGGTAAGGTTGTATATGCTTGGTGTCTGAGAGACTGCTTTATTTCTAACTATGGAAACCCTTTTCAACTTTTTTGGTGTTAATTTCTGAAGAGTGCAAACTCTACTAAGCATTGTCTATGACAGTTTAATTCTATAGTACTGTTTACTCTATTAAGAGTAACAAAATCCAGAACAAGAGAAGCTGCTTTACTCTCATCATTGCATCAAAAGTCCGGATAAGGTTTTTGTGGGCGTTTTAAAATGAAATATGCCAATCTTACACGTGCTTAAGAATTTCTCAAATGCTTCGTATCATATTTGGAAGAGATATTCCAAATGAGCTATATAGCCTATATATAGCTAAATTGTTTCTAACCTTAAGCTTTTCCTGTTAGACCAAAATAGATTACTGGTGTGTTTCATTAAGTTTATTTATAGAGGAAGTGTAGCAACCTATTATTTTCTATTTCTCCTACCAAAAAGGCTTTTTATTTCCCTTTTAGAGATTATTGTATAAGTATACCTCTTATGCTTCAATTATAGAAATGTTAAGCCATATTAGATAATTGATATGTAGTAATGGTGGTAGAAAGCAGAAGTTCTTGTTGATGGTAAGCTTCATTTTATTCTGGAGTAGCAGAAAGAAAGAATAATAGATTACAGTTAGACTCTCCCATAAAGGAGTGTCTTATGCTTTCTGAATTTATGCAGTAAGTCCAAGCACTACTTGTGAATTGAGTCTTAAAGGTGTGTCCCTTTAAGGAATAGTAACTTAATTTATATTTTTCACAGTATGTTTTAGTGTAGGAGGAGTTTTAATTATTTTCTGAAATAATCTTACTGTTAGTGACATTCTTACATGCTTGAACATAAGCTATACTTAGTACTGATCCCTGATATTTTTAATGCTTTGAGGAACTGTCTTTTAAACTTTCTACCTAAACCATAATGAAATTTCTTTCTCAGCTGGGCAGTGTTCATGCAAAAATAATTTTTTTATCTGAATGTGACAAATAATGTTTTTATTACTCACAGGGAAAACCTTCTAGCAATAACTTGCTATGAAAAACAAAGTATTGTTGACTCTGTGATGTTTAGACATGAATTTGGGAATAGGGTTTTAATGGTGTTCAGTTGGGGTCTGTTTAGAAAATTGTATGACAGGATTTCCCTTTGCTTGGTGAGGGAAATAACTAGACATGAGACAAGTTGCTCAAATGCATTGCTATATTAAGGAGCATGTAGAAATTAAAAAAAAAAAAAAAATCAAAAAAACCCCACTCAGTTTTACTATCCAAGAAGCTGGCTAAAAGTTTATTCTACATCTCATGAGCTAGGCCTTGAGTGCTAACTGCTAAGCTTTAAAACGTGAGCTACTCACAGTAATTTATCAGTTTGAGAAGTGAGTCTTTACTTACCTGCAGGAATTCTTTCTGTGATACCTGGATTACCGACAATTAAAAATAGAAAAGAAAATGTGAAAATCATTGTGCTTTGCAGTGGGTAGTTTGAGACAATGCAGAATTATGTCAGTTTGAAGATCTTAGACAAAGATACAGCAGCAGCTGAGGTCTTGAAAGCTGTCACAAGCATAAACTTGTAAATTACATTGTGTTTGTTAGAGCTATATGAATGATTTCAGATCACTGTTCTTACTGACTGACCTCTTGACAACAATAATTACTGAAAGTTTCTCAGTGTTAGCACATCAGGCCTAAATTTGATAACTGTTTTATTTGTGTTATAATAGTAACATGGTAGTGAGAAAATTACTTTTTTTTTCCTGTTTTTTCCAGGAGCTGCTTCCCAAAAATGTCAATCACAGTTGGATTGAGCGGGTGTTTGGGAAGTGTGGTAATGTAGTTTATATCAGTTTACCCCGTTATAAAAGTACTGGTGATCCAAAGGGATTTGCTTTTGTTGAGTTTGAAACTAAAGAGCAAGCAGAGAAAGCTATTGAGGTGAGTAAATGAATCCTCTGATCTTGAAATGTTCTGGATGGTGTACTCTTACGCAGTCTTAAGAGAAATTCCTAAAATATGACAATTTAAAAAAATTTGGCAAAAGTAAAAGTAATTCGATTGGTAAACTGGAGATTTTGTAGAAGTATAGTGGGTTGGGTTTTTTAATAACTTGGTTGGCCACACCTGGCTTCTTTTACAGAAATGCCTGTTAAATTTCATCAGAAAATTATGGTCATGCCTAATTTCCTGGAATAGTGATTGACTACATCTTTCTTTAAAAAATGCAGTACTGTTGATTGTAAATTGGATCAAAATCTTTAAAAATGAAACTATTGGGATTTTAATATTTTAATTCTTTTAAAGTTTTTGAATAATCCACCTGAAGAAGCACCACGGAAACCTGGGATGTTCCCCAAAACAGTAAAGAATAAACCTGTTCCTACCCTGAATGATAGTAACAGCACTCCAGTAGGTAAGTGTTAAGATGATGGCATCAAGGAACACTGCTCTGTCTCTTAGCTTCTGTAGAGTGCATTTTGCACTGCTGTGTTAACTGCTGTATAAACTCAGGTTTCTTAAAAACTTGATTAAAATGCATGTTGTCGTTTGTGAGCCAGTATAGATTTAAGAATGAAAGTGTAGAACTAAAATATACAACCTTTTTATTTTCCTTTTCTAATATTGAACTTAATTTTATCTTACTGTAGTCAGCTGCCACTATTACTTGTTATTTGGGAAAGCCACTTTTAGTCTGCACAGTAAATCATTATCTGAGCATTCATATTAGAAAAAGACAAACTATAGACCTCTTTGCATCTTTTTCATAAATCATGAATCATGTTACATTGATCATTGTTGTCACTAATTTTTTTGTAGTAACCTGTAGGACAGAATTTGAAAAAATAATAATAAAACCCAATGAAAAACATGCTTTTAACACACACTCAAGGCGGTTTCTACTGTTTTATACTGCATCCTGCAGTTTAGGAGACAAGTAGTTGATCATTATATAGTATGACAGTTTGACTCCAAGAAGTATCTCTGTCTCCTTTTATTATCAGAATACAAATTGGCATTTTAAAATTATTTTCCTATCTTTGTTGTTTTGCCTGAAAAAAGTACCTGAGAAAAGTCCTTCTCACTTTATGGATGTGGATATCTTATCTGGTGGGTTTTTGTCTTCAGCTTAAAATGCCCTAGAAGAACTCTGGGATTATGTATTTCATCTCTCCAGTAGTTAGAGATGGCAGAGACATGCGTTTTGTTTAGCATCCCAGATTATTGTGACGTGATATTCTGATTGTTTGTTTATTTAGGTCAGTGAATCTAATCTAGTTTTTAATCATTGGCAGTTTTAAATATTCTATTTTTAATACAGAAGAGAAGAAAAAGAAGAAAAAAAAGAAATCCAAAATCAAGAAAGAGAGCAGTACGCAGATGGCTGTGGAGACAAAGGAATCGAACACTAGCACTACAACAGAGGAAGTAGCCAAGTCAAAAAGGCATAGGACTTCATCTGAGTGTTCAGAAATGGAGGGGACCGAGACTCACAAGCAGACCTCAAGGAGAGAGAAGAGGAAGTGGGACAGAACAGAAAGCTCAGAGGTACCTTGGGAAGGCAAGCCAGGAAAGAGAAAAAGAACTAGCTCTGGAGATGGTGAGGCATCAACTCCCAAAGTCAAGAAAATTGTACAAAAGGATGAAGTGTGCCCCGTGAAAGAAGAAACAACGGAAACTCCGAAGGATTCCAATGGTAAAGTTTGCTGCATGTCTCTTCAGTTGTTTCATTATTTATATGCGTCGATGAAACTGAATGGCAGGCCTAGTAGTAGCTTTTGTTCTTATCTGGACTTTAAAAGTATGTAGTGGCCTAGGTTGAGCAATATCTTGGTATGCTGGAGGGTAACACTGAGGAAAGAAGGACTGCAAAGAAAATGGCTGCAAGGCAATAAAAAATATACCAAGTGTAATACTAGTGCTTTAGTGTACTGACTTTTGGAGACTGACAACCTTACTGACTTGGATGTTTTTTCATAGTAGAATTTTAATTGATAAAAGGTTGACCCGTCTGGGGCAGTGGTGAAAAATAAGGCAGAGGGCTAATAAGATCGGTTTAAGAATATGTGCTGTTTCCTCCAGTTAAGTTAAAACCTAGTACTGAGTCATTCCAGGAAAATAAACTGTGTGGAGAATAACAAGAACTTTGAACACTGAAACAGGTAAATGTAATCAGAAGTAAAAAGACTTGACAAAGAAGTTAATATCAGAAGAACTTAACTGTGGTTTAATCAGTCAGCCTGGGCAAACACTGACGATTTAAGAGTCTAGATAAGATTAAAATACTAAAGAAAATGCGCATGGTCCCAATTTCTTACATAAGTAGGAAAAAAACCCAAGGGATAGGATTAAAATCGGAATTGAAATTTTTATTGATAAGAATCCGTGATTAGTAACTATACTATATTTGAGAAAGTGGACCAGAAATTGGTTTTCATTAATTACTGTTCTATCTGTATTTCTCTTTTTAACTTTTAAGATGTAGAAATTTCTACAGAAGATGACAAAGATAAAAAAGAAACATCCCTTTCAAAATCAAAACGGAAGCATAAGAAAAAGCACAAAGAAAGACACAAAATGGGTGAAGAAGTCATTCCACTCCGAGTACTCTCCAAGTAGGTCATCAAGCTTGACCTTAAAGTAACTACACGTTGTGGTAACCGGTGAAGGGGGAGGAGATATTTAGCGTTATAAAAAGCAAACTTGATTTTTTTCAGCAGTACAGGATCCTTATTTATGTGTTTTCAATAATTTGTGTGTAAATGTTTTTTTTTTTTTTTACTGCAAAAAGCAATACTATTATTTAATTGTCTTTTTTATTTAGGGCATTTCTTTTTAAGTCACTTGAATTTTATTTTTATTATTTGAGGCTCGTACATACATGGGAATTTTAATGTGAACTTTCATTCATGATATCTTACAGTCTATCACCATTGCTAAAGTGCAATTCCAATTTTTATTTAACAGAGTTGCATATTAGCAACAGTCTTAGCCTGTAGCTTGTTAATTACCAGATGTTTCAATTCCTATCTTGTTTTGTGGAGTAATAATTCCTTATTAGTGGATAAACTAAGTCATATAATTCCAGACATTTTACAATTGTGTTAAACTGTTGAGCTTTTAGGAGTCACCACAACTAAAACATGGAAGCACTTACTTTTTTAGGTATCCAGCAAGTGCCTCCTTGTTAAAGTTAAGGGGGTCCTTGCCAACTTAAAGAATTATTTTGTATAAGGGCCACGGGTGCATGGAATTATTTTTAATCCATTGTGAGGCACGTCTTCTTGGTATGACAATAAGGATTCACCACTACTAAAACATGGAAGCACTTACTATTTAAGAACAAAACAAGTACATCCACATTAAAGTTGTGGGGGTCCTTAAAATGGAGACCGAGCAGTAACAGTATTTTAAAAAAGTGGACAAAAGCAAAGAATTACAAAACAAAACCAGTAGAATATATATATAGTAGAGTTCCTTGTGTGTATAAGTTTCTTTGAGCTCTAGCAAATATCCCCGTAATGTAAAATTAGGGCCGTTAGGATCCACCGCCACTGAAACATGGAAGCACTTACTTTTTTTAGGCAGCAGGTACCTCCATGTTAAAGCAAAGGGAGTCCTTTAAAAATAAAAAATATCAAACAAAAAGTCATGAAACACAAGATCCCCAAGTCTTCTTTAGCAGTGGAATTTGGTTGGAGAAGTACACTTTTATCTCCCACAGCCAAAGTTCTTCATTTTTCGTTTCCCGAACCGTGTCTTGCAATTGCAGCATAGAATAAAAAGCTTGATGGGCGATTTCAGTATTGCGATCAGGATTCACCTCTACTAAAACATGGAAGCACTTACTTTTCAAAAGTCACAGAAAGCACCTCCATGTTAAAGTAAAAGGGGGCCGCAAAAAAGGTTGTCAACGGTGCTTGTCCTGTTGCACGCCGATGCTGAGAGTTCCGCATCTAATACAGAGAAACGATTTTACATTTGTTAGTTATGGCAAAGTAGGGAGAAAAAGTTTGTAAAGAGTAGAAGAACTTCCAGTACTTGCCTTGCTCACTTCCCTTGGTCTCTTCTTCCTTGGAATCAAGTTAACTAGTACCGCCTTGAGCTTGTATTTATACTAAACCTTGCCGTAGAACGGTGTCGCCTTTTTATCTCTAAGAATCGTTACGTGGGTCTTTTGTTATTTTAATGTCTTTGCTCTGCTGAGAATGTATGATCCTGGGTGAGTCTGGATGCTTTTTTGAAGTATACAGTTGTCAATGTTAACAGCTAAAACCATTACCACAAGATATCCTCCTCTTTAAAAATCCTCTATCAGCTTGTTTGATAGCACAGATTAGGGGACAATGAGTCGTTCTCACAGTAGCACTATGGGCATTGTGTTTCTGTGGAGCAAAGCTCTCGCTGTTTGTAGAAACATCTCCATGTTAAATGTATGTAAATATATAAATTGCTTCCATGTGGTGGTATTTTTTAACCAAAATGCATTTGAATAGTAAGGAATGTTCTTATCTCAGTAGGTTTTTGGTGAGTTTAACCAGTTGGTGATTTTCCTTCAGTGATTTTTCTAGAAAATAAATGACTGATTCTTAAAATAGTAACACAGGAGCGGGTTCACTGAACTAATTCAGCGAATTCAAAGTTCACTGTCTCTGAATCTACTGAATTTATTGCCTGTACTTTATGCAGTCCAGCAAAAAGCCGTTTACCAAGGTGTTCAGCTTGCTTTCTAAATCCTAAAAATACTTCTTGGAGTCTTCCTTCCTGTTTATATTCAAAGTTGATTTTAAAACTTTTTTAGAACTTCCCTGAAAGAGTAAAAGCTACAAAAATAAAGAGTGCAGGTTTTAACAAACCTTAATTTGACCTGGGAAGATCTCTAATGGTGGGAATGATCTGTGCTACTCCCCAAGTTCACCTTAAGCCGTTTTTGTAAACTGTTTTAATTTATCATTGAGTTTGTAAACATTTTCTTGTTTAGAACTGACATCCTGTTCCTGTGTTGCCACTTACAGGAGTGAGTGGATGGATTTGAAGCAAGAATATTTGGCCCTTCAAAAAGCCAGTATGTCTTCCTTAAAGAAAACGATGTCTCAGTTTAAACCTGAGCCTGCGGGTGAGATGGAAACAGAAGCTTGTGCACAGAAAAAGCCTCAGTCTGGGAATGACAAATGTAATTCTGTTTGTGGTGTTATTTCTCTTGTTTTCTTCATGAATCTAGTACATAAATATAAGTGATTTAACACACTGATCCTCTAGAGAGACTGCAGATTGGCTTTACTTTCTTTAGTGCTGGAGCTTTCTTTGAATGTCAAATACTAGAAGCTACCCCCCTCATTTGAAATTTAAGAAATTTATAATTAATGATTAAACAAGTAGTTTCAGCAATTCTAATAGCTCTTCAGTTTAATGATTTTTTGTAGGTAATTGTAATCGTGATAGGTAATTACTATTATGAATTAAATCAACTTTTTTGATGCTGTGATATGCTCTCATTTGTTTTGGTGTAACTATACCTGCATGCTGTGTATAGCAATATATAAGGCATTCAAAAATGGTTTAAAGTTGTTTATCGGTGTTATAGTTAAAAGTAGCTTTGTAATTATGTCCTCTCATTTAATTGTCTACGGTTTTTCAGGAACAGTTTTGCCCTTTTAGCTCAGGATGATCTGTTCTTGTCACCACTAACTCAAATAGTTGAAATTTCAATGCCTGTCTCCTTGATTTTAATCTCTCTAGAATTGAGGCTGAAGGTTCAACTATTAATTGTAATCAATAGAATGGAAAATATTCTTACAGGGAGGTCACGTAGGCTGTAAAACTGAAGGCTCTTTCCTTGAACCTATTTTCTTTTTCACATTTTCGTACACATTGACTTAACCTTGGGAAGAAGTTTTGTCTAAGATTTTAAGTATTAGCAGCATTTGATGCCCCCTGTTTTATTCCTTTGTGCGTTACTTATGTACATAGTGATACAGTTTAGTTTGTGAAACTAATAAATGGGGGTTTTTTTCCTTTTTTCCAATCCCACCATTTTTTCAAATTGACCAGCTACAATGGGGCCCCAGTTCGTCAGTGGAGTAATTGTGAAGATCATTAGCACCGAGCCCCTGCCGGGCAGGAAGCGGATCAAGGTAATGCCTTTGTAACCTCAGGGTAGCAGTTAGCCTTTCCTCTTGCTGTGCCCCCCAAATCTTTGAATATGGAATGCCTTTTAAGCAAGTCCTACTGATTTCTTTTTCATTTGTTTGGCCAGTAGCTGCGTACAGATTCTTCTCTAGTACCCGTAAATGGCACATGTTACAACGGTAAAATAGGTAAAAAAATGCTTCAAAGCAAAATAGACTTTAGAGTCCTTCAAGCAATGTCAAGTTTATAGGGGAAATAATGACAAAAATAATCTTTTCGAGGAAGACTTGCTCTGGTTTAAAAAGGAAAGTAAATTAGCTGCATGCAGTCCTCTTTGTTATCGTGTCAGTCATTAAGGCACAGTCTAGAAATCTGTAATACAAAAAGGGGATGCTTTACAGTTTCTGGAATTTGGGAATAATAAAATCCTCTGCATGAGGAAACATTTGTCTCTTTTTTCATTAAGAAGCTCTATTACAAAAATTCAAGTTCAGTGACAGTAGATCTCATCAAGTAATTCATCCCCACATTTTTCTTCCCACCCGCAATGCAAGTGCTTTTTTTGTTTCTTGATTTAGAAGTGTTTTAGAAAACTCATTCTACTTCAAGTCATGATATGAAAGTTACAGTAGGCTATTTCTTTTAAGGAAAATAGCACTTTTAAGCTGCGTAATTTGAAATGGAAATACTAAAAGTTTTCCAAAGGTAATATGATACAGGACACCTTTTTTCACAAATTGTGCTGTTGGTTGATTAACAGCTAAAAATTTAAACAACTTCAAAATCAAGTTGGTATAAATGTTTGGACCACTGAGAACTAATAGAGAATGATTCAAAATCCAAGTTCTTTCTGAGGTCACTTGTCAAATTAGCTTTATAACTATTTGTCACTGACTGCAAGTGTTTGAAGTTGAGTGTGTGCATAAATCTAAGCAGGATGGGAGACTTCTCTTTCACTGAAACTGATGACAGGATTTCAGCTTAATCAGTCTTATCGGTATATTTGTAGTCAAGTTGTCTGCATGCTGGGGACACTGAGTTAAGTGTAGTAGTTGTCAGACACTGCAGCTTTTAAGCGCCTTAGTTTGTATTTAGACTTGATTTTGTATTAGGGAAGTCTTCTAGGGAAGACTAATCCTTTATGAAAATAAAAGGGGACAAAACCAGATTGGGTTGTCCTTTGTTGTATGAAACATACCTTAATTTCCCATCATAAATTCATAAGCATATTATTTTACAGAATGTTAGGAAACAATAAGCCAGTCTTTTAAGAGACATCTAATAGCAGTATCTGACTGTAGCTGGAAGAACCTATAGTATTTAGCAAGCATGAATTCTCATTTGCAAGTCACAACTGGGAACTGCAATGTGTATTTTATGCTTACTGTATTTTTCTGGCAGAACTACTAGCTTTTATGGAAGGCATAACTGTTGGACAGAATCATGGTTTGCCATGTCTGCTACAGTGAAAACTGACACAAAGCA
This sequence comes from Turnix velox, assembly GCA_013400935.1. Taxonomy (NCBI): domain Eukaryota; kingdom Metazoa; phylum Chordata; class Aves; order Charadriiformes; family Turnicidae; genus Turnix; species Turnix velox. Next base: position 19,495 of record VZTY01025082.1, on the reverse strand, counting down.
ATGCATCTAAGGGATTTTTTTTTTCCTTAGTGAACTTCCATATATCTGATTCTTGTCATTATTAATTACTTGGCATGCCAGATATTTGCACAGTAGTTCTGATATTGTGCTGATATTTTAATTGTTGCCTCAGTATTTTGCTTTTAATGTGTTTCACAGATAACATTACTGACTGCAGTAAATTATTTGGGATGTTGTAGTTCTCTGTGTAAGCATGACTTCGGGATACTGGAATTAAAGAGTGGAAAGTAACTTTGCTTTGCTCTCAGATGATTTAAATAGTACCAACACTTAAGCTTTGCTTTAAGGCTGTCCTTGGTAGTAGAGGGTTAAAAGCAGCGTGTAATTTTTGCATATAGGCATCTCACTTGAGCTTCTTGCTGTGAGCAGAATTGACTAGGAATGTGTGGTCTTAGTTAATTTCCCAAACAGCAGGACGAGTGATGTACTTCATCTGAAAGAGCATGTGTCACTCTTCTTGCTTCAGCTGTTAGTAAGAATTTTCAGATAAGAAGGGTGGATATACTGCTACTGAATGCTCAAACAGCCTGCCATGAAGTAACTTGCATTTGTATAATGCACACATAGAATAATTTTCCCATTGGACCAGCACAGATCAGTGTTAAGTACCCAAATATCCTTTTATAAAGAAAATCCATACAGATGAGGAATTTAAATAACTTGATACCTCCTGATGCACCATTAGTAAAATTGTTCTAATGCAAAACAATAATAACTTCAAGAATTACTGCTTTAAATTGTTCTTGAATGGCAGGATGCGACATAAAGAGATGTTATGAATGCTCAAATCAGAATTCATATATAATCTTAATAGGTTGTATTAATTCAAAACTATTTAACAAGAAATTGAGTAAATTAGTCTGGTTACTGCCTTCTGCTTCGACCTTCTGCTATGACCATTTTGAAGATGCCACTAACATCCAAATCGAATGGTCAAAAAGTGACTGTTCCTATATTTTTATAAAGTCTGTTTTATGGCTCTGTGTTCTCTCCCATGCCTTGACAGGATGCTTTGGCAGTGCTAGCTGATGTTGCTTACGTTGACATGCTGGAGAGAGACACAGAATGTCATGTCCGTTTTAAAACTCCTGAAGATGCACAGACTGTTGTGAAATCATACAAGGAGATACAGATAAAAAACAACTGGAAATTGGAAGTTCTTACTGGTAAGACTTTATTTAAATGGTAGTACAAGAGGAAACTCACTGTGAGAAAGATTGTCCTGTGGTAACTTTATGGATGTGTTTCAGTAACTTGATCAAGGGAAAGGCTGCTTTTTATTTTTCCCAAGTTTTCTCAGTTTGTTATTGGAATGAAATTGATAAAACAGTAAGGATGTTTGTTTGAGAGCAAAATATTATTTTTACTTGCCTTTATCAACTTATGTTTTTGAGATGGATTTATATACATCACTAGTCCATTCTGTAGTCTACTTTTGGTGGCAATCGATTATAGAACTTAACATTTCAGCTTTATTAATACAAGATTCTGACAGTGCAACATAATTCTAAATGAGGTTTTGAAAATACCTTGATGTAATGGCACAGATAAGTTACAATTGATTTAATGGTTCTAATTAATCTTTTTTTTCTGTAAGTTACATATTAAGATTTTTCTGTTTTTCTTCGAAACAGTGTGTTATTTTCTGAAATTACTGTGCTAAATTTGTAACTTGTATTCGATGGGACTGGTGTTGATAAACCTATTTATAAAGCTGAGAGGAAAATCTCTCAAACTGTGTTACTGTCTGCATAAAATTTTTAAATTCATGGCATTCACTAAAAATACACACTATGCAAATAACTCCAGTCTCTCATCTATATATTTAATTATTTTGCCACACCTGTGCACAAATCCTCATTTAGGTCCCAGTTCTATGTGTAAGAGAATGTAAATGCTCATAAAAGTCAGTTAAGGTTTACAGAAGGAAGAGCCATCTATAATGGAAGCATTAACCTTCGTAATATCAAAGTTAATTAAAGTTTGAGACTCACTGAATGCTGCTAATGTCATTTGGAGATAGGTTTGTCTCCAGTGTTCTGTATTCCAGACATGCAGAAACAACTTCAGATACAGTATTTTACAGCTGTGTGCTCTGTGTGGTTTTTGTCGCTCGTTCTGTACCCTTATATAAAAGAGTGTAGCCGAAGATTAGGAGTTAAGTAGGCATTGTAGGAGTGTTTCATTCATTGTCTTAAGATTTTTCAGTTTCCCAAACTGGGTCATTAAAATGAGAATGGAAAGGCTTCTGAAGAATGCAGAAGCGACTCCCAGTAAGGATTTCAGCCTTGCTTAGTGGCATAAGGTGAATACAGAGAATAAGGAAAGAATCTTCTAATGCTTCCAACTATGAGGTCTAAAGCTTTTTTTACTTTTTAGAACATGCCTTTTAGTAAATGTCTTCAGCTTACCATCTGACCAGGAATTAAATATATATGGTAATGTTAAAATTAAATGTTTAACTAGTGGGGGTATTTAGTGAATTGGTACTTGGAAGTACTAATTCTGTAGGTTTTGAAGGAACCTTTTCCAAGATCACTTGGAAACTTGCAACTGAAGACTTCCCATGAGACTATGAAACGTTATGTCACAGAATTCTTGTAATGATATTTATAGCACAAACAAACAGTGGTGGACTGTTTCTTACTCCAAAAAACAACTTAAAAAAGCTGCAAAGTTTTTTCTTTTATTCTTCCCCATACTTAAGTATTCCCAGCTTCCTACGAGGTCTCCAGAGTTTGCTTCTAACAATGGTTTTGATGAAACAAAATAACCTCAGACATTCTTACAGTAATTTTTTTTCTACTTGATAGTTGTTTCAAGTTAGTCAGAAGTTGGAGACCCTTTGATTTACTGATGTACTCAAGTACTCAATGGTGAAATTTTAGCTAAAACTGCTTCTGCTAGTTACATATAGAGAGTGATGTCTGCATATTTTTTCAGTCCATCTTGAGTTTGTGGAACTCTTTGCTTGGGAAAACATAGATACTTTGGCAATCTAGTCGTACAAGTTAAAATATATAGTAATTTGATTCTGGTATTGTACAACTCCCACAGAACAGGGATTGTGGTGTTGGCTTTTAAATTCTTTGGACAGAGGTTTTTATTTTAGTTTACCTTGATGTGTGTTGGTCAGATGTTGCAATACTGTATGACTTCTCTGACCATGACATTGAAGATTGATGGCGAAATACTTGTTAGGTTTCCATACAGATGTTTTTATGTGTTTAGCTTAGAAAAGATTCTCATCACAGCTGAAAACTACATCCTCTCATGTTATACTCTTACTCATGGACTGTAACAATTTGTTTTTCAAGGTGATCATGAGCAACGTTACTGGCAGAAGATCTTAGTGGACAGACAAGCGAAACTTAACCAACCTAGAGAAAAGAAGCGGGGTACTGAGAAGGTAATCTGCAAATCCATGTCTAAAGATAGGAAGTTTATTTGGAAGCTATTTTTACTTGAAAAAAACCTGGATTAACTCATTACAAAAATTCGATAGTCTTAATTTACTGTGGTGTAGATAAAGTGTAATCCTTTAGTGATTAAGAAAATTTTTTTCTTCAGGATGAACGAATCTAACAACTTTTTTATTGTACAGTTCTGTGCTAACGAAGCTTGTAGTGTAGTCAATGTGTTTGTCAATGAGTGCCAATGTGTTTGTCCCGAATGTCCCCAGAAACATCCATAGCTAAGCAACTTCCATACTAAAGCTACCTCCCATTTAGTGAAATTTCCCTCCAGCTGTCAGGCCATGATGTTAGAGTGTGAACTTGCAGGCTGTGGCCTCTTCTGTCCCAGAAGGTACTTCCAGGCATGAAGCATTCTTCTTTAAGCCAGGCAGATCCTTTACCTGACAGCAAGGAGCCAGAAGGTATTTCACAGACATTTTATTGCTGGGTTTGCCTCACACACATTGCAGATAAGGTTTCAGAGTTGGCTTTGGATCTTTATGCTGTCACTTGGAAAACTTTAGAATCATTTGACCTAATTATTTTCTGGTGGCTTTGGAGGCTTACTGTAATTGTTGTTTGCTAGACTATCCAGTGATGCACCAATTCAAAAAATGTCTCTGTTGCTCTGTGTGTAATTAAAAAGAAATACTACATTGACATAAAGAAACATAAGTTGTTCGGGTCAAAACCTTGTCTTGTACAAGGTGTTTTTGGCATGTATTATCTTGTTAGTTTAAATGTTCTTTCAGAGATCCTGCTGACACCTTAATCTAATCCTTTAAGACAAAAGTGTCCATGAAGTATTAATTCACTGATGTTATTTTCTTAAAAGCATTGGCTCTGTCTGTTCTTTAATGTAAGTAGTAAGACAGTGCAAAACCTGTACAGCTTAAGAGTGTCTTACTCAGTGCTCCCAGTTTGGGTGTGGTTTTTATGTTGGTAGGTTTTTTTGTCGTTGTTGTTGTTTGTTTTGTTGTTTGTTTGGGTTTTTTAATGTACATTTTTTAAACAAAAGACACCACTGCCATTTTCGACTTCACTTTGGAAGTGTAAGTGACCTGCTCTCTTCATGTTTCAAAAATTGGTATTTGTGACTAAACTGGTATAAATTGCCCAGTAAGGTACTTCATCTAGTCCTGCAAATACAAACTCAGTTCAGCCTACCAACAGCAGCAGCAGCAAGGCTGCAAACTCCCTCTCCTCCCCTTTATCCCATCACCTTCCAGCAGTGGGAGGTGTTAACTTCAAAGGTTAGTGAATACTGTTTAAATGCTAAAGCTGTTAAGCAAATCAAGTAAAGAATGCCTGACTGTAGTCTGTAACACTTAACCTTTCAGTTACATTTTGACAGTCTGTATTCTGAAAATACAGACCGATAGAAAGAAACACTTTTCTTGCTGATACTATTTTTTTAATTCAAAATTCTTCAAGAGTAATTATAAGATTACTTTTTTGAAGGTCACAGTAAAAGGAGAAAATCAAGTAGTAAGACTCATAATTAAACATCTACAGCTGAATGGCATTGGTGTCACTTTTATGTAAACATCTGGTCTTTTAAAGATTTTACAGTCCCTTACAAGATCTATCTTTGAAGATGAGTATTTGCCTATTAGTCGTTTTTATACTTACAATAGGGACAGCATTGCATACTTTTTTTGAATTAATGTTTTAATGTAGGCTTAAAGTTAGATTCTTATAAGCTGTGTAGCTACGGTAGTGTCAATGTGAACATACATATTGCAGCATGGACCGCATCACATTAGCGATGTTTTTTCCTTTGCGTGGGGTTTTGTTTTTTTTTTTTTTCCTTTGGAAGTGTAGGCTTACTTAGCTTGCCTGCAGTGGATTCTGTGACATGCTTGGCAGGGTACGGGTTTGTTTTACCTTCAGCAGAGGTTTTCTCACTTGATGGTTTCTTCCACCCAGAAAAACGAGGAAAAAAAAAAAAACAACCCACAAAAACCCAAAAACCTGCTATAGATTTTGTTTCCTCAGACATAAATTATATAATCAAATACTTATCCAAAAGGGACTTGGATGTTCCACGTTCTGCAGAACTTGAGTAATGCTTGACCATACTTGGAAGTTCAGAAAGATGCTGGGCTTTGCTCCAGACTCGGTCATTCTTTGTCACTCCTGCCTTTCCCTCTGCCGCCCCCTCCAAATTCATGTCCTCTTTAGTCTGTTGTTAAACTGCATGATAAAACAACCTGAGTGATTCGGTGACAAAGACTAAAAACCTTCTTGCCAGAACCGTTTCTTGAGGGCAGTGTCAGTTTATGCAGACTTGAAGCAATTCATCAGTCTGTTGCCTTAAACCCTCAGGAATGATTAAAGTCTTCTGTTCACAAAGCAGAAGCATTACTTGTCTGCAAGCTTTCCCCTTGGGCTCTTGTCTTCTGGGGGGAGGTTCTGCTTAACCTAGTTCACACCTTGTACACTACCAAACACAGAAGGAAGGAGATTAAGAGTGTGGAAATGGTGGCAGAAGTGAGAATTGGGTTTTTACGAAAGGCAGAATAATTTGCAGAATATTTGGGAAAGCAGGGCAGTGGGAGTGTCAGGGCACAGCCTCCTCCTCTCTTTTCTGTTCTGATTACGTCTAGGATTCGGGGCTGTGCCCTTGCATGTCGGTCTTAGCACTGGTGGAGAGAGGCCATGCTCCAAGAGCACAAATTACTCCCTTTCCTTAATTCTCAGAATCTGGTATCTCCTGTTTGGAGATATGAGAAGTGGTATTGTTCAAAATAGGTGCCGGTAGTGGGTTGATTAGCTGAAAATGAGAATCCTTGAAGCCTCTTGCAAGTTCTCTAGCTCCAAGGTAGTGGTACAGAAATACTGGCAGAAAAGTGGCCTGTTCACATCTTAGAGCTTTTCTTCCAGTGGCTAACTCCCCATCCGATACGTTAACCCAATAAGCCATTACTCATTTCTTTTTGGGGTTTGACTCTTTTAATCCATTTATCAGGTACCAGAGAGTAAAAGTAACTTATAAGTACATCTTAAGATCAGCTTTGTTTCTGGAGAACGGTCATCTACTGGAACTTAGTGGTATGAAGGGTTGCATTCAAGTTAAATGCCCCGGGGATGCAGGGCAATGAAACAGTGGTGGTAGACTTATATTACAACACAGTAAAACAGTGCATCCATGCAGCATGTCTGTAGAGTGTAGTTCTGTCACCATCACTGCAGCAGCCTACTTTGCACTTCTATGTTGTGTACAAGAACCAGAGTCTGCAGGACATAGCTGTGACCAGTGTCATATGGATAAGTAGTAAATTTTATTTTTATGTTACATTTTTAAATCTAGTAAACTGAACTGCCATGTGAGCAGCTGTCCCTATACCTCAGCACCACCTAAATAGATTTTAGTAGTGTCCATAACCTAAGTTAATGTGAATTTCCCAATGGCTTGCTACAAGTGTTCCTAGATTGATGGGAGTTTCCTGCTTTCTCAGTTTTAATTCAGATTTAACCACCTGACTATTTTTTTTTTGTTCTACATCATATTCATGTCAGTTAATTTATGAGATCTTTCTTATGGTTTAATAAACTTACAGGAACAAAGGTTATGCCTTTGCTTTTTGGTATTAGTAGGACACTATATTACTGTGGATAAATCTGTGAATGTTCTAATATGGCTGCTTTAAAAACAAGTGTGCTTTGAATGTTGCTCCCTGCGTTTTCTGCCTAAAGACACAATACACAAATGGAAAAATTAATAGATTGTGTGTTCTGCAGGGCCATATCTCATACTTCTGTGCCAGGAGCAGATAATGACCTTGGTAATTTAAGCAGTCTCCAGTTTTTGGGACAGATACCTAGTCAGATGAGTTTGTCGGGGATTCTGAGGGTAAATGATCCTCAGAACTGCACTCTTATTTCTTTGAAGTAATTTTTTAGCAGGTTTGTGTTGGATATTGTGCTATTTTCCTAGCCTGAAGGATGGCCCCATCTGTATTTAAGTGACTTTTTTTTTTCTTTTAGTGTAGAAAATGACACAATACTCCTTAGGTGGTCCTGTTGTTCTTACATCAGTAATAGTGTGAATCCAATCAAAGAGTAATTTTATAACTTCCTGTATGACACTGTTTTGTGATTTGAGATTTTAGTTTTGTTCAGCCATGCTGAATGAAGGGTGCTGCACTACTCAGAGGCTGAAGAGGTGTCCTAGTATTTTTCATGGTTCTGAGGCATCAGAACTGCTTCAGGTTAGCTTAGCTGTTTAAAGATTAGATTTTTTTAGTGAAGTTTTGTACATAAGTGAATAATATCTTTGCGGAAAAAATCATAACAAAATAACTGTCTGCATTTTTTTGTTTGCAGTTGATTGCTAAAGCTGAAAGAATAAGACTTGAAAAGACTCAACAAACAAGTAAACATATTTACTTCACTGAGAACTAACAAAGACTGATTGTGGTGGTGAAAGTGAACTAAGTATTTTTTTAAAACTCGAAATAGCAACAGAAAACAAACTCCACTGCTTACAGCAACTAAACTGTTTTGGAAAAGGCATCAAAACCTGGTCCATTTGATTCATAATTCTGCTGACTGCAAGTATGAAGATTGTTTTGAATCCCATCTTAAAATAGGCTGAATGTTTACTGCTTCTGAGCCGTTAGGTAAAGCTTTCTGGGAAAAAAATTGTTAAGAGACCTTGCTTCATTTCACCTCTGGTTTTGGTTGTTATGTTTTTTGGGGTTTTTTTGTTTGGTTGGTTGGTTTTTGTATGTTGAAATTTTATACACTAAGTTCTGAAATAAAATGCTTGAGAAATTTTCAGTTGTGCATCTAATTCTTCAGTCAACTGCTTTGTGAGCATTGTAAGTAATAAAAATGGCTAATGCTAAAGAAACTTCTTGAAACCTCTCTTTAGTCCATCAGACTGTTCAAAAATACAGTAGAATCACTGTAGTCTTTTGTATATTTTGATATGGGTAGAACTGTCTGAAAATCTATCATTGAGGAGTCAGGTGGAAAATTTACTTGCATGAAGGGCATGTTAAACTGAATTTAGGCTCTTTCGTTTTTAGAAGAATCTTCGGGGAAGAAACATGAAACCCATTGTTTGCTGCATCTGTTAACTGTAGCTCCAGAATTAATTCTCACTTGCAGATAAGTGTTGAAGTATTTCACAAGATAGTGATTTTAACACACTTTAAAGTATTTCATTGTAGGTTTGCAGTAATTTTAGCAACCAAAAAACCCAAGTAAAATTGGAATGATATAAAATAGTGAACTTCAGTGTGATTAAGTCTAGTATATTAAGACTTTCAATAGTAATGTAAAGAAAAATTTGCATTTTTTTTTCTGTGCAAATAGGACACTAACACATTGGTTTCACACTTTTAGAAACTTGCTCATAAATAGAAGGATGAGCAAATTATTTTGAAACTAGAAGTACACTCCTAAAATACCATTGGTTTTGTGAAACACGGTGACACCGTGTGGCTTTGCATCTCCAGATTTTGCTGGTAAGATAAGTTAACAATTTAAAATTCTCTGCAGTGTTACTGGAGCAGTGGCGTAGATACATGAATAAGTATTAGGACAAAACAATGTTTGGTGCCACTGATACATTTTTGCTATGTAAGAAAAGATTTGGCATTGTTTCTGCTGAACTGATGGGAAATTGATGTGGTTGTAGTACCCACTGTGGCTTTGGATTCAGGGAGAACAGGAGGCAAAAGAGGGGGAAAAAAAAAAGTTTTTTTTTCAAGAGTATACCTAAGCATAGTCACTGTAATCAAACTATCTGAGGTAAGAATAGCCTTGAGAAGCAGCATTTAAAGCAGATAAATTATTCTGGACCGTCATTAAAGTGCTGCTGCTTATGATACTGTGGTTGAGTATCACCAGTGTCAGTAGATCCTTCATTCCCACGTGCCAGCAAGATGTCATTCCTCTCCTCGGGTGGTGAGGGAATGGAGAGAAATACCACCCATCGACGTAGAGGGCGTAGCAGTGATAAAAGGCTGAAGAATTAGAGGGGGGAAATGCAAGATAAACTCTAAGAGGGGAAAAGCTTGATAATGGTTCTTGGAAATAGTGTAAGGTACCCTCTGTAGCTGAGGTCAAATATCAAGTACCTTTAGAGGTGCAACTCTTGGGATGGTGAAACTCAGCAGATGGAGTCATCCATCTACTTAGCATTTTCTCCCTGATTTGTATGCATTATTTTCTCAAGTGTGTGATTCTGCAGTATTCACATATTTAGTCTGCTTGCAGAACTTTGTCACTACTATGATTCAGTCTTCCACTTAATCTTTTTCTTGTTTTTACTCCAGGAGCCTAAGGTATTTATTGCCACTGTAGAAAGAACTGAGATACCTGACTGAAAAGAATTAATCAATGAATGTCTTCTAGGCATCCTGCCTGGAAAACAGAATTATTTTTTGCTGTTTCTGTGATATTGAAGGAGGGCAGAGGCAGGGGAGAGAAGAGCCCAAGAGCTTATTCTGGATAAAATATTTTGGATTTGTTCTTCTGAAATGCATTTCAGTAAAAACTTTATCTGTTATAAATAATTCAAATCATAAATGATTCAGACTTCTTCTGTTTTATGGAGAGTAGATCATAATTGCAAAAGCATAACTTCTGAGCTTGTCGCTTTTATTTAATAATTCCTGATTTGAAGTAAGAAGTCTCCCTTGTGCTTTTCTTCATGTTTGTATGGGATAACTAATTAGAATTAAACATCTATTTTCTTGTCCATTTTCAATCTAATACAGAAATCTGCTTCAGCAGGGAGGGGTGGTATTTAATTCCTCAGTTAATAATAGTGTTCCTGCAGTTTCTTTCAGCAGTACCTATGGAGTGTATGGTCTATATACTGTTACAGAAGAAGCTTGAATTCTTAAGTATGCCACAATGGTTTATGTATTTATTTGTCTTTTAAGTACATGTGATGGTTAATATAGAATCATAGAATAGTTTGGGTTGGAAGGGACCTTAAAGATCATCGAGTTCCAACCCCCCTGCCATAGGCAGGGACACCTCCCACTAGATCAGGCTGCTCAATGCCTTGTCCAGCCTGGTCTTGAACACCTCCAGAGAGGGGGCATCCACAACCTCTCTGTGCAACCCGTCCCAGTGCTTCACCACCCTCACTGTAAAGAATTTCTTTCTTATGTCAAGTCTAAATCTACCCCCTTCCAATTTACATCGTTTCTGGTCCTCCCATCCAATATCATATTAAAAATTCCTTCCCCTGCCTTTCTGTAGGACCCCTTCAGGTACTGATAAGTTACTATAAGGTCTCCCCCGCGCCTTCTCTTCTCCAGGCTGAACAACCTGGATATCTGCTGCTCTTATCCCTCCCTATCAACATACACTAGTTGGAAGAGTACATCTGCTGAGTAGTGTTACCATCCTAAGAGGTGCATCTCTAAAGGTACTTGGTATTTCACCTTAGTGATGGAGGATGTCTTCAGCAGAGTCTGGCATGTTTATCTGCAGTGATTTGGGGGGTTGTTCACAATTAATTTTTCTGTTCTCCTGTTTTTCTGAGTTTGCCCACTCCTAGAAACTTAAAATGGTGATGTCTGTCTCCTCCAAAAAATACCACATTTTATTTGAAAACTCATTATGATACCATAAAGAAATTTATGCCATTTCTAAGATATACAGAAATTTATAACCTTGGATGGCTCTCCTTTTTTTTTCCTGAATTTTTTTTTAATCTTCCTTGACTGTTGAGTTTTTTGAAAGAAAGTTATCTGCAAATCTGCCTAGAGCAATAACCAGCATTGATTTTGCTCTTCATGACCCAGCATATGGCTGAATCTGAAATTATTTTTAGCTCTTGTATTTTTACCTCTCTTTGAGTAATTGCAGATTCCACATGACAGCAGCAGGACTGTAACTCTGACTTATGTGAAGCCTTCAGTAATTTTAAGTCTTCAATTAAAAATATTTCTGTGTTTAAAAAAAAAAAAAACAAACAACTTTTTTATTATTGTAGATCTTGTCTCCCTGAAGGGTTCTTTGATTTCTCATCTAATACAACATTTTCAAGCTTAAGAGACTGGCCTTGTGAATACTGTTGGTTTTCAGCTGAACTGTTGTGGTTACCTTGGTAGCCCTAACCAGGGCTCCATCNGGACTGTAACTCTGACTTATGTGAGGCCTTCAGTAATTTTAAGTGTTCAATTAAAAATATTTGTGTGTTTAAAAAAAACCCAACTTTTTTATTATTGTAGGTCTTGTCTCCCTGAAGGGTTCTTTGATTTCTCATCTAATACAACATTTTCAAGCTTAAGAGACTGGCCTTGTGAATACTGTTGGTTTTCAGCTGAACTGTTGTGGTTACCTTGGTAGCCCTAACCAGGGCTCCATCGTGTGGGGCTTTGTACAGGCAAACGGCTCAGAATTAAGTGGGGTACAGAGAAGGGAAGGAGCAGGATAGGAATGGAGAGCTACAGTGGTTGGTGTGATAACATGGAAAAGTAATTTTTAATGAAGGGAAGGACCTTTTATAGTGTAGAAAGAGATGGACCTCTTTGTGGTCTTCCACAGAGCTTCCCTGCATCAAAGGGACACTCGTGCTACCTGATACTTGATCTTCAGTTATGTGCTCTCTCACTTAATGACTGCCTCCTACAAACTGTGTTTGTGCAGTAGAAGTGTTGGAAGAGAAAATACAGTTTTAGTGAAACACCTGTGCTCAAAAGTAGTAGCCTGATACTCTGATTGTTAGACCTTCTTGCTAGGCAATGATCCACAGTCAGTGCAGAGGCCCAGTCACACCATGATGCTTGTACCCTCTTGTCCTTTCTACCCATCCCTGCAGGGTAGAAAGTCTTCTTTACCTTTGATTTTGTATCGTGTGTCAATTTCTGACTTTCTTCTTTGATTGTCATCAATCTTACTGTCAACTGGAGCAAGTGAAAATAAGCCTGTATTGAATTAGCACATAATAATTGTCCCCTTAGGTGACTGGAGTTACTGTGAAATGCTCAAGTGTTCTTGTCTGGGACAGGGTGTCTGCAGCAAGAGAACTTCCTAAACCTTTATCTGCCTCCTCTGCTGATATGATGTGTACTCCCAAAGACTCTTCCCATCTCTAATTCTTTTGCTTTACCACCTGAGCAAATCTGATTTAGTGTGTTCTGTCTGTTTCAATTTACACAGCTAATAAGGGCATTCTATACATGCTTTCTTTTTTCTCTCCAAGATCTGCTGTGTATCCTAGTTTAAATCAGACTTTAAAGTAGTCCATGAAAAGCAGCATATAAGTAAATTATCTTTTTTTCTAGAGAGGCTCTAAATTGCATTATAAAATTACCCTCTGATAGATGACAAAGGCACTTGTCTGCCTGGGTTCCTTAGAACACAGGTCAGCATTGTAATTGCTTCCTTATGGTACTGTAGTGTCTAATGATCTCAGACAGGATTAAATCATGGGAATAATTATGCATAATGCTGTAAAAAAATAATTAGATAAGATGTGCTTGGATGACTTTGAAATGTGCCTGAGTGGGTAAGTAATATGGTTATCTTACCTACCAGGGATTAAGTTACTGTGGATGGTGTTAGAGAAGTTGCCCTCTACCAAAAGTGGAGTATTCTTCCAAACATGGAGTGTGTTTGCTTTGCATCAGTTGTGGCTCTGTAATGAAGGAATGTGGCTTACCTATCTGTGATATTCTGGCTCCATACTAGTTGTCTTCATACCAATGGTACTAAAGAATTATATTCCTAATGCATTTTCTTTTCTTGGAGTATGTTAGAAGTTTAGACCCATGAGTATTGAAGAACACTTTCAGTGCAAGTGCATGGCTGTCATCTTTTGAGTTTTTACCATTATTTTTTAAGTTTTCCAGTAGATATTCTGTCAGTGTGTTAGAGTGCCTGAGAAAACATGCTGAAGTTTACAAAGGGAAAAAATATATTTCTGGGTGCTTTTTGTTGTGTAGCAAAGATGGGGATTCAGCTTATCTCTTTGGAAGCATCCCTGGCTTAGGTATTTGTCTCATCCCTCCCTGGGGGCTGCTCCTGCCTGTCTCTGAGCTCACTGCTTCTGCTGTTTAGCAGTCCCTGTTTGCCTGCCATAAAGGATGCAACCCCAAGGATTTGGACAAATAATGGTAGGAAATGCTAAGCTGACTTAATTGCTGAGGAAGAGGTGGAGTGTAAGTGCACTCAAAGTGCCTGGCTGAAGTTCCTGTGCTGGGTATGCTTTGCCAGAGTTAACCACAAGTGCTGCAGATGAATTCTCACTGTGTGGAATTGGGCTTTGCACAATCATCACGTCCAAAATCATTGATGTTCAGGTACTGGTTCAATGTGCAGTCAAGCTTCCAATTGCATCTTCATCTTCAAAGGGTCATTCTCCAATGGAGCTCTGAGTGGCAGAGAATGGCAAAGCTTGGGAGGCTGTGTGGACATGCCTTCAAAGCGAGTGGTCACAGTTAATAGTCGTAGGTGAGTCCTTTGAACTTGGGAGCTGGCAGTGCTGGGAGCCTGGGCATATTTCTCCAGGGAAGCTGGAAACCCGCAGGTTTTTGTTTAGTTCTCAAGCAGAGCTGGGCCAGCTCTCCTATTAGTGCCGCTGTCTGTTGGAACTGGTGTGGATGGCATACTTAGCATGCATAGCTGTTATCTTAGTGACACCAATCACTGCAAAACCAGGAGAAAATAAGGCAGGAAAACACGGGAGAGCTTTGGTTCCTGTTGCCAGGGTGACTCATTTGGAGCTGGATAAACACTTGGCCCACCACTGTTGTGGTTTTATTGCCTTACAGCTTTTTTAGTGGAACCAGACAAACACCCAAAGGCAGAAAAAAAAGTGGGAAAAGTTAAGAGGTAAGGAATAAACCAGCCCTAGCATTTGAAATCAGAGGTTGGCTGTGTGGGCAGTGGGGCTGCCTGTGTTTATGCTGAGAGGTTTCTGTTTCCCACCCGTGTCACAGCTCCCTGGCCCTAATTACAGTCCTAATGATTTGTGCAGTAGGATGGACCTGGAATTCAGTAAGGAATATGATGAGTCTGATGGGATAATCCTTCCAGTCTCATGTGATTTTATGTAAGGTCATGTAACTACCCCACTTCTTTCTCACCTTTTGCAGGGCTAGGACACATCAGGGGACAGGAGTTGCAGCTCCCTCAGATTTAAAATTTTGTATTCTATTTTTTTCCTAGATTTTTAGGCACCGCTGTTCCAAAGGAGAGGCAAATACCCCCTAGCTGATGACTTGTCAAGGCTCTTGCTTTACCTAATCCTTGCTCTATTGGCCTGGGGACAGAGATTACAGGGCCAAGCAGTGCCTGTGGAGCAGAGGGTTTCACAGTGACCCCTCTGAGATTGTGACCAGTAGGGGGCAAAGCTGCCACATGCTGTCCCACACTGAGGCACAGCGTCAAGCTTGGGGCAGCTTTGCATCCAGTTACACACTGGCTGATCCCATAGAAGAAAGTATATGCAGTGTTCCTTTAAGGAAATAAAGGTCCCCCTATTCCCAGGGAGCCTGTAAATTGGCTGGGTCCCCAGGCACCAGCCATAAGCCCTGGCTCTTGCCTTCTACTGTGATAGACCAGAAATACGCTTTTTCTGGTATGTTTATGAGAGATTTTCATCAAGCTAGGAAAGTATTTCTCCAGTGGTCACTTAAACTATTTGCATCTGGGTTGAGTTGGTTAGCATGTAGGGCTGGAGGGAGGACCTACTGTGCTGACCAAGGAGGTGGCTCAGCATGGCCAGGTGTAGAGACAGCCCCATCCCCGTTAGGCTATGGTGGGATGGCTTGGAGATGGGCTTTCCCTGCTCACTGCAAGATGACCTTTGAAGGTCTCTTCCAACTCAAGGCATTCTATGAATATCCCTCTGCCTTAGAAGGCAGAGAAATTTGGGTAGTTTGGCACCAAATTATCCAATAACATGTCAGATAATCTTAGAAGTTTGACCAATGCAGCGATCTCTGCTGCCTGCATACATCATGAGAGGTGGGATGCTGGTTATATGTATTCTTTGTTCCTGGAGGTGCAAAACTGTAATTAGTACAGAAGTAGGAAGATCCTCGGTGCCTTATTTTTCTGCAGGAGTGTTTTCCATTTCTCATACCCTCTAAAGGTGTGACTGAATACCTTTTTACCTTTGTGTTCTATACAATTATCTCCTGTGATTTTTCTTCCCACCATGGCTGACATTTCTGTTTGTTTTCCTTTCCCTTACTTGCTACACAATGAAATGTGATTTTGTTATGAAAAGCAGCTTTTTGTTATCTAGCCTTTTGTGTAATATTTATTGAGTATTTTGGGAACACAGCTGCTCTCTCAGATCCTGCCCATCCTTGCATCCAGAGGGTAGTAGTCAATGGCTTGATGTCCAGATGGTGAGATGAGTGATGCCCCCCAGGGATCTGTGCTGGGAATAGTGCTCTTTAATATCTTGATAGATAATATGGACAGTGGAGTTAAGTGTACCCTCAGCAAGTCTGCAGATGACACTAAACTGAGTGGTGGAGTTGCCAAGGTGGAGGGATGAGATGTCATCCAGAGGGATCTAGCTGGGCTAGAGAGACAGGCCTGTGTAAACCTCATGAAGCTGAACAAAGACAAGTGCAGGGTGCTGCACTTGGGCTGGGCCAGTCCTCAGACTGGGAGGTGATGTGATAGAGAGCAACTCTGTGGAAAAGAGCAAGGAGGTACTGGTGAATGAAAAACTGCACATGAGCCAACAATGTACATTTGCAGCTCAGAAGCCAACTGTATCCTGGGCTGCATCAGCAGAGCCATGCCAGCTATTGGAAGGAGATCTGTGATTCTGCCTCTGCTCTGGTGAGACCTCAACTGGAGTATGACATCCTGCTCTACAGCCCTCAGCACAAGAAGGATATAGATCTGTAGTGCAGGTCCAGGGGAGGGCCATGAGGATCATCAGGAGATGGAGCACTTGTGTGAGCGCAGACTGAGTTTGGACTGTTCAGCCTGGAGAAGAGAAAGCTCAGAGGAGACATAGTGGCCTGTCAGTGCCTGAAGGGGGACCAACAGGAGAGCTGGGGAGGAACTGTTTTTCAGGGCATGTAGTGATTGGATGAGGGGCAATGGTTTGGAACTAGAGCGAGAGAAGGTTAGATGAGACACGAGAGAGGTGGTGGAGGCCCCTTACCTGGGGATGTTCAAGGTCAGGCTTGATGAAGCTCTGAGCA